>JARFJB010000001.1:6030000-6377500 GCA_036346205.1 Vesta saturnalis
TATTATGCAATACGAAAAGGGCAATATGGATTTTTATAATATTAAATCTAAGCATTAAATAAGAAATGGGAATAAACCATAATGTAATTTATTTTTACTGTATATTGAAATTCATTTATTTTTATTCCTGTATTTCTAATAAATGCCGACAGATGGTAAGGAATTCGCTGTTAGACTGTAACGTGCCATTCTTGACATATTTATTGATTTATTCATGTCAACTCAAAAAATCTGATGTGGCGAGTTCAGGACTTTCTTATGTTGGCACCATGTTGCGTTGACAACCAGTGTATAGAGCAAAGCACGGTGACGTGAGGTCGGTCAGTAGGAGAAAAGATATTGTTAATTTATTTATATTATCGTTTACACGACAAATGCTCTCAATATAGTTGTTCGCATGCAAAATACAGCGACTAGGCTTATAAATAACCCGTCGTCAATTTTTGACAAACAGCCCCTTGAGAATAGCAGATTACTTTCAGTTCTTTCTTTGTATCATCAGTATTACAATGGCTATTGCGGTGATAAATAACATTATTTGATACCATCTGGCGCCACCTTTGCTAGGAATACTCGATTCGCTCATTCACATCCTCAATATGTAGTACAATTCTCCAGTTGTCGTATAAAACGGACGCAATCCGCTTTATTCTACACGGCTTCTAAACTCCCTATTCCTCTTACTTATTATATAAAGAAATTTAAGGCAGCCGTTCATAGGCATCCCCTTTTATAATTCAATATCCCCCTAACCATCCTCTTAAGCGTTCCTGAGTGCTTTAACATGGTAGGTTGCCCCGTTCAGGACACCACTTATTTAAAAAAAATTGAGAGGTACGACATTATATCTTTCACACACACACACACACACACACACGCACACGCACACGCACACGCACAGCACACACGCACACGCCACACGCACACGCGACACACACACACGCACACGCACACGCACACGCACACGCACACGCACGCACGCACGCACGCACACGACACACGCACACACGCACACGCACACACGCACAGCACACGCACGCACCACGCACGCAAGCCACGCGCACACGCACGCACGCACCGCACCACACACGCACCCACGCACACACGCACACACGCACACACGCACACGCACACACGCACACACGCACACACCACACACGCACACACCACACACACACGCACCACGCCACCACACACACACGCACACCACACGCACACACGCACACACGCACACACCACACACACACACCACAGCACACGCACACACACGCACACGCACACCACACGCACACGCACACAGCACACCACGACACACGCACACGCACGCACCACACACGCACACACGCACACACCACACACGCACCACACACACACGCACGCACACACGCACACACGCACACACACACTCACACACACACGCACACTCACACCACACGCACACGCACCACACCACACCACCACACTCACCACCCCACCTCACACCCCACACTCACGCACACTCACCACACCTCACACTCACCACTCCACCTCACACTCCACCCACACCACCACACCACACACCTCACACTCACACCCTCCACCACACCTCACACTCCACACACTCACACCACACAATCACCCCACACACCTCACACTCACATCACACCACACTCACACACCCACACACTCACACACTCACACTCACACCTCCACACACTCACACTCACCCACACCTCACACTCACACCTCACACACTCACACACTCACACACTCACCACACACTCCACACTCACACTCCACACCTCACACTACACCACCTCACACACTCACACTCCACACTCCACACACTCACACACTCACACTCACACCTCACACTCCACTCACCTCACACTCCACACACTCACACACTCACACACTCACACTCACACACTCCACTCACACACTCACACCTCACACACTCACACACTCACACCACCTCACACCTCACACACCTCCCACACTCACACTCACACACTCACACCCACACTCACACACACTCCACACTCACACACTCACACTCACACTCACACACTCACACTCACACACTCACACCCCACCACTCACACTCACACTCACACACTCACACACTCACACTCACACTCACACACTCCACACTCACACACTCACACTCACACACTCACACACTCACACACTCCACCACACTCACCTCACACACTCACACACTCCACACTCACACACTCACACTCCACACTCACACACACACTCACACACTCCATCACACTCACACTCACACACTCCACTACACTCACACTCACACATCCACTTCACTCACACTTTGATTCTCACACATACACACTCACAACTTCATCACACTCACACCATTACTCAACACTCACACACACACTTCCACACTCCACACCACACACACTCCACACTACACCACACCACACTCCACACCACACCATCACACCACACACTCTACCCACTCCACACTCACACACTCCACACATCACACTCACACACTCACACCATTCACACCACACACGTCACATCACACCACATTCACACACACCAGCACTACACCCACACTCACCACACCACCACTCACACACTCCACACTCACACACCTACACACTCACACACTCCACACCACACTCACACACCCACACACTCACACATCCACACACACACTCACACACTGACACTTACACACATCACACAGTCACACATCACACAGTCCACACCACACCACATCACGCACACACATACACACACCACACTCACACTGCACTAACACATCACACCACACCTCACACTCACGCACACTCACACACTCACACACACACCACACCCACACACCACACGTCATCCACTCACACACCACCTCACACACACACTCACACACTCACACTCACACACTACACACACTACACACCTACACACGACTCACACACTCACACACTCACACTCATCACCTCACACTCACACTCACACTCACACACCTCACACTCACACACCCACACACTACACACTCACACATCACACACTCCACTCACACACTCACACACCACTCACACTCACACCACATCCACATCACACACTCACACACCACCACACTACACATCACCACACTCACACTCACTCCACTCACACACTCACACACTCACATACCACTCACACTACTCACACACACTCACACACTCACACACTCACATTCACACACACTCACACTCACACACTCACACTCACACTCACACCCACACTCACACCTCACACATCACCACTCACACACTCACACTCTCACACACTCCACTCACTCACACTCCACACACTCACACACTCACACACCACCACACTCACACACTCACAACTCACACACATCACACACTCACACACTCACACTACACTCACACACTCACACTCACACACTCACACACTCACACACTCACACACTCACACACACACTCACACACTCACACTCACATCACACTCACACACTCACACTCACACACTCACACTCACACACTCATCACACACTACACACTCAACACACTCACTACACTCACACACTCACATCACACTCACACACTCACACACTCACACACTCCCACACATCACACTCACACACTCACACTCACACCTCACACACCTCACACACTCACATACACTCACACACTCACACACTCACACCCTCACACTCACACACTCCACCACACTCACACACCCACACCTCACACACACACCACACACTCACACACCACACACCACACACTCACACCTCACACACTCACACACTCACCACCACACACTCACACACTCACACCTCACCCTCACACGCTCACACACCACACACTCACACCTCACACACACCTCACACACTCACACACCCACACACCACACCTCACACACTCACACACTCACACACTCACTCACCACACACACCACACCACACACTCACACACTCACACTCCACACACTCACACACCTCACACCTCACACACTCACACACTCACACACACACACTCACACACTCACACACCACACACACACACTCACACACTCACACACTCACACACTCACACACTCACACACTCACACACTTACACACTCACACACTTACACACCCACCACCACACCACCCATTCACACACGCGCATGGACGCACGCACGCACACACTCATACACTCACTCATGAAGTTGGAAAGTAAAGGTGGATAAATTTACTTGTTGCACGTGGGTCATGACTTTGTGGGTATTTTTAACAAAGTAGAAGTGTGTACGTATTTATACAAAACTTTGGCATTGCAGAACTGAGGGCACCATTTAAAGCTATAAGATTGAAAATTTGTATGACTCGTATAAGAGACGGTAGTGGTCTTGAACACAAGATGTAAAATTATTGAAAAAATTCTTAGCTCTATTGAATCAAGGCTTCAATGATTTATTATTCTCAATTTATAATTTTCGGGAACTAACGCGGTAGAGCTTTTTCTGGTGGAACTATCGAACGAATTTCGACAAAAATGGTTTTATGGGAAATTTAAAACATTGAGCTAGTTTTTTAGACTATTTTAACACTACACGTAGGGAATAGTTTAAAAGATATAAGCAATAAAAAATATTTCAAATCGATATTGGTTTTTTTCACATTCTGATTTTAAATCTCTACAATTTTCTGATTATAAGCTCAAGAGCAATTCCTACAGTTTCTGCTAAAACTGAACCAAATTAGAGTTATACACAATTACAAAATCTCATATGTCTCGAAAACCGTTGATTTGTGAATATAGATAAATGGTACATGGATTCACCTTCAGTGGCGGAAGTTACTATGGTGCAGCCGGTGCAGTGCACCGGAGCCCATGCACTATAGGGGCCCAAAAGATACTTTTTAATTTAAATTAAAAGATGTAATAAATTAAGAACAATTTTTAAAGGAATGCGTAATGAATCATCGCTTGGCGTGTATTGTATTTTTCAGTCGGCCACATACATTAATTGCTTACCCTTGTATTATTGTCAACAGATGACTAACAACGGTGCCTTTCATGAATAAGACCTTTATGAACAAGGATAGGATAAGATAAGAATAAAATATTTAGAATTCTTTGAAAACTATAGTAACAGACTACCTAGTAATGCCCGGTTTCACCAACACCAAATAAAGCGTTAAATAGTTATTGAATGAATAAATTTTATTCTCCAGTTAACTATTTTCCTGTTTCACCAACAGCTTCATGCTTTCAGTTAACTATTTAAATGAATAGGAGAAATATCATTGTGAACAAACCACATATTTAGGCACATTTGATATTTGACAGTATTGTTTATGTTTACTCGTGTGTTTAGTGAAAATGGATGTTACTGGAAAAGGGAATAAGCGGGAAAGAAGCAAAAATTATTTGGAAGAGGAAAAAGAAAATTTACTTTTAATTATAGAAAAACATAAGTCAGTCATAGAAAATAAAAGACTGATGCCGTGTCATCCCAACAAAAGCACGCACATGGGAAGAAATTGCTACCAGTTATAATAGTAGTGCAAAAACCGGAGTGAGGAGCGGCAACCAATTAAAATTTTTATATGATAATTTGAAAAAAACTGCGAAGAAACACAGGGCTGATGAAAAAGTAAAAATGCCAATATTAAAGTGTGTTTTATTAATATTTCTCATCGTTATACAACTGCAGGTCGAAGTGTACAAGACGGGTGGAGGCAGCAGTTGCTCGCAGCTCTCTAACTGCGATCTTCGCGTACTTAATTTACTTGGGAAACAAGTAGACGGGCACAACAATGACTACGATAGTAATAACGACACCAAGGTAATTAATACCTACAGAGTATCTAAATATAACATTGATTTTAATAAAGTATAAACATTACATAATTATTACAGAAACGATCACCGACAAAATAGAATTCTGCACAATAAATGATGCGGTTATTGTTGAAGAATTAGAAATACCTGCGACGAACCATGCAAACTACAGTTGGGAGGGTAGTTTACCAGTCACCAGTGAAACGCACGAAGTCACTAACTTACTGCAATGCAGCGCTGGGGTAGTCGACAGCGGCCAGAGTTGCATTAGTGCGAAGGTTTCATCTTTCAGCCCTAAAAATATAAGCAACAAATTTTTTAAAAATGTAAAAAAACGAGGCAAGGATGGTGAAAATTATTATCAAGAAAAGGTTTTTCTTATGAAGCAAGAAAGACATAAAAAAAAGATGGAGATTTTAGAAATAATAAAGAAAAAGGAAGAATGTGAATTAAATATTAAATTCTTGCAGTTAGAGGATAAAAAGAATTACTTCTACATAAATATTAGATATAGTAAAATTGTTTTCTTAGATAATATGTGCGTGTTACGTGTGTATGTACCTTGTAAAACTGTGTTTATTAAAGCTGCCCTAACTCCATATTTTCTTGATCAATATTTTGAAAATATTTCCGCATCTTCAAAAGCAGGTATCACAATTTCCGGATCTTCAACAGGCATATTGTCTCTCATATTAATAGCAACATTATGCAGTACAGCTGTCGCTACAATTACTCCTAATACCGTGTCAATTTTTAATCGTAAACCCAAAGACAAGCAAGGAAACGGCGTTTTAGGACTCAAACGCTCTTTCAATAATATTACGTGTTCGGATGTTAATTATAGCTGTGTTCTGCTCGTGTTTGTGGGTTTAGCAACAGTAAGCAGATATTTTCTACATGCGTATCCACCATCTCCTAGAAGATAAGTATCAGGATACTCGTTGTTTTCTAAACGAGCTCTAAGTAACGAATCATTGAATATCGTGGAGTCGTGTGTACTTCCAGGCATCCGTGCTACAATGTCAATTTATGATCGCACACTGCCTGGGTGTTAATAGAAAACCATCCTTTTCGATTTCTATATGCTTCTCCAGCATCTCCACCGGGTGATTGTACACGAATATGTGTACAATCAATAGCTCCTAAAACACATGGAAAACCAGAAATTCTGTAAAATCCGTTTTGGCACTGGATTATTTCATTTCGGTTGCGAGGCATCTGCACAAAATGTGGTCGAAGCAAACCGATGTGGTGAGTAACTTTTCTTATTATTCTACATATTGTCGCTTTAGATACATTAAAGTGATTCCCAACGCACAACTGAAATGATCCAGTTGCATAAAACCGTAAGGTTATTAATAGCTGGTTCGTTGGACTGGTGGGACGGTCTCTGTTATTAAGCCATTCTAAATTATTGCCAATCAAACGCAAAATTTCCTCGACGCACGCTTTCGATAGACGAAATCTATTTCGAAAATCAACGTTATCATACTCTATAATCGGATTTCTTCTCTCTAATATTAAACGGCTGTGTCTATGAGGGGACTGATCGTCTTCAGATGAACTCGAAGATGACGATGAAGATGATGTCAAAAGTTTAATAATTATTGTTTGCAAATTTTTTTTAACATTATAACAATATCAATAAATGTGTTTCAACTTACCTATTATCCATGTTGTCCGTTTTCAAGTGAAATATTGAAAAATTACACTGACAATGGCAAATTTAACAAGCGTCCAATTTTTGAGGTTATGAAATCTGAAATACTTACACTTAACCGGAGATATTCCTTCGGTTAGTTTAACCGTCACTTTAACCAACGAATAACGCTATTTATTGTTGGTGAAATGAAAAGAGTCACGTTTATTCTACGAATAAAGTTAATCTACTAATAACGCTTTATTTGTTGTTGGTGAAACCGGGCATAAGACTTTAAATCCATCTCCTGATTAACCTGTCAGAATTATTCACGATTCACGATTCCCGTGTCGGTACTCGGTGTCTCGATCTTTATGTACGCTGTTTTCGTTTGTGTTTTTATAAGAACTGTTAATTTTTTTACGTTTTGAGTGTTGGATTTGTATTGTGTTTTATTTTTAATGAATACTCTAATCAATTAATTATTTATAATAATCATTAATAATGTCGCAACTCAACAAAAAGTGTAAAAGTGGTTCTCAAAAAAGTAAAATCAAGAAGCAACAGGAAGATGTTAGGAACAAATTGCCAAAAATAGACCAATTTTTCAATCAGAAATCTGAAGATTTGTCTTCAATTGTATTGCAAGAAACTCCTTCAACTTCTGAACGGTGTCCAGAAGATTCAGAAGAAGGTAATGTTCAGAGTAATCTAACAACGAATAATAATAATACTGAAGAAGTGATATTATCTTCAGACCGAGGAAAATTTGCCTCAGATGTAATTGTTAGTGCAGAATTGAAACGGTTAATCATTTCAGTAGGATCTTCTCGACCTAAAGGGCCATTTCCAAAAGACAGTACACAGAAAGGTAGATTCTTTTCCGAAAATTATTATTTTAAAACATCAAAAGCAGATTTAAAGATTGCTCGTTCGTGGCTTTGTTACTCCCCTTCTAAAGACTTTGCATATTGCGAGCCATGCTGGTTATTTGCCAATCGAAGTGCTTCTTCCTTTAATGGATCATGGATAACTGGTATTAGAGATTGGGCTCATTTAAGTGACAGAATTAAGACACATGAATTGTCTCATGAACATCTGAAGGCTTGTGTAACACTGCAACTTTGGATTTCAAATAAAACTATTGACGTTCAATATGAACAAGAAATTGAAAGCCTAAAGAACTTTTGGAAGAATGTACTACGTCGTATTATTAATACATCCATTACTCTAGCGACTTGCAATTTACCCTTTAGAGGACATAGAGAGTCGACTGACAGTGGTAATTTTATTTCTGTAATCAAACTTTTGGCACAGTATGACCCAATCTTAAGGGAACTTATTGGAAAAAAAAGGTTCTCATAAATATTTAAGTCATCAAATTCAAGATGAAGTTATATCATTGCTAGCACATAAAGTTGAAGAAGATATTATTCAAGAGATAACGAATGCACCTTTTTTCTCTATAATTGTAGATAGCACATAAGACGTTTCAAAAGTTGACCAATTATCTCTCATATTTCGCTATGTTAAGGTTTTGAATAACGAAAACGGTGTTCCGTGTGACATAAAAATTCATGGGTTTTCATAAAATTGTTAGTCAAGCTGCTGAAGATATTGAAAAAGAAATGTTAGGCATAATTGAAAAAAAAGGGATACCCTTATCCAAATGTCGCGGGCAAGGTTTTGATAGAGCTGCAAATATGAGTGGAGCATATTCTGGAGTACAAGCCAGAATACGAGAAAAGGAATCAACGGCAGATTATGTTCACTGCGGTGCGCATAATTTAAATTTGGCCCTTAGTGACAGCGTTAAAAATGTTACTGAATTAAAAAATTTCTTGGACTTGGTGGAAAAACTGTATACTTTCTTCGGACATAGTATTAAACGATGGCATATGTTAAAAGAGTTGTGTTCCATCACAAGTCAGGTAACTTTGAAGAGACTTAATCCAACCAGGTGGTCTTCCAGACATGATTCGTTAACCGCTCTAAGGTACAGATACGTAGATATCCTTAAAGGTTTAACAAAAATTATTTTGTTAACAACAAATACAGAAGAAAGAAATGAAGCGTTATCAATGCGTATCCAACTTGAAACCTTTGAATTTTTATTTCTCACAATATTTCAATGTGAATTCCTTCAGATTATCAACGCAATTTCAACATTTCTACAGCGTTCAGATATGCAGTTAGACAAGGCTGTGGAACTACTGGAGAGTGGTATTAACAAATTAATTAACCTCAGGAGTAGTTATGATGACATGAAAAATAAAGCTAAGGAAGTCGCTACTAAATGGGGTATTTCATCGACATTCACTGAAAAGCGAAGAAGAAAAACACAAAGATACTTCGATGAATTATGCGAAGATAAGCGTTTAGCCAATGCAGATGGATACTTCAAAGTTAATGTTTATTATCGTGCTCTTGATGTGATTATTTTTCAAATACGCAATAGATTTGAGGGATTCAGAAAAATTTCAAATAAATTCGAAATTATATATCCTGCGAAGCTGATATCTGCAACTGAAGAAGAAATATATGAAAAATCTGGAAATTTAGTTGGTTTCTATGAAAAAGATCTCTCTTCGGCGCTCGCATCCCAATTATTAGCTTTAAGGAGTTGCTTGGAATTTAAAATATCTTCGTTATCAACAGTTGCTGAATTAGCAAAATTAGTAATCGTGGAACAAAGTGTTTTGTGTGCTAGCTTTCCCGAAGTAGTGACATTGTTGATTTTATTTCTAACAATTCCGGTAACGGTTACTGCTGAGCGATCTTTCTCCAAATTAAAATTGATAAAAAACTATTTAAGAAGCACCATGAGTCAGGAGAGACTCAGTGGACTAGCAGTCATATCCATTGAAAACGATAAAGCAAGAAGTGTAAACATCGACGAACTGATTGCACCGTTTGCAGAGAAAAAGGCCCGCAGAGAAATTTTTTTGTAAAAGTAAGTCAACTTATTTGAGTACCTGTTTCATCTTATTTTATTTGTTAATGAAAATTTAAAGTCCAATAAATGCTTCATAAATATTGTTAATGAAAATTTAAAGTCCAGCAAATAATTTTACAATAGAACGATTCTGATATTTGGTGCATAGTTTCTATATTTGCAATATATCAGGGATTGTTATACTTTTGTTTTCATAGATGGGGGGCCTACAAAGTTTCTCTTGCACCGGGGCCCACTCAACCAAAGTTCCGCCACTGCTCACCTTGTGTGTATATATATATATATATATATATATATATATATATATATATATATATATAGGTTGACCCAAACGAAAACAGCTGATTCCTCTGGCCAAAAGGAACAACAAATTGTTAATACAGGGTGTGTCTATTGTTGATGGTTTCCAAGATATTAACTTTTTTTAATTTTTTCTATTTCGTGAACTTATTTTTTAAATCACGCTGTATCTTCCAAACTAGAAGAGTTACAAGAAAACACAGGAGAAATTGCCTTAAAGAATATTGAATTCATTCGAGACAAACTCATCATTCAACATTTTTAATGACATAATGAATTCAGAAATGATTTTTTTTCAAATCCCAAGACAAATTTCCAAGAGGAATATTTTTCCAATAGAGATGGATTTGATACATGGCCGATAAAGGAAAAACTTCCTTTTTTCATAAGCTTCACAACGATATGAAAAAAACTTATGGTTGACGTACTAATTACTGAATTGTTACAGGAATACACCTCAGGAAAAGCTTTTAGAGCATAAAATTACCTTCAAAAATATGGTAGAGTTGATGAGAATTGACGATTTGTCCCTCACTTTTCAATCAATCTGTACATTTACGGCAAAAATACGTCTCCTTTACTGATATCTTTCATCCCTAGCAACGACTTGACATTAGTAAGTTAGTTGTCAAAATTTGTTTGCTATTACAGTTTTGCTGATTTCAATACGAGTTCTTTCTGTTGTAGTGATATTGTAATTTAGTTTTTGAGTCGTTCTTGTTCTTGTTATTATTATTGTTCTTGTTCGTGTTCGTGTTTTCCTTCCTGAGTCATGTTTTCAAATGAAGAATATGCCGATATTCATTATTATTATGGTGTTGCCCAAGGGAATGTGAGTGAGGCTGCTAGACTGTATGCAGCTGCTTTCTCAAGAAGAATTCATCCAGAAAGAGGTGTGAGATCTGGAGATCTTGGAGGCCACGCCACTGTACCACCTCTTCCAATCCAACGTTGGGGATAATGTTCGTTTAGCCAATCTCTCACACCTCTTCCGTAGTGGGCAGGACAACCATCAAGTTGAACCCACATATCTGCTCTTGTTGCCAATGAAACCTCCTCCGTCAATTCAGGGAGGTTTTCTTGAAGGCAATTAGAAAAATTCACTGAATTGACTCTATCTGGCAGACTATATGGACCAATAAGTTGATTGTTGAGTAAACCAACCCAAACATTAACTTTGAACTGGTGTTGAAAGCTATTTGGTCTCATAGTATGTGGGTTCTCATGTGCCCAGACGTGCGTGTTATAGATATTGAAGATGCCTGACCTTGTAAAGGTGGCCTCATCCGTCCACAAGATTGCTTTTTGGAAATCTCGATCATTCCTAACTGAATTAAGATACCATTGGCAAAACTCAGTCCGCCGACCTAGATCTCCATCTAAAAGTTCTTGAACTCCCGTCACGTGATACGTACGTCTTCCGTCAGCCTTAAGAGTTCTCCGTATTGTTTCTCGTGGCATCTGCAATACATTGGATGACCGCCGCAAGCTAATCTCAGGATCTGCTTAGAAATGATGGATTACGTCGTCAATCCTCTCAACATTATGAAATTCCTCTTGATCTCTTAGGATCCTAAAAGATCCTCTCTCTAAAGCAGTGTGTACTCTAGAGAAAACTCTCCTTTCTGGATGAATTCTTCTTGGGAAAGCAGCTGCATACAGTCTAGCAGACTCACTCGTATTCCCTTGGGCAACGCCATAATAATAATGAATATCGGCATATTCTTCATTTGAAAACATGACTCAGGAAGGAAAACACGAACACGAACAAGAACAATAATAATAACAAGAACAAGAACGACTCAAAAACTAAATTACAATATCACTACAACAGAAAGAACTCGTATTGAAATCAGCAAAACTGTAATAGCAAACAAATTTTGACAACTAACTTACTAATGTCAAGTCGTTGCTACGGTGATGAAAAGATATCAGTAAAGGAGACGTATTTCTTGCCGTAAATGTACAGATTGATTGAAAAGTGAGGGACAAATCGTCAATTCTCATCTACTCTACCATATTTTTGAAGGCAATTTTATGCTCTAAAAGTTTTTCCTGAGGTGTATTCCTCTAAAAATTCAGTAATTAGTACGTCAACCATAAGTTTTTTTCATATCGTTGTGAAGCTTATGAAAAATGGAAGTTTTTCCTTTATCGGCCATGTATCAAATCCATCTCTATTGGAAAAATATTCCTCTTGGAAATTTGTCTTGGGATTTGAAAAAAAATCATTTCTGAATTCATTGTCATTAATAATGTTGAATGATGAGTTTGTCTCGAATGAATTCAATATTCTTTAAGGCAATTTTATCTGCTACAAATTTCTCCTAATGTGTTTTCTTGTAACTCTTCTAGTTTGGAAGATACAGCGTGATTTAAAAATAAGTCCACGAAATAGAAAAAATTTAAAAAAGTTAACATCTTGGAAACCATCAACAATAGACACACCCTGTATTAACAATTTTTTGTTCCTTTTGGCCAGAGGAATCAGCTGTTTTCGTTTTGGCCATCGAGTTTGGGTCACCCTGTATATGTATATATATATATATATATATATATATATATATATATATATATATATATATTGTGTGTGTGTGTGTGTGTGTACGTGCGTGCGTGCGTGCGTGCGTGCGTGAGTGGGTGCGTGGGTGTGGGTGTGGTTGTGGGTGTTAGTGTTGGTGTAGACGTGCGCGTGCGTGTGCGTGTGCGTGTGTATGTGAGGCGCATAGTTTGGGCTCATTTCTCCGGTGTAACGCATAGTTCGGGGACATTTGTACTGTGCTGGAACTATTTTTATGTAAAACGCGTAGTTTGGGGACATCTCCAAAAATTTATATGAAATGTTTACTTTGGGTACGTTTGTCGAAAAAGTGTAACAATTAAGAAACAAACGCACAACTTGGGACAACTTATTATGATATTAACATCTGCTCTCCCATTCTACCTTTTCACAGTTCGGGCAGTTTTTATGGCCCTAAATTGAAAACATGTGGCTTTTCCGTCTGTTGTTGATCAATTTCGCCTTTTTGATCTGCATCTCGGTGAATTGTGATAAATCACTCAAAATTATTGCTATACGTCACTTTTCCATTTGGGGTTGATATGTTTAGCACGCCGACTATTTCTTTGCTTTTAGTTCAAAAAACTGAAAGTATTTTTCGTCTCTGACTGGCTATGTCTAAAAGAATTTTACAGCCATTTGGTGGGAAAAATCCTACGTTATCGTATCAATGGGCAAAAACAAATCGTTGTTGTTGTTTTACGCTATAGTTCTTTAATTATGCAGTAATTTTTTGCAAAAAATCCGAAATATTTGCATCAATGAGCCAAAAATTATTACCTCAATAAGCCAAACATATTTGTTTTAGTTTGGATTTGGACTAAAAATCTTTAATTGTTACCAATTTTGCCAAAAGGATGGTCAAATACCTTGAAAGGGAAACATAAAATTGTATAACTTTTGTCAACAATGACTTACAAAGTACTTAGTATATTTACAAATATTTTTGAAAAATGGTTGTGTATTGTTTCACAAGCAGAAAAATTGCTTGTAAAGAAAATATTTGTTGCCCTTTTAGTATTAATCATCGGTATTAAACTGTTCGGATTCAGTACCACAGGTAATATTGTTTCAAATACCTCCAAATAAAAGGTGCAGGATTGAAAGGTTTGTTGTTTTATAAGTCAGAGCAATTGGAGCCAAACTTTTTTGTGTCACAGTTTGGTTTAATCACGTTCAGTTTAGAATTGTATGCAGTATTTTTCTTAATCTTCTTGTGTAAAATTCCAGAACATTAACATGAACACGATTGTGGCAAGATTGGGGCTTTTCTTTCACTAAACGCAGAAATCATAAGCAAAATGATTTTAGATTTCTCAGGACGGTACTCGATAGACATTGCGTTATAGAGCAACTTGTCTCTATGTTTATGCGACGATATGACAGTGAATACTTATTTTAACGACAACTTAGGAAATAAATTTTGTTCTTTAATCAATGAAAAGTCTCCATAATTGTATAGAAATAAATAAAGATGTTTGTACAACAAACTTGGTATTTTCATCTATTTCGAAAACACCTTTGGTTGAAGTAGATATCATTACCTCATATTTTAACAATGTTTGCATAAAAAACATAAAAATTGAATGTGTAAATATACAAACCCTGTAATTAAAAATTAATTACATCTGCAACAAGCAAACTGTGCCCAAGTACCACACAAAAATTAAAAAACACCGAACACGTTTCAATAGCTAAGCTATCGTCATCAGCGGTCGACTAGGACGAACTAAAGAAATTTCTACTATATATACCATCAGCGAGTGACGCTTCGTTGCTTATCTGGTGAAAGTGAAAGTTATGAAAGTTTAATGAGTTCTGAGCAACCTAAAGGTCGTCTGGTGAAAGTGAAAGTTATGAAAATTTAATGAGTTCTGAGCAACCTAAAGGTCGTTGTTCGTCATTATTCCTCAGGATGTTTGTTTTTGAAGATCTCTAAACTTTCATTGCATTTAGTTGATAGGTCGTTTAGTTAGCCCTACATATATTTGTTCACAATTTTTACAATTAATTTTACACATTGCCGACCTATCCTGCTTATCCACTTGATCTATTGGATTGCCTAAAAGAACTATTATCTGAAGTAGTGACTGTTTTCAAATTAATTTTGGAAAATGTTTTAGATAGACCTTTTGTATAAGCAGGATAGTTTGGTAATTTTACATACTTTGTTTCTATTTGCTCTCTAGCCTTGCTTAATGTACTTTCCTAACCCTCATCCTATGTGTTCATTTCCAAACTATATTCATAACCATTTCATCTGAAAATCTATTGTACAGCAATTTCTTTAATAGTGCGTAATTCTTTATTATAATTTTGAAGTGAAAGAGGAAAATTAACAATCTATGAACCAAAAATTAAAATCGAGTTTAACTACTTACAGTGATTTGAGTTATTGGTTATAAATCTATTAGTACTAGTTCCTTGCGATAAATATCTATATCTAGTTTACTACCATTTCTTGTTTTCAGAGTATCAAGGAACGAGAGACTATCATTTTCCTCTACTTGATAGGTAAATTTGATTGTCGGAAATTTAGAATTTAAAATTTCTACAAAGTTCTCGACACTACAAATTTTAGTATTAAGGATGGCAAACACATCATCTACATATCTAATTCAACCTCTCGCAAAAGAAGAAAAATCGCGCCTTAAGTCTGTTTGAAATCTACCCATGAATAGATTGCCCATAAACGGAGATAAGCTATTGCCCATTGTTGTACCATGTTCTTGTTTGAAAAATTGATGGTTAATTTCGAAAAAGTTTTGTTTCATACACAGGTCTGTTAATTTAAGAAATTTTGTCACTTTGCATCGCCCAAATGGTTTTGTTTGAAACCATCTTGTAAATTAATTAAATTTGGTCGATTGGAACGTTCGTAAGCAATGAACAAACGTCCAATGAGATTAAAATTTCATCTTCTGCAACTTCATTGTTTTTAATTTTATCAATAAATTCATATGAATTTATACAAATTTGAAACACCAAAGTTGGGCTGTTTATTACATATGTTTTTTCTAATCCTCTAAGCATTAACACTAATTTAAAGACGGTACAATATTGCCTTATACAAGAGACAAACCACAGACAGGCAGGCTTAACAATGCTAAGAATGGGGCGATATGAATTGTCCGCTAGCTCCTAGATCGCAGTCGGAGAGGGCGTGCGGTCCTTTTCGATAAGGAAAATTTTAGGATGTTAAAATCGGGCGCCACTGACTCACTATTATACTCGCCCACCCTTGAGCCAGCAAGGGCTGAAGGTCAAGCTCACGATCCCAATAGCCGTTCTTACCTGTCGTCAATCGGCAACTGATTGCACTCGTATATGAACTTACATGCTTAAACCGATAATTAAACAATCATTTAACACCATTAATCAATTAAATTTATTTATAAACACAAACACCAAGATCCGGTAATCCCAAAACCAATTTAATTTTTACAACGATGGGACAATTCACGCTAAAGTCCAATTACAAATGATACAAAATTCTTTACAAAAATACACAAAGATAGATTAGTTGGAGTTATACATATATATCTTATCAGCCGCCTTGTACGTACAAGTTACAACTCGACTTCTGTAACTAAAATGGATGCTATCTGCAACTTCTCGCTTTATTTACGTTATTATAATCGATTCTGCAAAATAACTTGCAGATCTTTAATTAATGATTAAACTTTACAATCCCGCAACACTGCTTTTAGATCTTATATTGCAGACAACATTGCTAACCTTTATTTTGTTTTATACAACAATTATTACTATGACTACAATAAAAATAATAAAACGGTGCTGGTTTATTGGGTTTACACTGCTTTGTTTTGTTCATTAAACTGCATGAAATCTTAATTTAGCTAGGATGAATTTTAATTGTATTGTTTATTATTTATTATGCATGCGTTTCTAACCTTACAAATTTTGCTTTATCACTGGGTTTTTTTTGTTTGCTTTACTAAAACTGTAAAACTGTAGGTATGACAGAAACAGTTTCCACACTTATAATTCTCGACGAAAGGATTCTAATTTTGTAATTTCATAAATATTGAAACGGCCAATAATAATGCTTGCATTGAATGAAAGCAGTACTCAGACGATAATGTAAGTATGAATCAACCATTCTTCGGTAAACATGTATTCCTTATTGCAGCATGTACACGACAATAGACCTTACACACAATAAAGGCACTGATTGTACTTCCCTGATTACGACACTAACCTGCACAACTGTTGCGTTTGGTAACACTTCTACCGGTCTTCCAAGTCTCTGAATGACCCTCAATAACGAGTGCTCGTACAATTCTGGAATAACCAGCTCGCACCGAATTGTAACTCGATATTGCTTTGTGATTGCAATTTATTAATAATAAAACTCAATGGAAAGAAACCCTTCTTAAGGGTTTCAGAGATAGAAGCTGATGTAGGATATTGTTAACTTTCTTTTTTATCCTCTTAAGGAGTGCAAATTGAAATTAAATCAAATTATTGAACGGTAATCTTCCAAATCGTGTTATGAGTGTATGGACTTGATCCCTTATAAAAAAAGGTAGCGGTTCACTGGTTAATTGCCCAATACACCTTGTTAACAAAACTTTTTGTGTCACAGTTTGGTTTAATCACGTTCAGTTTAGAATTGTATGCAGTATTTTTCTTAATCTTCTTGTGTAAAATTCCAGAACATTAACATGAACACGATTGTGGCAAGATTGGGGCTTTTCTTTCACTAAACGCAGAAATCATAAGCAAAATGATTTTAGATTTCTCAGGACGGTACTCGATAGACATTGCGTTATAGAGCAACTTGTCTCTATGTTTATGCGACGATATGACAGTGAATACTTATTTTAACGACAACTTAGGAAATAAATTTTGTTCTTTAATCAATGAAAAGTCTCCATAATTGTATAGAAATAAATAAAGATGTTTGTACAACAAACTTGGTATTTTCATCTATTTCGAAAACACCTTTGGTTGAAGTAGATATCATTACCTCATATTTTAACAATGTTTGCATAAAAAACATAAAAATTGAATGTGTAAATATACAAACCCTGTAATTAAAAATTAATTACATCTGCAACAAGCAAACTGTGCCCAAGTACCACACAAAATTAAAAACACCGAACAAGTTTCAATAGCTAAGCTATCATCACTAGCGGTCGACTAGTTCGAACTAAAGAAATTTCTTCTATATATACCATCAGCGAGTGACGCTTCGTTGCGTATCTGGTGAAAGTGAAAGTTATGAAAGTTTAATGAGTTCTGAGCAACCTAAAGGTCGTCTGGTGAAAGTGAAAGTTATGAAAATTTAATGAGTTCTGAGCAACCTAAAGGTCGTTGTTCGTCATTATTCCTCAGGATGTTTGTTTTTGAAGATCTCTAAACTTTCATTGCATTTAGTTGATAGGTCGTTTAGTTAGCCCTACATATATTTGTTCACAATTTTTACAATTAATTTTACACATTGCCGACCTATCCTGCTTATCCACTTGATCTATTGGATTGCCTAAAAGAACTATTATCTGAAGTAGTGACTGTTTTCAAATTAATTTTGGAAAATGTTTTAGATAGACCTTTTGTATAAGCAGGATAGTTTGGTAATTTTACATACTTTGTTTCTATTTGCTCTCTAGCCTTGCTTAATGTACTTTCCTAACCCTCATCCTATGTGTTCATTTCCAAACTATATTCATAACCATTTCATCTGAAAATCTATTGTAGGCAGCAATTTCTTTAATAGTGCGTAATTCTTTATTATAATTTTGAAGTGAAAGAGGAAAATTAAGCAATCTATGAACCAAAAATTAAAATCCGCGAGTTTAACTACTTACAGTGATTTGAGTTATTGGTTATAAATCTATTAGTACTAGTTCCTTGCGATAAATATCTATATCTAGTTTACTACCATTTCTTGTTTTCAGAGTATCAAGGAACGAGAGACTATCATTTTCCTCTACTTGATAGGTAAATTTGATTGTCGGAAATTTAGAATTTAAAATTTCTACAAAGTTCTCGACACTACAAATTTTAGTATTAAGGATGGCAAACACATCATCTACATATCTAATTCAACCTCTCGCAAAAGAAGAAAAATCGCGCCTTAAGTCTGTTTGAAATCTACCCATGAATAGATTGCCCATAAACGGAGATAAGCTATTGCCCATTGTTGTACCATGTTCTTGTTTGAAAAATTGATGGTTAATTTCGAAAAAGTTTTGTTTCATACACAGGTCTGTTAATTTAAGAAATTTTGTCACTTCTGCATCGCCCAAATGGTTTTGTTTGAAACCATCTTGTAAATTAATTAAATTTGGTCGATTGGAACGTTCGTAAGCAATGAGCAAACGTCCAATGAGATTAAAATTTCATCTTCTGCAACTTCATTGTTTTTAATTTTATCAATAAATTCATATGAATTTATACAAATTTGAAACACCAAAGTTGGGCTGTTTATTACATATGTTTTTTTTTCTAATCCTCTAAGCATTAACACTAATTTAAAGACGGTACAATATTGCCTTATACAAGAGACAAACCACAGACAGGCAGGCTTAACAATGCTAAGAATGGGGCGATATGAATTGTCCGCTAGCTCCTAGATCGCAGTCGGAGAGGGCGTGCGGTCCTTTTCGATAAGGAAAATTTTAGGATGTTAAAATCGGGGCGCCACTGACTCACTATTATACTCGCCCACCCTTGAGCCAGCAAGGGCTGAAGGTCGAAGCTCACGATCCCAATAGCCGTTCTTACCTGTCGTCAATCGGCAACTGATTGCACTCGTATATGAACTTACATGCTTAAACCGATAATTAAACAATCATTTAACACCATTAATCAATTAAATTTATTTATAAACACAAACACCAAGATCCGGTAATCCCAAAACCAATTTAATTTTTACAACGATGGGACAATTCACGCTAAAGTCCAATTACAAATGATACAAAATTCTTTATAAAAATACACAAAGATAGATTAGTTGGAGTTATACATATATATCTTATCAGCCGCCTTGTACGTACAAGTTACAACTCGACTTCTGTAACTAAAATGGATGCTATCTGCAACTTCTCGCTTTATTTACGTTATTATAATCGATTCTGCAAAATAACTTGCGAGATCTTTAATTAATGATTAAACTTTACAATCCCGCAACACTGCTTTTAGATCTTATATTGCAGACAACATTGCTAACCTTTTATTTTGTTTTATACAACAATTATTACTATGACTACAATAAAAATAATAAAACGGTGCTGGTTTATTGGGTTTACACTGCTTTGTTTTGTTCATTAAACTGCATGAAATCTTAATTTAGCTAGGATGAATTTTAATTGTATTGTTTATTATTTATTATGCATGCGTTTCTAACCTTACAAATTTTGCTTTATCACTGGGTGTTTTTTTTGTTTGCTTTACTAAAACTGTAAAACTGTAGGTATGACAGAAACAGTTTCCACACTTATAATTCTCGACGAAAGGATTCTAATTTTGTAATTTCATAAATATTGAAACGGCTAATAATAATGCTTGCATTGAATGAAAGCAGTACTCAGACGATAATGTAAGTATGAATCAACCATTCTTCGGTAAACATGTATTCCTTATTGCAGCATGTACACGACAATAGACCTTACACACAATAAAGGCACTGATTGTACTTCCTGATTACACACTAACCTGCACAACTGTTGCGTTTGGTAACACTTCTACCGGTCTTCCAAGTCTCTGAATGACCCTCAATAACGAGTGCTCGTACAATTCTGGAATAACCAGCTCGACCAAATTGTAACTCGATATGCTTGTGATTGCAATTTGCGATTAATAATAAAACTCAATACGGAAAGAAACCCTTCTTCAAGGGTTTCAGAGATAGAAGCTGATGTAGGATATTGTTAACTTTCTTTTTTATCCTCTTAAGGAGTGCAAATTGAAATTAAATCAAATTATTGAACGGTAATCTTCCAAATCGTGTTATGAGTGTATGGACTTGATCCCT
Source organism: Vesta saturnalis (assembly GCA_036346205.1). Lineage (NCBI taxonomy): Eukaryota > Metazoa > Arthropoda > Insecta > Coleoptera > Lampyridae > Vesta > Vesta saturnalis. The sequence goes on from JARFJB010000001.1 coordinate 6,051,253, forward strand.
TATAAAAAAAGGTAGCGGTTCACTGGTTAATTGCCCAATACACCTTGTTAACAAAAATTTTTATCGAAAAAAACCCAAGATGGCCGACGAAGGAAGAAGATAAAGAAAAAAGGTCACCAAAACTATTCAAAATTTTTCATTATCAGTAGATAATGTTTAAATTTGTGAAGTGGTGGAAAGAATGTTAAAAGATGCAGATTCCTTTATTTAATTACAGAAACCTGTATAGTTCATTGAAGTAGAAATCTGATTTTTGTTAATGATTTGTTTCTCCATAAGATGATGCTACTAACTCTTAAAATTATAATTTATATTTTGAATGTGTGTTTATGTGGTAATTTAAAACGTAACATGTTGATGGGAGGGATTATTAAATTTACTAGACAACCATTTAGACAGGAGATAAGTAGGTGCTTTAATACCAGAAACAATGGGTCGCATAGCATTATCTGGTTTATGATTCTAGGTAGTATCGGATTGGATACCGTTAGTCGAAACCTAAGAGAGTCATTCACAACTCCTTTACATTCTAATAAAACCTTCCTAGTTGAAGTAATAATTTCTTCAATTACATCTACATAATTGGTTTTAGTCTGCATAATATAATGAACACGCTGTTGACGTGTGGTTTTGCTACAAACGTTTCCTAAATGAACGTTTAGCTATTGTTTTCAGAAAGAGCACAATTTTAATTCCCGTGGAAATCAAACCAATTATGTATTCAGACATATTAAATTTCTTCAAAAAGTATTACTTCTGTAACAACATTTAACATAATTTTATAAATCAAACAATCAATAAACAAATCTATCATAAATATGTTCTACAATAATAATTCCCAATCGTTCACTTGAAGATCAATTCGATATTTTTCATTCTACTGTTATTGATATCTTCAACCAATCATTTCCCATTAAAGAAATTAGGTGTAATGTAAATTTACATTGATATAATGAATCATTATACAAAATGCGTGAACGTTTACATTTTCTACGACTTATTAAAGCTAAGTATCCTTTAAACCTAAATCTGAGGAATCAATTCCTTCAAGTAAAGAAGGTATATAGATCCAAAATAAAAGATGCTAAGGTTTCAAAGAATGATTACATCAGCTAGTACTCCTAACAAAATGATGTGGAAAATTATAAATTCGTATAGAAGAAATGATAAAATGGAAAATTACTCTCCATCTTCAACTACAGCTGTTAATACTGCTAGTAAGCTTTATAACATCACCGGTGTGAAGTTAGCCCCCCAACTTTCGAAATTTTCCCTTTTTTCAATTGCAATTGTTTGTTGGTCGTGTGTCGGTGTTTGTTGGCTATTTTTTAATGTTTGTCGGTTTTTTATTTTTATAATAATCACGATTATAATTTAGGCGTGAAGTTAGCCCCACAACTTTTAAAATGTTACATTTTTCTGATTGCAATGATTTGTTTGTCGGTGTTCGTTGGCTATTTTTGAACGTTTTTCGGTTTCTCATATCTATAATAATCACAATTATAATTTAAACGTGAAGTGGTAGGTGTTCACCTAAAGGCGAAATAAATGGTTTGAAAGCATAATTTGGTTAGTGAGGTTAATTATATCGAAATTAATACAACTATATACATAGTTATACATATCTTATAGTAAAAGAGGATATGGGGATAAATGTGCACATTTACCGGCCAATATACATGCTTATCTAGCGCACAGGTGGAAGCGAGCAAGACTAATCTTTACATTCACTGCATTACAATCAAGATTTAATTTAATGTATATTATATTTAAGTGAATTTATTCGAAACAAGAATAGTAGTTCGTTATAGTGTGTATGGGTGATGTGCAATATAACAATATTCTTATAGAGCATAGAGCACGTATCGATTTAATTACATGCTGATATTTAGTGCTTACCTACAGAAATGTTCCATTTAAAAATTCAATAGAGTGTGAAATATATATATATATATATATATATATATATATATATATATATATATATATATATATATATATATATATATATTTAACTTCCATTCACCAAAATATCAAAACAATACCACCGTATAATTCTTTTCAGATGCATATATTTGGTCTCACACTGTATATCAGGTGTATGTACAAAAATAATGAAAGTAAAGAAAAGGTTGTAACCAGTAGCACAAAAAAATAACATTTCACTAAGTTTTGCGTTAATATTGGCAAAAATGTCCATTTTATGATATATTGAAAGTATCAAACAGTGATATTCCAGACCCTGTATATCAAAAACTGTTGAGCTTTGAGCTTTCGGGCAATGAAAACATTTGATCAATGGGTCAAGTTCTAGAACATATCAAAATTTGGTTAAATTCTGACCGAAAGGTATTTTACATATAAAACGTGCCCCCTCCTTTGCACAATTGAGTCGAAAAGGCATGTATTTGATGCAAAAAAAATCATGTTTTCAAACCTAAGCACGCCGGAAATATTTCCATTTGGTAGCAAATATGTTTTATGTACTACACCAATATTCGCATTTCGAAACGATATTTCAGAGAACGTTTTAAAATGAATAAGATATGTATTTAGAAATGACGTGTAATTTTATTTACTAACACATGAATTCAATATAAAGCATCTTGCTTTCAATATTGTATCCATTCACGTAATTTCAGTTTCTATTAATTCTGTACAGACCTCAAATCCATCGATTGCATAAATTGATCAATATGAATACGAGCAAATGTTTATACAGAGGCATATCCAAAACTGTGAAGTCATGTCAATGTGTAAGGTGCAATAGGTAAAAGCCAGCAAACCATTGCAATCAAAAAAACTTAAAATTCATCCCTGAGTTATAATTGTTAATTAACGTATATATTAAAAACCGACAAGCGTTAAAAAATATCCAACAAACACCGACCAACGACCAACAAACGATTGCAATTGAAAAAACGTAAACTTTCAAAAGTTGGGGGGCAAACTTCACGCCTAAAGTATAAGCGCGATTATTATAAATATAAAAAACCGACAAACGTTAAAAAATAGCCAACAAACGACTAACAAACGATTGCAATTGAAAAAAATGGAAAATTTTGAGAATTGGGGGGCTAACTTCACACCGGTGATAAAATCTATGAATTTAACAAATGCTGATCAAGATGATTTCGTATTTTTAAGTAAACCAAGTACTAGTAACAAATTTTGTTTTCAAGAGATTTCGTACATTGAAGTTCGTGATATTATAAAGTCTTTAAAACGTAGCATATGTAAGGATTTCTGCGGGTTAAGTACATTTATTATATAATCTAATATTGGCCACATCGTTGTACCATTTACAAAATTAATTAATAATTGTTTTATATATAATCATTTTCGCGATTGTCTAAAAGTGGCGAAAGTAATTCCATCCTATAAAAAGAAGGCGATAAAAATGATATGTCTAATTATAGACCTGTATCACTTTTACCTGTATTTTCTAAAATACTTGAAAAGGTAATGTATCTGAGCTTAACCAAATTTTTTAATTTCAATAACGTTATCACAGATAAGCAATATGGTTTTCGCAATCACAAAAATACTGTAAATGGAATTATTCATTTTGTCACCTTTACACTTAACTGTTTTGAAGAAGGGAACTTTCTATGTCTACGTTTTGCGACCTAAGCAAAACCATTCGATTGCATTCCTCATAGTATACTGCTTAAAAAATTAGAACGGTTTCAATTTTCAGATTGCAGCATTTCTATGATTAAGTCGTATTTAACAGATATCAATGAGTAGAATGGAATAACTCCATTTCTAGTAAACGTTTATTATTACACGGAGTTTCTCAAGGTTCTATATTGGGCCCTTTGCTGTTTTTGTTGATACTACCCGCTCGCGCGCAGATAAATGTTTTAAAGACAATAACCTAATTTTGCGTGACTCACTTGAATCGAATGTTAAATTCTTGGGTATCTATTTAGACTCAAAATTGAAATGGAGTTGTGAATCTTTTCCAACGTATTTCTAAATCTCTTTTCTTACTCAGAAATCTAGCCAATTCATGTTTCACCAAAAGTACTACGATCTGCTTATTTTGGTGTGTACCACAGCGTGCTATCGTATCCTATCTTAGTATCGCGTCATGCTGCTTGGTCGGTTATTTGTATTACAAAAAAGTGCAATCCATATTATTTACAATTTAAGTTATCTCGCCAAAATTGCAAAAATTGGTATATTCAAATGAAAATTCTGACCTTGCCTTGCACATATATCTTTGAATGCCTTCAGTGTGTAAAATGTAATTGTAACATATATACTGATAATAATGTTAAGCATAAGTATTCAACAGGGAACAGAGAAAATCACTTAAATTAGAAATATCACGGAATAGACCAAATTATTGGGGTATTCAGTTTTATAATGTTCTGGATGTAACTACAAAAAAATTGGAATTTCAAAAACTTAAAACGACTGGGAAACATTCTTTCTAATTGCATTTTATTCCTTTGATGAATATTTTGATTATTTTAAATTAATGTGTAATATGTCCCAATTATTTTAACTGACTTGTGTTAATACTCGTATAATAACACCAATAAAATATTATTATTATTATTATTATTACAATAATAATCAAGATCCAACGATGTAAAACCCTTTCTTAAAGATAAACAAGTGGAATTTTATGCATTTTGTCCGTTACTTTTTAATTATTTTGAAGTAAACAGCTTTAGTTTTACAACCCACGATCAAGTTTTTGTGAGTGGTAGAACCGAGGCACCTCACCTTTCACTTTTGTGACGTCATTTGACCTTGGGAATTTCCCAAAGGCCTACCACGTGATTGATCACCTTGAGTGAGTTGTGTACGTTGAGAAAGTTATTTACCTTAAGAAAGTTGTTTGCCTTGAGAGACAGGCTTACCTTGAGAAGGACTAGGATTAGCATGGGAAATTTGGAATTATTTTAATGGGGTTCTTGTAAGACGAGAGCTACCTCATGGCCCTGGTCGTGCGCTGAGAAATTGTGTTAATGGGGTTCTTGTGGGACGAGAGCTATTACCTGGACCTGGTCTTGCGTCGGGAATTATTTTTAATGGAGGTTCTTGTAAGACGAGAGCTATTACTTGGACCAGGCCTTGCGCAGGACGTTGTTTTTAATAATAAAGAAGTGTAGAAACTATCATATAGACCTTTCACCCTATTGTGATCCCTGATGCAATTGTCGTAACTTGATCTTATAAGACAAATGTAGATTCATGCCATAAAGTTATTGATAAAGGTGTACAATATTATTAATTATAAAATTGTGTTTGAGAATAATAATGTCGATTTTCTGGAGGTGTACGATACTTTTATGGAAGCTGTACGGGGAGTTGGTGGAGTGTAAATATATGTTTGATTTTTATTTTTAAGTTTTAATTATTATTTTTATAGCCCTGCTCAGGTAAACATGGAGGATGTGTTTGACGATGATGAGATGAAAACTACAGATGCGGAGGATTTGATAGCGGTATGTCTTTTAATTTTCTATTGTTTCGCTTACTGAATGAGTACATTACAGGCTCAAGACCAATCGGGCTCAGGTTCTCAGCAACAAACCGGACCATCCTCAGCGTTCAATCATATTAATATAATAGGAGAGTCAGGCAGTAAATTCATAAAAAAATTCAACACTACGTGTAAATCGCTGACATTTAGTTTTAATGCCGATACGTGCAAGGATAATCCCTTAACATGGCTGCAGGTAAAATATACCATTTACTAACAATGTTATTTATGTAATACATATATTTTTGTAGAGTGTATTCGAAGAGTTGTATGCATACACTATCAAGGATGCAGCTCCGTCAGACCGTGTAGGGATTATGTTAAGAAATCCGAATTTCCCTGACAAACCAATTGGTCTGTCATTTAGAAGAGTGGACCAGCTGTCGGTGAAAGTGATAATGTCATTATTGGAAAGGGCAATGCAAAGCAACGCTAGTTTTTTCTCGAGTGACTTGTTAGTTTTAAATGTGGATAGAGTGTCGGTACCTGTAGGCCATGGACGCAAAACCTTCACAGGTTTAAAATTTGAAGATTTTTTTAAAGTAAAAAGACAAGGTATTATTGTTGTACCGACAACAATTAACTATAATAATTGTTTAGCTCGTGCCCTAGTCCTAGCGATTGCATTTAGAAATAACGATGCAATGCGCAGTAGTATGGAAACGGGATGTCCATTACTTCAAATGCGAACTATGCAACTCTGCCGAAGCAGCGGTGTATATCTTAGTCAGAGTGGTAGTTACGAACACATGCAATCATTTCAAAATCATTTAGCTGAATATAGCATTGTAGTTTATAATTCAGTGTAGGTGATTCAGTTTATTTTGAAGGCCCTAGGAAACCGGGTAGGGTAGTTTTAAATTTAATATTAGAAGACGAACACTATAACGTCATCACCAGTCTCACTTCAGCGTTTACCTGCAGTTATTACTGCGAGCAGTGTAGAAAACGTTGTAACAACAAAAAACGGCATGCGAAATGAATGTATCAGTCTCCTTGTTGTCATCAGAAACCACCTTGCTCCGTTCAACATCCTAAAATTGTATGCAATGATTGCAGGAGAGATTTTTACGGGCAGGAATGCCTTAGAAACCATAAGGACAGTGAACTATGCGAAAAATTACGTAGATGTTTAAAGTGTCTTAAAACTAGTGAAGTAAAGGGTAAACATAGGTGCGGATACAGCCGTTGTCCTACGTGCATGAGCGAAAAGCCTATTGGTCATCTTTGCTACATGCCTGTTAACAAGGCTCGACGTGATAGGAGTAATGGTAAACCATCTATGTTTATCTTTTACGATTTGGAGTGCATGCAGGGGAAGGTGTGTGAGGGAACGAATTATAGATTTCTGCATGAGCCCAATCTATGCGTGGCCGCGAATGTTTGTTCCACTTGTATCCGCTCTACTGATAATTTGGATGAGCAATGTCCGGCGTGTAGCAAAAGAGTGCACATTTTCAGGGAAAATCCTGTTGAATCGTTTCTGTCATATGTTGCCGGGAGAGCGCGAAAATTTAAAGTTACATGCATCGCACATAACATGAAGGGGTACGACGGGTGTTTTGTGCTTAGATGTATGCTGGCTAATAATAATCAGTGGAGACCTAAAGTCATCACCAACGGTCTAAAGCTAATTTCAATTCAATGTGGTGATATTAGGTTTATTGACTCCCTTAATTTCATCCCATCACCACTCTCGGCATTTCCGAAAACTTTCAATTTCATCGAGTCCAAGGGTTATTTCCCATATCCACATCCGAGAATCAGAATTACGAGGGTCCATTGCCACCACTTGAATATTATTGTGCTGATCAGATGTCGGTGGATGAACGGCAAAAACTTTTAGATTGGCACGTGGCCCGGAGTAATTATGTTTTTAAGATGAGTGAGGAGATTGAGAAATATTGCCTGATGGATGTTAAGGTCCTCGTTAAAGGTTGTGTTAGTTTCTGGTGCACCTTCACTACCCAAAATAAAGTCGATCCGTTTGAGGAGGCTACTACGATTGCTAGTGCCTGAAATAAAGTGTTTCGTAGGCGTTTCTTCAAAGAGAACACAATCGGGCTCATTCCTAAAGGCGGTTATAGACGTGCCGACAACCAATCAACGGTCACAATACAGTGGTTACGCTGGGTGGAACATTCTCACCAAGTGACCATACAGGACACCGGGAAAGCTCGTGAGTTTAGAACACCTGAAGGCATTAAGGTCGACGGTTATTGTGTCGAATCAAATACCGTTTATGAGTTTCAGGGATTTTATTGGCACGGTTGCGAGGAATGTTTCCCTAACCAAGCCAATATTGATCCTAAGCTTGGTGTAAATACTTCCATGTTTGTCCGAAACGAGAACACGGCGGCACGATCCCAGTTTCTACCCGAGCGCGGGTATAATCTAGTTGAGATGCGCGAATTTCATTTTAAAAGATTAATACTTGCTAACGACGAATTGAGAGTATTCATACAGAATCTAGGTGACCAAGATGACGAACCTTTAAACCCTCGAGACGCATTTGACGGTGGTCGCACGAATGCCTGTAAACTGTATCATGAATTTTCGGATGACCTACAGGATATTTACAATATTTATTTACATAGGGGTATAATGAGCACACGTCATAATACATGATCTTCTCGTTAATGCCGTCACATTCATGATACCGTTTAATACAGTTAATAAAGATCAATAGACCCCTTTATTAACGTAAAATCATTAATAAACGCTTAATTAAAAAATTAACCTTAGGCCGCAAAACGCGGAAAGTTTAACTATTTTGGTTACAGAGTGGCAGAAAGGCACCAGCGACCCCGAATACATCCAGGCCAAGAAGGTTGCCGAACCGAAAGGTGCACATAATCAAGAAGAGGTTTTTAGTTATTTTAATTACATACCTAGGTATATATTTTAGTTAGGTTGGATTATATTTTTAGTTTGTTTATTATATCCTGTTTTTATATAATTTATTGCTACGATAATATATATATATATATATATATATATATATATATATATATATATATATATATATATATATATATTAAATTGTTGGTTTAAAGTCGATAAATAAAACACTAGAAGTGGAAATCACACATTTCGACATCGGTATATATATATATATATATATATATATATATATATATATATATATATATATATATGTTGAGATGATATTTATAATGCTCATCATCATAGTTAGTTAGATATTGACTCAGAGTAAAAGTTACAACCCAGATATGCATATTGTCCTTTTAAAAGGACATATGCATAACATTCATAAATTGGCGCGTAAATTTGTTTTACCTACTGCCACGAAGATGGCGCCACGGATAATGTATGTTTAAAGAGTGTAGTAACCAATAGTACCGGCCAATTTAGTTTATAACTGATTGTGACTGAGTAAGCACGCTCTAAATTGTAACAAGCAAAAAACATGGACGCTCCGGTGGACCTTAGATTAGTTGGGTGAGTATTTACACTTTAATAATTCGTTTTTGGGCATTATTTTTGTAAGATTAGGCTCATTATACTTCTGTTTAGTTACCCAAATCATAATATTATAATAAAAATAATTCTGAAGCTGTCACTAGCTCTTTAAATGTCAGTGTCCTTTTAAAAGGACAATAGGAATATGGGGGTATTTTACGAAGTATATTTTTATTACAGGAGTCTTACTTTACATGAATTATTGGCCAGTCTTGAGGAGGACGATGATGGTGATAACAACGCAGTTGATATAACCATGATGCCACCGACCAATGCCTGTGAGGATATTACTGATGAAGATTCCGGCGATGAAGATTTTTTGTCCGTTAACAATCTACCAGGCACTCAACTTATGGCTGAAGCTGAAATAGCCGGTCATTATGAAGATGAAGACGATATACCTTTGTCCATTATTCAGTTAAGTCGCAAAAAAACCCTGACTTATGATTGGGTCGATGACGACATAAAATTGAATACGGTTCAGTGGCCAGTATATGCTACCGTAAAAAATAACAAGCAGCCCGTGGAGTTGTTTTACAACTTTTTCGACGACGTAATTGTTGACCTTTTTGTGAAATATACTAATCTTTATGCGGCTAAGAAAAATAAAAATGCTGACGTCACTGCCGACGAAATAAGAACATTTTTTGGCATTCTACTTTTAAGCGGATACGCTTCTCTACCCAGAAGAAAAATGTATTGGGAGACGGCAACGGATACACATAATGAAATGGTTTCAAGGGCGATGTCAAGGGATAGGTTCGAGTTCATAATGACTAATCTTCATTGCTGTGATAATGATAACTTGGACAAATTAGATAAATTTGCCAAAGTAAGACCATTTTTTAGCGCTCTTAACAAGAAATTTTTAGAATTCTCAGAACCAACGGAAAATCACAGTATCGATGAGTGTATGGTTCCGTATTTCGGAAAGCATGGGTGTAAGCAGTGTATCTTGAATAAACCTGTCCGATTCGGCTATAAAATGTGGATGGGGTGTACCAGTAGTGGCTATATAAATTGGATACAGCCGTATCAAGGTTCCAAGTCAGTTGTAAAAAGTGTATACAAAGATTTTGGTTTGGGTCCATCTGTTGTTTTGGAATACGCCGACGTGGTGTCTTCTGCTGCCTAATTACCCTATCATTTTTATTTTGGCAATTTTTTTACTACAATACCACTAATTGAAGCGCTTGGGCAAACAGGTATTCGTGGCAGAGGGACTGTACGAGAGGGTCGCAGCGGAAATTATCCCATAACCGAGAAAAGGGAATGAAAAAGAAAGAACGGGTTTATTATGAGTATGTCAGTTAAGGATAAGAACATAATTGTGACGAAATGGTGTGATAACAATGTAGTGTCCATTGCTTCGAACGCAATCCCAGTAAACCCAACCCAAAATGTTGAAAGATACAGCCGAAAAGAAAAGAAGAAAATTAGTCAAGCAGCCAAATAATATCTACAAATACAATAAATATATGGGCGGCGTCGACCGTTGCGACCAGAACATTAGTTTGTACAGAACAAAAATAAGAGGAAAGAAGTGGTATTTCCGCCTGATAGCCTTTGGTCTAGATCTAATTGAGCAAAATACATGGCATTTGCATAAAATGCAAGGCGGCAAATTAGACCATCTAACATGTCGCAGAAGAATAGCAAATTCAATCTTAGGAAGAGCTGAAAGCAGGAAACGAGGAAGACCGTCCAACATCGAAAATATAGATTCCCGATTTGATAGGTTGGATCACTTAGTAGGACAGCAGGATAAACAAACACGGTGCAGAGTATGCCATATGAAAGTAAAGACAATATGTGTGAAATGTAAAGTTGCATTACATATTAACTGTTTTATTCCTTACCATACTAACTAGAAATACTTAATAAAACAAGTTTATCTAGAACATTGTTTTCTTTTATATTCGCGGATATTCCTATTGTCCTTTTAAAAGGACACCATAAATTAAATACTAAAAAACTGTATAGCCATAAAATTGTCATTTACCTGACAAAATTAAGTGATTTTAAAGATAAATACTTAATACTGAAAAAATAAAAATTCAGGCATATTTGGGTTAAACATAAAGTAAATTAATATAAATCTAAGTACAAATGTGATTATAGGACATGTTGTTAGCTAGTTAATTCAAATTTCACAAGTATTAAATTATTATCATGGCTGAACAATATAATTTTCACGTTAATAGTTTCCGAGCATCTTCGGAAGTGTAAAGTAATTGGTTGATTCTATAAAATGCATGTAATCCATATGAATAAGTAGATTCTAGTCTGGTAATATAATATGCTTCTATTCTAAAACAAAAAGAAAAGAAATTGTATCAATTAGCATAGGAGTAAACTATATGCTAAAGTGTATGAAAATAGAACAGATTTAATACGATTCATATAACTTGTAATGGAATAATGCGAAATTAAACAAATAATGTGTTAATAACTTAAATATTAATGTGTATAGAAAGCGTTTCAACTTAAATTTAAATTATGGATATAATTTAAGTATAAAAATTGAGAAACCAGGTTATGTTGATCACGAACATAAATGTTGAGAAAGAAGTTTTCAAAATAAACCATAAATGTGTTAGAAACTGGTGTAGCCTCCTGTAATTTGGGTCATAGAATCCATTTCTGTTTATAGTTTTCCTGTAGGAAGTAGAATAAGTTAGTGAATTGTCGGAAATTTAGAATGTAAAGTTCCTACAAAGTTCTCGACGCTACAAATGTTAGTATTAAGGATGGAAAACACATCATCCACGTATCTAATCCAAACTCTAGGAAAATAAGGCAAATCGCGTTTTAAGTCTGTCTCAAATTTACCCATGACTAGATTGGCTATAGACGGAGATAAGCTATTGCTCATTGTCGTACCATGTTCTTGCGCGTTTCGATAGCTACGCTATCATCATCAGCGGTCGACTAGGGTGGACTAAAGAAAATTTCTAACATATATATATATATATATATATATATATATATATATATATATATATATATATATATATATATATATATATATATATATATACGAGCGTAGTCAAGTGCTTGAGAAAAAATCCGACTCAAGTGCGGAAAAACAGTCCTTCGCAGGACAGCCTGATGACGGAAGCAGAGTCCGCTTCCGAAACGTCGCGTTAAAAAGCGAACAAAACTGTGGAAATAGGCCGACTAACCCAATTAACATATAAGCCACAGTTACAAAAACACTTACAATACACAAAAATATTTTGTCAAACGTTTGTCAAGATCATCACAGTCATCCAAAATTGAAAGTTAAGTTCCGTTGTACAGGGTGTTTGCTATGGTGGCACAATAACTTAATATTTCTATTTTCCATAACTCAATTTTTTTAGATGGAACACCCTATATTTTGAAAGTGGTTCAGATAGAGAAATGAATTCTCTTTCGATTTTATATTGGGTTACCTAAACCTAAAGTTTACACTTTTTAAATTATTGCAGTTTTAAGAATAACATCATGAAACGTCCTTCAGCTACTTTACTGACCAATCAATCGTCACGGGGGCTGGCGATCGATGTCTATCGCAGAGGGATATATTGAAGAGTCCATATCGAATAAAACTGATATTGCAATCAAGAAAATTCAAGGTGAAATCTCTACATTAGAGGAAGATTGCAAGGGTAATGGCATAGCAAATAAGATCCAAGTGGAAACGCCTGCATCAGAGAAAAATTGGGTGGACGTATTGCAAAAAGAATGCACGAGAAATCTTCTTTATAGAGAAAAATTGCGGAACTCACTTTACCACGTTACCCTCTTCACTGAGAAAGATGGGAATAAAATTGTAATTTTATATTATTGTTAATGTAAATAACTGTATTCTAATTGTTTTCTGCAGAGCGTCTTATAAATTAAAAGATACCAGTGTCTTATGAATTATTAAAACACTAGTGTTTTATGACTCTCGTATATGTCAATAGTATTAAGGCTTCAGAATGAAGTGGCTGTGGACAAAGCTAATATATTTTGAAATTTATTAATATTTTAAAGAGTAAATCAATGCAGATGCGATGCCAGCTGCGTTAGTGGTTCTGAAAAGTTACAGCTAGGTCTGAGCTGCATAGAATTGAAGTTCCCTTGTGCTTAAAGTAACCACATATGCTTACGTAAGTAAGTTATATAAATTAAACAGTAAGCATACTGTAAAGGAAAAAATCGAAAGCAATTTGTATACTGCTATAACCCTCTGGGGCATGAGTGGTTCCCCATTGTGTAGAAGAAAATCTCATACAATGTGGAAGTGAAGGATAAAGATATAGCAAAAATTATGTTTGATTGTTTATTTGTAACACTAATTCAGTAATAGTAATAAACAGTTTCTGCTAAAACAAAAGAACGTCGTCAAATCAGAAGAGTTATAAAAGCAGCCCAATAACCCAACAGAATTTTTATCTCTTACCATTGTTGTTATTTATATCCAATCCATCTTACTTAGCGATCGCTATGTTGTGTTTCAAAATTAGGACACTACAGTATGTCATATGTTATTTATAATATGATAAAACAACAGTAGTCGTATTACTAAGAAAGCCTAAATAACCTAGTCTTATTATATAGATAACATCCATCCATAAAAAAACTTAACAAGAGGATAGCATGAAAATTGAATTTTATTAAATATTTCATTACATTGATATATTTTCATAGTATCTTATAACTTCTGTTCATAAATGCAAAAATAGCTGGATTCTTAAAAGATCGATATTTTGTTCCTACTACTTGTGTCGTATATTTTAGTCCAAAGTTCTAAAGCCTTAGAGGGGTCAGAAATAGTTTTAGCCTTTAATTATATACTATAAGACATTTAATATAAGTTCGGTTGCATGTCACTAATTTATGCTACCTCCTTTTGAGCGTGGGGCATACAAAATAGTAGCACGAATAATTTGTTGGAACTAGCTAAATAAATTTATAATGTGCATTGGTTTTTTCATGGAATTGCCTATATGTGCATAGCACAATACATTGAAAGTACAAAATCCAGAAATAGAGATAAAATGTGTAGGTACAAAATGTTTTTGAAGAAAGGGACCTACAGTTTTGTTAATAACACACTAAGCCCATTACTTTCCCATTGTAATATTTGCAACTCCATTTGTTACAAACTGGTGCTTACCTCCATATTTTTAATCTAATCTGCCTTACATAATATGGACCACAAGATGTACACTTGAAATATGAATGCATTTGAATAAAAAATGTTTACGATTTAGCAGTATACGATAATTAAAAGATTTCATTACGAATTAAACAAAAATTGAAGAAAACGAATAAATAATTAAACATTTGGGTTAATTATTACATATATTTAATTCCTACTAACTACAGCATGTAAATTTGACAATTATGGTGAACAAAAAAAAATTTGTAAATATCAAAATAAAATTGTATATAATTAAAAATACACTAGTTGCTAGTAAAATGATTAAAAACGTTAAACCTGTAGCACATGATAAAAGAGATTACAATTACATTTTTTCGAAAGTTTCTTCATATTGACAAGTAGTACAAATACGAGTATAATTATCTTCATCAGAATTGTATGTTTCAGATTCAAATACATGTGCATGAGCTGCTGCTGATGTTTTATTATAAAGGCTACTACGTACAGCCATTCGTAATTCTTTCATTTGCTTTTGATACTTTTTACTTTTAGCCATAACTTTCTTTTCTTCCCTTTTTTCAAGCTCTTCTTCCAATTCCTCCTTGCTCCCCCAAACCTCTAATGCTCTTTTTTCAACCTAATATACATTATTAACACATTTCGTAGTAAAATTAATATAAGTACCTGCAACTGTAGGTATAATTTCATATCTCCCCAATGTGAATTATGTGGATTTTTACGCTTAATAAACTTCAAACTAGGTTCACGTTTATCCAAATCACAATCTTTTAATAGGTATTCTTTTAATGCTTCTGTCTTTGTAATAAGTCTGTGTTCATCATCTGAATCCCTTAAAAAAAAAAACATACATCACACAATTACAGTAAAATCCTTACTTGCAGTCATCACATACAGCGAAGTCAAAAGTGTCGAATAACCATGATTGGGAAAAGATTTTATTACATTTTTCACAAGTGGGTCGATCATGTTCAAGAACAGGAGCTGCTTCTGTAGCAATTGTAAAAGGTGCACCTGTTTTTCCTTCTGTTTCTTCTAATAAAAATCCACCACCTGTATCTTTAAATTTTGTTCCGTTTATAGTTATAGTAGATTTGTCAATTGAAATCACATCACTAGGACATGTTAAATGTATGAATTAGATCAATAATTTGAAACACTGATTACCATTTTGAATAAGGGTGATAACGACTTTCCCTTGGTGCATTTCTCTTTTCAGTTTGAGAAAGATTTTCTGAAGCAACAGACATTTTTCAAATGAAGTACAATCACTTATTTAAAACCGGGAATGCCTTACAAACATGGAACCAAGTGGTACACTATTGTTTTTAAAAATCCCTAGATATAGTTTTAAGCAGTGGCGTAGAATATAGCTTCTAGCATTTATAATATTGGTTTATTTAAAAAGTAAGTTACATTTCCTCTTTTAATAAACGTATACATAATTGTCGAGTCTAATATCTATCTGTTAAATCTGGATTCAAGCGTTGTAAATAAACAACTCCAAACCGCTGTGTACGGATTTTGGTTATTACTTTATTACTACTCTGCTCTATTGCTACTCTACTGAATGTGAATAAAGTTACACTAATATCTAATTATATACCTAAAAAAGAACAAGAGAACAATGTGGTAACTGCCTTATCATGTTTATACATTTATAGTTATTCAACCTACTGTTAGTACAGGTGGATGATTCATAGAGGGCGTGTTGGGTAATGTGTCGCTTGTAACCTATATTAATATAAGGCTTTGTCCTCACTCACTAACTCATCAATCAACGCCCAGGTCAGATCGTTAGGCCTAGGAACTTTAAATTTGAGAAACATGCACCCCTTCCACGGAGGCGTACACTAAAGAAGGATTTTTAAACTCAACTCCTCAGGGGTAAAAATTAAGGGTCTTTGCGTAAGCCCGGACAGTTGGAAATCTGAAAAGAGGGAATCAATTCTCAGTAATAACCGACAGGCCTATGTTTCACCGCTTTTTTGAAATTTTACCTCAGGGGGATGAAATCCGGTTACGGAGGATGAATTGTTTAAACAAAACGAAAATAATCTTAAAAGACGTTAAGCCCAGATACATGAAAATTGATATTTAGATGTTGCTTAAGAAATAAAGAAACACGTGTTTTGACCTTTCCCAGAAATCATCACCTAACGAGTAAAAGCGGCAGGGATAAACAAGGAAAAAAATTAAGTTAGCATAGTAAGTTTACTGTGTGGAGAATCACGAGGGTGGAAAATAGTTGAGAAAATCAAGGGAAAGGCAATTATGAAATTAATCAGTCCTCAAGGGTAGTTTTAGGGGTTGAAAGTTAAAGTTAACTATTGTAAAAACTAAAATATCATATTGGGTATCAAACTAAGCAGCGTTTTACAACCAAAGGCATCTTAGAGATCTTTGAAATTCAAATTGAACATGATTTCGGGAGTACATGTATTTAGAAGGCGTTTGAAAATCAATATCAGGGGTTAGAAAATAAGGGTTGAAATTCATCCCGTTGCGAAGCACGGGTATTTTTCTAGTAAATTTTATTTTAGTCGGATAATATCAAAAATGACAGGGCGCATACTAATAGCACGGTTGGAATGAATGTTCGAAGCGCAGTTCTGTTTCATGGTTTGTATAATAAGTTTGACAATTAGCCATTTTTACAGCGCACATATTCGGGAAAGAATGCGAATTTTTATGACTACAGATTGTCAGTAATAGAACAATTGTTGGATATTCAGGCGATAAAACAATCCTACAGTAAAGAAGTTAGAATTTGAGCACCCTTTCTCAAGAATTACATCAAAAGGTGAGGACGGACGGACGAACCGAAAAAATGCAGAGTTTGTCATGAGATGAAACAAAGAAATATGACTGTATATAATTGCGAACAATGTCCTAACCAACCTGAGTTGTCCGTAGGCAATTGCTTCGACGTATTTCATAGATAGAAATTCACATTTTTATGTTTTTTGTTATTTTGACACTCTCTTCGTATTTTTAACACAGCGTCTTTATTTTTTTCGTAACATATTGTTCTTATTTATTATAATTATCTATTTTGTTGTTACCAAACATGTTTTTTAGTTTCTTGTCCAATATGTTGGAGTTTTAGTCTGCCAAAGATACTTTTTTATTTCCATTCAGTTTTACAGTTTTACGATAAGTGTAGTTTTGTATATTTTTTAAGACTAAACGTTTATCTTTATTTGCAATTATATTATTTGCTTGTTATTATCCCAAAATAAACGAATGTCACACATGCTTGGCAGTGTGCACCGGACAACAAATTCGTCATCAGAAGCGCATGTCACACTTGTGGGACATAATGTCAAAAAACATTAAAACAGTTTATAAGAATACATAACTATGAATATTAAAGATTTAAACCTAAAAGGAAGGTTTCATCAAATAAAACGTAGCCGCATACAGCGAAAAGGTGACTACTGTTGTCGCAGCGAATGGGTTAAAGCATTTTAGTTGCAGAAAACGTATTAGGTATAACAATATTCTGTTATCCTTCGGTTGTGATTAAGAACTTCTTTTAACAGAATATCAGATTATGTATAAATTAGAAGCATTGTCATTGACATAACCCAGATAGCACATTAAATTCGCTTTAAACTTCATGTGCGCTTGTAAATGCAAGCCTGGCAGCTTACAATATGCTTATAAATGTACGCTTAATGTAAGCTTCCTAGTCACCACTTTGGAAGCTTATTTTATAGATTGTGCAAGCTCGCATTTACACTTGCAAGTAGCCTGATGAAAGTCACTTTGTAAGCTTGCTTTGAGGATTAGGAAAGCTTGCATTTGCACTTGCAAACTTCTTAAAAGGTATTTGCAACCTTACGGTGACACGTGGTCGTGATATCGATTATTTGCCGTTAGTTTCGAAATTATAAGTTATTCCTCAATACCGGACTTCTGAAATATAGTATATGTTTATGAAACTGAACTTGATAACGCATAAATTCTTGGAAGCTTTTAGATTGTAACGTTTTTTTTCCTTTTGCGTATTTGGAAGTATTCAAAATGTTTACAAGTGGCAATCACAATCATTATTGTAGTTAAAATAGCGTCAGTGGAAAATTACATTTCATATTATATTAAAATTATTACTTTGTACTCAAAAAGAGCGTAGAAAATCACGATTTTTAAACGTTTTAGGTGACAAATTGGTGGGAGTTTTCGATAAAACTGGTCTTAAACAAAGAGTTTTGTTTTTAGATACGAGGCGTTAAGGTCTAACGTCTTAGTGAGATCAGCAACTTACAATATATCGATTACATGTATAGCAACCGCTTGTTACGTTGTGTATTTTTCTGATGCAATTTTTTCAGTTCGCCTCACGAATTCATTCATTTTTGCCGCAATTTAAAATTTAAGTAATAAATTGTTATGATTGGTCAATTAGAAGGTAAGGTAGATGATAGGGAAATGGCTGAAACTGAAGGAGGTTGAAGTCAGTCTTGTACGAGATGTAGTAGAAGACACGTTTTTGTGCATTGTTTGCGACTTCGCAATGTATGCAAAAGGGGTTGGTGTAGGAGGAGGCAACGAGTTATATCATACCGTGAGGGTGTACCGAACGTTGGCGTAGGAGATTTCCCAGCTTCCACTAGTTGAGATCTTAGAGAGGTTTCAACACACCCCCGGTTTATTTTATCATTGTATTTCGAGTGACTATTTTCGGTCATAGAAGCAATTGGTTTTAGTGTTGAACTGTCTTAACGAACTTTGGTTATGCGGATTAATGTTAAAGAGTTCCTGGTTGAAGGGGTCAAACAAATAAAGTACTAAACTGCAGTATATAGTGCCACTTTAGTAAAGTTTAGAGTAAATAGACTAACGATAAGGAGCGTGTTGTAAATTAAGCAATGCTCGCACGTACGGATAAATATTTGCGCATTTACGTTAAATCAAATGAAAAATTAGTTACTTGTGTGCTTTTGGTTGAAATAACTGTCGTAATTTAGTTCGACTGATTGTAAATCGGAAGTTGGCGGTTGTGAGATACTATTTGGAGAGCGTTACCGTAGAAATGCAGTGGAGCCCTGTCGATTCTGCACCTGATGGACAAGTTGCATGACCTATGTTATTGTAGCTCAGAGGAGGGAGAGTATTCTTTGCCGTCTATTGTTGATCGTAGTGTCAGTCAAGGTACAATTTTACATTTTATTCGATGTTGACAGCAATAAAGTGTGTATTTCTTATTTAATATTTGTATGAGGGGGGGGGGGGGTGAAAATGCTTGCTTTCGTGTAAACTGTTGTATAAAAGCTCTTCAGGCCTTATAGCGTGCGTGTTCATCCACACGATTTCTTTTGTTAATTTCCTGACTTTTATTTGTTTAATTTTGTGTATTGAAAGTTTATTTCACGAAGATTTGTCAAAATTGATGTTCCCGATAACTTGGTTATCCCCATTGCATTTAGTAAAATGTAGTTATTTAGAACATGAGGTAACTGAACTTGTGGAATGTGACATTGCTGCAAGCGTCAACAGAATTTTATTATAGTACGTTGTCTTTTGTGCGAACTGCAAAATTTAATGTTTGTTTTGTACTAACTGTACTAAAATTTTGATATGTATGTATATATATATATATATATATATATAAAAGCAAAGTACTGGCCGTATTTTTAGATTATAATAAGTTTATTGGGTATCGGCTTAGAAAAATTTTCGTCTGTGATTACAGGCTTCCTCAGGACTAAAACTAACAAAATTCTCTAAATTATGACCAATACATAATTAATACACTTACATCTTAAAAGTAAATTTTGTTGAATGATGTATAATATAATTTTGAGGTGTAAAAAACAATGTGTCAATTAGAATGTAACCTGAGCTAACTAAATTATATTAATAAAGGACAATTCTAAATCAAGTAACAAGTATTAAAGCGTGTCACTATATGAAAGGCTGTTTATATTTATTTAAAATGAATTATTAAGTTTTTGTAAATTAAAAATAGACCAGCATAACTAGTGTTTAAATGATTAGTGTCAGACTTCATTGTTTCATTATTGACAAAAAATCAATAAAAAAAATTTTTCTAAGCCGATACCCAATAAACTTATTATAATATATATATATATATATATATATATATATATATATATATATATATATATATATATATATATATATGAATCTAATTACGTGCAAGTAGCTATGTAATTTCCATAGTGAAGTTTTACTTTAGTTTGTACGAAAATGGTACATTTCCTTAAATAATTGTAGAATAAGATGATTAATAAACATTGAGGTGTTTGAGAAATTTAAGATATTTTCTTAATGTTGTATTAATAATGGTAATTTTAGTAATAGACAACAGTACATAAAAGTATAAGGGATGTTTGTTTTCGTTTTTGAGTTAATTCAATTTTCTTTTAGTTTTATAAGTTTATATTAAACAATATTCCCTAACGACATGTAATACAGGTTGTGGTTGACAAAAATAATGTTACAATTAGAGATAGGCTGGTATCAATGTCGCAATTTACATGTGCGCAGCCGAGATTTGTGAGAACATTGGTATTTGTGCGTTAAACTCATAATAGTGCAAAACTTATGAAAAAAACAGAACAAGCACATTAGTGGGTGACTATATAACATGAATCATGCAGTAGATCTGGAATTATTGTGTTTAATTCAACAATTCGTCACATTAAACTAGTGTATGACAACATTCCGACACTAGTCGTAGGAGAACTTATCAACCTACAAAAGTGATAAAATAAACTAATTTGTAACTTAAACAATAATTGTAAACACGTACATTAACAGTTATTGTGCTTAAAAAGGTGAAATTTAACATTAATTTGATAAAGACAATATGAGGTTATGTCATATCCTCGAACATACAATTTTTGTGAAAAGTAATTTTAATTGAGACAATTCCAATAAAATAAATTAGTAGAGGCAAAAATAGTAAGGTAGCCTCAATTTTATGTTGTAATTCCGTATATTTATGTCTAATTTTGTTAATTTTAGTTTGTAAGAATTTTGATAGATTTAAGAATTTTTCCTTTCAAATTGGCCGCAGGCATGTTTGAGATGTATATTAGGGTGCAGTAGCTTCCCCTATTGATGTGGAGGTAATTTTCAAGCCTGTAAATTGCATAGAATTAGTTTAAAATCAATAAATAAGGGTAAAAATCAACATAGTTATTAAGTGTCCGATTTAGATCATGTTTGGTCTCAAAATTTAGAGAAAAATTTGGAAAAAAGTTATAAGGTTTTAAAGAATTTTCGTAATTTAAGAATTGTTTTAACCAATAGGAATTAAGCAAATATTTCTCGTAACTAATGAAACATTTGAAAAATTTGGTTGTCGAGTAGAAACATATAAATACAAGCGTTTTCAGCTTCACTTAAGCTCTTGATTTTCAACTTTTGCAACAACTTGCCAGAGTAAGCTGTTGTGGAATGTTTTTGAAAATATAATTTTAAACAAAATTAAATCACATCGGGAATAATAAAGTGCGGTTTAGTTTCGGAAGTGATCATGATGCAAGTGATAGTCTTTTGTTCGTAAAATAATTTTAAATAAGGTTAGTTTACCTTTTCGAACCATAATTCGGAAGTTTCGTTCAGTTATAAAAATATTTCTGCCGTTTCGACTTTGTTTATTTAAATGTGAATCGCATATGTTGATGTGCATACTAAATTGTGGTGTTCATAAATTATTTTCATTATACACCTTGTTTATTAAAAAGTGTTTAATTTACGACAACCATCCATATTCCATGCTCATTCAAAATTTACTTTTGAATGTAATTTATTAAAGAAGCAATAAACCTAAAACAAAGATTCGTCAACATTCTAATGTTAATAGTGAAACTTACCGAAGTGAATAAGCTGATTATCTTAAAGAAAACTTTGGATGTTCGAGAGGCAGAATAGCAGGTTGCAGCAGCTGGTGTTTACAATCATCTTGTGCAGCAGTTACCCACGAAGAGAAGGACAAATATGTAAGTACTTTGTTGACATTGATACTATATTGTTATGTTCACAATTTATATCCTTTGTAATAACAATGATGTGCAACAACAAGTATGCATGTTCAAAGGGAATATTATTTGTTCTAGAAATTTAAATGTTTTCTTGATAATTGGGTTTTTATTAATCAAACATCTTTATACTTACTGGTTTGTCAAATTTCACTTTTCTTTATGATAAATCACATGGTTGCGTATTCGCTGCGCATGCTCACATATATTTTTAAAAGAATTTGTTATGTACAGGGTCTTACAGAGATATCTATGCGAAATAAAGATTATAATCCAATTTATTTAATCAATTAAGATTTTTTTTAAATTAAATAGGACATTACCTTAATGTATCTTGATCATGTTAACTATGGTTATTGTAGTCAAACAAATAATTTAATTCAATTTCATGATAGTGTGTTTTATAATATTAAAGGCAGGTTCCTTCTAAATTTTCAATGATCCCTATCCCCTGTTAGATGAGTCTCATTGTTCTACCGGAGTTATATATTATTTTTTTTTAACTATAATAATAACTTAAATTATAAAAATAATATCAATAATAATAATATTCATATCTTAAATATAATTAATACCCATATTCAATTTATATAGATAGGAAGGGGGGAATATCAGTGCAGTTTATATATATATATATATATATATATATATATATATATATATATATATATATATTATCTGTGCGTGTGCGTGTGCGTGTGCATGTGCGTGTGCGTGCGCGTGCGCGTGGGCGTGGGCGTGCGCGTGCGCGTGCGCGTGGGCGTGTGCGTGTGCGTGTGCTTGTGCGCGTGCGTGTGCGCGTGCGTGTGCGTGCGCGTGCGCGTGTGCGTGCGCGCGTGTGCGCGCGTGCGTGCGTGCGTGCGTGCGTGCGCGCGTGTGCGTGGGTGGGTGCGTGCGTGCGTGCGTGTGTGGGTGGGTGCGTGCGTGCGTGCGCGGGTGCGTGCGTGCGTGCGTGCGCGGGTCCGGGTGCGTGCGCGTGTGCGTGCGCGTGCGCGTGTGCGTTTGCGTGTGCGTGTGCGTGTGCGTGTGCGTGTGCGTGTGCGTGTGTGTGTGCAAAACAATCGTCCCAGTTCCCGCATCTCTGGCTCTATGGGGTTCCACGATGGATGATAGACTGACGTCAATCCCGAGATTTCCTAGACGCTCTGCCCATTTTTTCGCCGTAAACTGCGTTCCGTGATCTGATAGGATAGCTTTCGGTTTACCTACTTGAGGTATACAATCTCCTACCACTTTCTTCAATAGGATCCGGGTATTTCCTTTCTTTACTGGATATAACTTGACGTGTTTACTGAAAATATCCATTGTAACATAGATGTACTCCATACCACCTATACTCCGTGGTAACGGCCATAAATATCTACAGGTACCGTCTCTAATGGTAGCTTCACCATTACATTCTTCATGATTATATCATGTTTAGCGTTCGTTATTTTGGCCTTTTGATATTGATCGCACACGGATAGTATATATATATATATATATATATATATATATATATATATATATATATATATATATATATATATATATATATATATATATATATATTTTCCCAAGTTGGATATATAACAGTTTTCTTGAATTTCTGCTGTTACCTTGCTAGTTCTAAAATGTCCCATCATTCGATGATATATCATTATTACTTCACTTTCTATTTTCTGAGGGATATATGTTTATACGTATTGTCCACCGACCTTGTCCTTTTCTTCCTTTTCTGAACAATATTCTTTGATGTACCAAAAATTCTCTTTCCAATAATTCCTTCCCTTCTTTTTCGTTTGATTGTAGTTTCTTCACGGTCCACTTTGCCTGCTCATCCTCCTTTTGAGTCTTCTCCAAATTCTTAATTATCTTCCGTAACTCATTCTCTTCTGGCTTATCTGCCTTTCCGACGACTAATCGTTCTCGCCCTTCTCCGTGTCGTCCGTATCTCGATAAGAAATCCACTATTTTATTATCACTTCCTTTGCAATCTCGTATCTCTACATTAAATTCTTGTGCATACAATAACCACCTTTGTAATTTAGAACTTACGGATTTACCGCTTAACAAAAATGATAGTGCTTGATGGTCCGTGTAAGGTACCACAGGATAGCCTAGAATATAGGTTCTAAACTTTTGACATCCAAAAACAACCGCTACTGGTTCCATCTCGGTAATGCTATACCTTTTTGTCTGCCTTTTTCAAGGCTCTGCTGGCAAACGCGATGTTCAGTATTTCTCCATCCCCCGATTCCTGGAAAAGATGTGCTCCCTCCACATTTATGGACGCGTCTATGGAAAAATGTTTGGTTCCAATTAGGAAATTTCAAGATCGTGTCCTCCGTGAGCATTGCTTGTGTTGTTCAAATATTCTCTGATATTTATCTTCCCACTTCCAAATGGCATTTTTCGTTAATAATGTTGAGAACTAATTGGTTAATTCCGAGTAATAGTCCTTAAATTTTCTGTAAAAATTACAAATCCCCAATGTGGTTTGTAGTTCCTTTTTGTTTGTTTTTTGCGCCGGACAGTTCTTTATAGCTTGTAGCCCTTTTTGATCCATTTTCATACCTTCTCTAACCGTTACAATATGTACTAGGAATTTCATTTCCTTCTGCATGAAATTTGATTTCCGTAAATTCACCGTCATTCCCGCTTTCCTTAATTTCGTGAATAATAGTTCGAGCTGATCCTTGTGCTCCTTTAAAGTTTGAAATGAAATGAGGATATCCTCCACGCATATCGTAACAAACGATAACACTTCTGGTCCTAGTACGCTGTCTAAACATCTGTTGTATATCAACTCCGACACGTTCTAACCAAATGGTAATACTCGGTACTGATAACTTCTTCCGTTTACTAGGAATGCCGTGTACTTCCGAGAATTCTCGTGTAGGGGCACTTCCCAGTAGCCTGCTGTTAAATCCACTGAGCTTAAATATTAGGGGTTGTTGAACTTCTCTAACATTTCTTTCAAGTTTGGTGGACAGTTACTTTCTTCTTCTAATATCCTATTTAATCTCCTCACATCGAAGAATAACCTTACTTTTCCTTCTTTCTTCGGTACGATTACTATGGGATTTGCATATGGTGATTGTGACCTTTCAATTATTTTGTTTTTATTATTTTGTTGCTCCTCCGTACGTATAGTACTCGAAACCAGCGGAGCTTTTCGCCTCGACGGATTTAGTTTTCCGACGGTTGGGAAGAGGTTCTTGGACCCCTTTTCTCTTCGTCATTTCTTCTGTCGTACCTGTAGCAGTTTTCTTGATCTCTCTAGTATTCATGCATTCTTCGACCTAATCCTCCATGTGATCCAAGCGTGCCTCTACTTCTTCTGTGATAAGTTGTATTAACGTTTCTTCTTTGTTGCCACCCGTCCCTTTGCTGATTATTATCCTCGTTATTATCTCTTACCCTCTGGGGAGGGTTCCACGCTGTCCTTTCATTGGAGTTGGCCGCTTGTATCCTTTCTAAAGCACTTATTAACTGGTCGATCGTTCTTGCGCCTGAGCCAATCAATGTGTTTTCCATTTGATTCGCAAAATGTCAGGTTGATACTTTTACCATTTGTTTTTCTTCTATTGGTGGTTGTACGTGCATCGTTTTGCTCATACAGAACCATACGTGATTACTTATTTTCCATGGCGTAGGTTATATTGTCTTGTTGTGTACAGTTTTGACGGTATTTCGCTTTGGACATCTTCAGACCCAAAAATCTTCTTTCATTTCTTCTAGGGTGGACCACTTTTCACGATGTAATTCATCTCATGACGTTGCATTGCCTTCTAATAATTATATTATCAACTTTTCTTTGATTTTCCATCTCGAAATTCTCTAAATGCGCTTCAAGGGTCATGAAATACACTGGGTCCTTATGTTTCAATCGAACTTTCTTGGCTTTTGCGTTGGTTGACCTTCGTTTTTATCAATTATTGTAGTCGTTCCTGAGTTTGCTGCTAAATTTTTTCCTTGAATTTTTTCTCTTTCGTACCATTTTTCTTCCAACTTCACAATAGCTTCTTCATTTTAGTAATCTTTTGTTCGCATTCTAGTACACTTTCTTCATTTTCGTCTATTTTATTTCCTATCTCGCCTATTGTGCGGCCTATTTGAGCTCTAGCGTAGTCATTTCTTTCTTCGACTTGTGTCATTTTTATATTCTGTATGTAAATTTGCTGATCTACATCATCTTTTTGTTTCTTGATTTCTTCCTTACACTTGATCATTATCTCATACTTGCTTTTCCTTAAATTTTCTTCCATGCGTTCTACTTGATGTTTAATTTTTTCTTTGAAAATTACTTTTAATTCTTCTTGACTAGATTTTAGATCTTCTCGGTTAGCTTTTTGACTTATTTCTATTCTATTTTCTCTTGGTTCTCTACTTGTTTTGCTTCTAATTTTGTTGTCCTTCCTCCATCTTGGCTTCTAGCTTCTCTTTGCTCTTTCCTATCTTAGCTAATAACATGTTCATCATATTCATCATCATTGTTTCTTCTGTTTTTGTTGGATTGGTACTCCTGCTATTAATATATCTTGTGATTCTTGGCTGAAAATAAAATCTTTGCTTTCCTTTGTGTTTGTCATCTTTGTTATTTCCGATAATTTCTTACCTGTTTTTTTAAAACCTGGCCTTAATTCCATAAAACAATAAAAATAAACCTTCCTTTGTGACTTCCTATATCAAATTAAAGATAAATGTTTAACTACGCCACTGGTAGTGAATAATTTCTAAACTTTTTTCGAATTTAAAACTCAATCAAAAAAAATTTTTTGTTTCAAATTCCTAATCTATGATACGCCACTGGTAATTAATTAACTTTTTATTTATTATAACCATTTATCAAACTTCTTAATCTCTTTATGGGTCGCTATGATTGTTCTCACGTTAATTTCGGAGAGCATGAAATTCTTTCAGGGTGCTAATACAGCCCCACGTTGGTCGCCATTTGTAATGGTCTCTTCGTCAGCCCCGCTATTGGACGTCATTTGTTATTGTCTTCTCTTTTTTGGGGGTGAAGTTTTGTGGTGGTTTTAAATATATAACGGGTTGGGCGCCATTCATAATGAGCGTAAACATGGACCTAATTCTCTGGTTTGCTTCTTTATTTGATTTTTATAGTTTCAAAATTCTTTAATTATTAGAATTATATTGTTTTTAACTTACTGTAAGTAGTTTTAATTTGTAAAGATATCATTCGTAAGTTGAATGATATTTTCATTGCTATCCGGTTTCCGTATGAATAAATGAACTTAACAAATCCCCTTTTTCCTTTTTATCAGTATGCTCCAGCTAACTCAACTAACACAAGAATTGGTCATATTAATATAAGAAATGATGATTGTTACCGTTTATCAAATTTTCATTCCATTGAACTTACTTAATATGTATAATTGCTAAATATATTAAATTTGCTTCCTTCTGTATTAACGCGTTTGGTATTTGTATAAGCTTTATAATATTCGTAATAGTCAACAATAAAAATAAATCAAACGTTAATATATATACCTATTATATATACCTATTTAATTAAATCCAAATTAGAACGAAATGCATCAATACTTTGTTTACAATACATAAATAAAAATAAATCTTATTACTAGGTTAGTGCTCAGTTAACACACAACAATAATTTTTTGTCAAAATTAATGAAAATGTTCTCTTTTCAAAATTGATATTCGAATTTAAAGAAAAAATATCTGTCACTCAGTTAAAGGCTGATGTGTTCTGCGTTTTTGGACTGGTCACTGAGGCCTCAAATGGGTGGTACTGCCTGCTGGCGCCTTCTTTTTTTGTTCTCCCAATAACTTGTCTGGAGGTTCGTTGTGCAATAACACGTTTTCACCTTTCTTTTCAATAATATAACGATTTTATTGTTAATTAGTGCATATATTGACAATCCGTTAATGCTTACTTTAATTGTCTATAGTTTTAACTACAACGGCTTGCTGCGACAAACAGCAAAATGAACCACAAATCGCAGCGATTCCTTTTGTATTAACGCTTTCTTTTTGAACATCGATAAATTCGATGTATTGTTCTTTCTATATGGATTTATTACATTGAATCGATTACTGTCTTTTACAGTTATTATTCAGTATTAAACACCTTTGAGGACCGCTTTTGATACGTGCTAACACGTTATTTTAAATTATTCACCTTTAACGCGATTTTAAATTATGGCGTAATCTTTTTATTATCACCAACTTGACAATAATTGCACTTTTATTGTTTCACTTTTATTAAATTAATAAGGAACGTATTATTTATGTTTCCTTGTCACAACACAAACTAAACTTTGTTATAATTTTTCAGCAGTGTGACTATTGTTAGGTTACTCTTGCTGCGGCGTCAATCAACCAACAACAACTTTCCAACTTCCACCACTTATTAAAAATTGCAGGTCACTGGGACAGCGTACTCTCTCTCCCCAAAGCATCCATGCTTTTTCAAACGGCCGCGTTCATTAGATATTTCCTAATTAATGATGTACACAATTTAGGGAAGCAAACCCAAGCTTTTCTTATTTTAAATACATTTACATAACAACAACAATCATTTATATAATATTATATAATTTAGCGCGAAATTTAAATTTCTCGTGCATCCGTGGGTTTGATGCTCTAATGAGTATTTGGCCTGTAACAACAGAAGGCATGCTTTGTGTTGGGAAATATTCCTTAAACTTCACTTCTTTTACAAGCCAAATAAGAGTCGCCTTGTCAGCTTGCGACTAGCTCGTTTTATGCTTGCAAATGCATTATTTGCCCTCATCTCCCTTATGCAAAAAAGTATTATTCATGCATACTTATGTTTTAACTCATCCGTATATAGTAGTTACATTAGCAAAATTGTTAATACAATTTGTTTTGTATTAAATGTATCCGTGTTTTTTCCGATTTAATTAAAATTTAAATAATTTTACAATTATTAAGTGCTTTACAAAAATTAATTTATTAACTTCAACCACATGTTACGATTAATATTATTATTATTTACAACTTTCAGCATTCTTTTAACAATTTCTAATTTTTAATTACCCCGAAGGTAAACCAAAAAAAATTATTTTTTCATGACACATATCTTTCTATTTTGGCGTATCTTGATTGTAATCCGCTACACTGTATGTCGCAAACCTTATCTTAACTACCTTCGTTAAACGATTTTCGAGCAGCCATTCTAAACAGATATAATGTTTAAATAACCTGCATAATGTCCAGCACAATAGTTTGTGATTTAGAAACTCTGTATATAATACTAAATTTGCTTATATAGAATTAAAGCTAACACTACAGTTACAACAAACTTACCTATTCGATTCTTTTTTTCTTACCCATAATCATTTAATTAATAACACAGATTACTTTTTATAGCTTATAAAACATATGGCTATACGCAACTAAAAATATTCAAAGCACAACTATAAAACATTTATTTCACACCTAAACGGGTGTTTAAATAACTGATGTGGAACATCACACTACCTTCCAACCTACAAAATGGGAATTAAAAGAAATTAAATAATAATAATAATAAAATACGCAACATTGTAAACGCTAAATCAATCATTCATTTCAAACAGACGTTTAAAACTTCATGACAGACAGAGCTTAATAGACATTTAGATGCTAACTTAAATTAAAAGAAATGAAATAATTTTAATTTCAATTCTTACCTTCCAACCTACGAATAATTAAAAATTATTGTTAATTTTATTAAATACATAAATAAAAAGTTTACCTCGAGTAGGATTTGAACCTACGACCTGTACTTTGCTAGAGTAACGCGCTAACCAACTGCGCTATCGAAGTACAGTCCCCTATCCATGTAAATTTTGTGTTTATGTATGTAGAACTAATGTAAATTCTAAATATAAAGAGATAACAATCAAATTACTTATATTAATGGAATGTGAGCCTGCAATCTCGCAAGGATTCACACATATCAAATCAACTTGACTAATACACATATGTATATTTTGGAAGAAATCCAGCTCCGAAAGGTGGGGTGGGGGGTTATTGAGAGCAGTTTTGGGTTTTTATCAAATATTTTTAAAACAGCTGCATATTTCAGAGATATAGAGATATAGACCTTAAACATATCGATTAATTATGTTCTATGCAATTTTCTTGATATGATGCGTAATTTAGCGGCAAAAAAATCAGCTCTGCACCAAATGGAAAACTAGCTTAAATACGTTAAGTACGTAGGTATTTTCGTTCTGGATACATCCACACCTACAGACATACACACAGACACACACAGACATCCCGACATGCTGGCGGATCTCGGCGAAACGTTGTAAAATGAGATTATAAGTCGATTTAGCGATAGTGAAAAAGGTCGATTGCATAACCTTCTATGCCTACATATGTACAGGTAGGTTGGAAGGTAACAAGACAGTTACAAAATTAACCGACGACGCGTATACAAATATGCACCTCATTTTAAAGAAATTATGTAAGACATTTTTGGGTGAGGATTTTACAATTTCTCCACAATATAAGGTAGTTGCAAGTTTGATTTAAACTTATGATCCAAACAAACTTCATGCGAAATGTAGGCTTGCGTTAGTCTTACATTGCAAGCTAACATGTGTTAGTGCAAAACAAGCCAAAATCAAATTACTGTAAGGTTACGTGCTATCTGGGAATTATATTAAATCTAATTATAGTAATTTTCACGAGTCAGAGCATTTGCGTCACTAATATTTATACTGTCAGAGGACGCCGAGGTTGTCAGATTGTGAAAAATAAAAGTTTGACAACTGTCAAATCTCAGCTTCAGAGGTTATGTTTATTTTAGCACAATAATAACATTTAAGTTATCTTATGTCAAATGTTTGTCAGAAATGCTTGACAACACCGGACGTGCACAATAGGCGGATTCTAAAGGTGGTAATGAAACAAAGTTAGTTATGACGCAACTGCTATGACTCGTGAAAATTGGTCTACCATTGGAATTTTTAATTTCTTTAATTAACATTTGCCTTCATAATAACACCTCCTGAAATTCCACAAATATAGTTTGACCCGTCTATTAACATTCACGTTGTTTACCACATACACCAATTAATTGCATTTTTTTAATCTTCACTTGCGAAATAAAATTCCTTCTTTTCTTTGAATTTAGCAACGCTGTCGGTAGCTCCCGAAGCCTGACCGCCAAAACGACATCAGACCGAGGACGACCTCAGGCGCTGGTCTTTGTAATTCCACAGCGGAATAAATTAAATCTTGTAACATCTTTATTAAAGGCATTGTATAGTTTTTAGATATTAATTATTTTTATTTTATTTAGGAAAATAGAATTATATTTGTTTTATGTTCTACAACACGGAATCAATTGTAAATAAAATTGTTAAAGAAACTGAGATATCAAAGACAAATAATTAAGAATATAAATTGTATAAACAAAGGATTGTACAGTTTATTCTAACTCCACACATGAAGCATTACGCTATGTCGTCGGTAGATGTGGACATAAATCGTACTGCAGTAGATGCTCCCAGTGGATTAACAGATGGTCACTATCGGTAAATGATGGAATATTTACACTTCGACCATTGTCGGTCGTATATTTGAGAATGCACAAAGCGTAGCGTCCGTATGTTGGTGTATCTGTCTATTAGCCGTCCTCGTCAGTCAGGCTGGTCAGTAACCGTACTACGTCGATCGATGTTTATCTCAGAGAAAACATGATTAGAAGGATAGATATGTCATTAGTTACACTTACCATGCCTGTCTCGATCACTCAAAAACACCATCTGTCGAAGAGCTGCATTACGAACGCGGATAAGTTCGTAAATTCCACCAATCTCTTAGACAGTTTGAAGTATCATTTCTAAATATATAACGGCATGATCATATCCACTTAGTATAACTAGGATTACCACATTATTCCAGTCAAGGGATAATCTCAGAAGCCTAGTGTGGACACGGTCGAGCTGCTCTCCAAGAGAGGCCTCCGTAATCGCGACATCGTAATTTAGAACTAATGGTACCACTGTGGTTAACTGTAAAGAAAAAAAGTGTAATAAACAACAACAATTATGTAGATAATACTTACTGTGAACGTAAGTTGCTCCCAACTTACAAAGTGATGAACGTAGAAGAACCAGTAGCACCCAACGGTGGTAAGAAATGCCGAGTTACTCTGAGCAACCCTGTCCCCCGACGCCATCGCTCTCATCACGTTGTAACATAGTGCGGCCAATAGTCATAGGAATGTTTTCGTCGCTGTTCTGGTCATTACCATGATCCTGGACCTCTTGATTGTGGTCATTGTTGTCATGAGCTCTGCCAGCGTCATTGTCGTGTTGCTGTATGTAATGTTGAGGTTCCTGTTGTTGTACGTTCTGGTCAAGTTCCTGTACACTGTGGTCAAGATCTTGTACTCTGTTTGTCAGAGCGTCAATTAGGTCCTCGTCATCGCTGTTCTCTTCAACGATGACTTCGTTATAAAAGTCGACAGGTCTGTCTCGAAGGATTCGTTGTTGTCTCAGCGTCATTGTCGTAATCGTCAGAATCGTAACTGTAAGCAGACTCTATGACAACGTCAGAGTCGTAATAATCAGTGTTGGTGTGTTCGTTTCCATCACATAATGAACATAATGCCTCAACACTAGATGAAATGTCAGTGTAACCGTCACTATCATCGCCGTTCTCTCCAACAAAAGTTATAATATTGTTGTCGTCCTCCTCACTAATAGTAACGACTCCAGTACTATTGTCTCAGTATCAAAATCGTCTGCTCGTGTAGAATCCAGGACAATGGTCATCATGTCGTTGGTTGCGTCATCACTAGTTTGGGTACCCACGTCCATAAAAGAAGCGAAGGAGGGAAAATGGGAATTACCTCAGGCGAGGAAGAAACGAAGATATCCTGAGGTCTTGGAGTAGGTAGGATGTAGAGATGCGGTGTAGAGGAAGCCAGAGGGTAAATTCAAAGACGAAATCAATTGCCTCAAGCGGTGATAGGGTGATTGCAACAACAAAGAAAATTTAAGAAATGTAAAAAATAGTGGTTTTTACCTGGGGCAAATGATCGTTGCCAGATGAAGAAGATGGTGAATTAAATGGAGAGTTCAGTTTTTAGTATTATAGTGCTTGCTTGTAGAAGTTATACGAATAATTTGTACTATTTTCGTTTAGCTAAATGTAGGTGTTTTCCCCACTAAAAACAAGATCCTTCATGGATTTTTTAGAGGAAATTTTTCAAGCTCTGGTGATACACCTATCCTGAGTGGGTTGCTGGAAGAAAGACTATGGCCCGCGAGAGAAGATGAGGTAGTATTGCATAATGTGTTAAGCCCTGGGTGCATTGCTGAGTTTGGGGATGAATGGTCTCCAACTAAGGCAGGCCATTCATCTTCCAGTCTTGCAATGCAACTAGTGGTGAGGATAGATGGACCTTAGAATATTCTGGCACCTGAGTGTGTTGTAGACTGTTACGTTGCGAGTTAGTGTTTCTGTTTTTTCTCACTATCGAGAATTGATCGTACTGGTTGTTAGGAAACACCTTACTTCGTTCCGAGTTGGATTTTAGACGTGGCAACTGCGCGTTTAGGTATTGCACCACATTTAAGATTTTGGGTAAAACTTGAGGATTGGATTGGTGGAAAAAGAAACTGTTAAACATGACTTAAACATGACTTCTTTTCGTTTATTTGAAGAACGCTATTTTGTGTGCGGTTAAGGAAACTGCGCCTTTGGGAAAGTTTCCCTAAATTTTACAAACACTTACATTGTAAGATTACATTCAGCATATCACTGGTTTTAATTCACAAATATATACTTATTGTTATACTAAAGTAATAGTTTAATTATAATAATTTAATAATTTAGTCTTTCGTTGTTACGGATATAAAGAACTTTTCTTAAAATCTACATACTCCCTCTGGTCGCTACAGGAGGTAAGTTCTACTTAACATTTATTTTACCCTTCACGTTGATATTTAGATATGTAAAGTTTCTGCAATTGGTACTCGGCTCGTAACTAAGACATTGATTTCTTTAGGCTTTTTCTGGTTCCTCTCCTTATCTCCAATTCGCCTGAGTAGTATGCGGAATTTGATCCTTCGCCTGTCCGAAGATACTTGTCAAAACTAGGATTGACAAACATGCTGGCAACTACTCTTCTTCAACATTGAGAACTTAACGGTGGTCTACGACAGCTCTAGCTCGAATATAATTGAAGGGCTTCTTCCGATATTAGACTTGGACTCTCTAAACACCGAGGTTGAATCAAGTAAAACGTTTGGGTATTCCTGGCACACTCAACTTACCGGTGATTTCTTATTTTGTTTAATTCGTAACGAAGCCCTGGAGATATGTGTCTGTCAGGCGAGTTCCGAAGACCTATATCATAAGGACCTTAATATACATGGTCGACAATCCCACCCCGTAACCAATCAGAAACTAGGGGGGGTGACCATTCCCTAAGCCCACCAATCAGAACACTGTATGCTCGCGTTTGCCTACCCTCCAGGGGTTGATACCTTAAATAGGGGCGAAAATGTCACGTGACCGACCCCACACCCGCCCCGCACCCTGAATTTTGGGATGGACTGCCAGAAAGGCCTTAATTAGTAGTGAAAATACCATCAAGGACAGAAAATTCCATCAAGTGGTTAAAAATCTCCCCCCAAATGAAGCCGACCACCAGCCAAAGGGTCTCTAATTAGGGGTAAAAATGTCTTCAAGGGGTTCAGAATACCCTCAAGGGGTTGAAAAATTCAGACTAGGGGTTGCTTACGATTCCGAAGAGAAGCCATGGGTGTTGGAAATGGGCACGTGCAATCACCCCGCGGTGATTGCACGAATCTCGGGACGACGCAACCACGGGCGTCGTTGGCCCTCAGCGGGGCTCCTACTAATATCAATCATTACATTAGTTATTCCAACTTGAAAACTAGCATAGTTTTGAACGTTTAAATCGCACCCTTACAGCAATAATGTGGAAAATATTCAGCATGAGAAAGTTCCTATACATGGTTATCAATATTGCCTCAAATCGTTGCTGATTATAATTCAATATTCTCCATTTACACGTTACCTCCACTTTTTCTACTTTACAGGTTTGGCAGCTTCTACATCAACATTTATTTTTTCGTTGGTCAATTCTACAATTTTCATAACACATGCTACATTAACATCATAGATATCTTGCAATGGAGCTATTACCTTATGTACATTTATTATTTTATTGTAAAATGCAGGAAATTCCATAGTAGGTACCAAATGCAATCGGTAAATTATTTTATTAAGAAGTCTCCATAGCTGCTCTATAGACTCCATCCTAAATATCCTTCTGATTCTTCACAATCATAGATGCGAATAACTTTCTTCTTGTTAATAGTTTCATACGATACGGTTTTGACCCATCTTTGCGGATAGCCATGATCCTTCAGGTGAGTAGCAATAATTTGTAATTACCCTTGATTGCCCATAAGTATGTACCATTCCTGCTTATCAAACAGCGCACTATTACTCTTTAATCCACTAAGTTTCACGACTGGTTTAAAATTGAATTGGGGTGTCAGACCTACACCAACATACCTCGATTTACTTTTCTTTAGAAAATACAGCACATTATTAATTAAAATATCACGACATACGCTTGAATTTGTTACACTCACAATCTTCGCCTTTTCTTCAACCTGACGTAATATGTTTTCCATGATACATGACGCTGGCTCCACGTATACCCTATCTCTATAATAATTGTCACGAGTCTCATCTTCAGTTATGTCAAATTTTTAATGTCAGAAACGCTTGACAACACCGGACAGAATTGCCAACCTAAATCAGTTCAATCTGTATCCTCTCGTGCACAGTAAGCGAGTTCTAAAGGTGGTATGAAACAAAGTTAGTTATGACGCAATTGCTCTGACTCGTGAAAATTAGTACATTTATATCTCACGTTCCCCTCGATTTCTCATTCTAGGTTAATAACATACCCTCGTCAACCACAGCTTTCAAGGTAATTAACCCGTCCTTCGCTACCATACTGTTTCAAGGTTGTCTCTCACCGCACACACCAATGTTGTTTCACCTTCTGTTCCAATTCACTGCAAACTCACGAGGTCGTCAACTAATTCAACAAGGTTACCTATCCATATGTCTGTACAAGGTCATACTTACTTTAAAAGGAGCGATAACTGCACACATATAGCAACGCGCAATTTCCGACAATATCAGTACGTCAAATACTCCAGTGGAATTCGGAATTATTTGCCAACTTGGATAAACGAATTCGATATTTCCGCCATCATGCATTCATGGTTAATTTACGTTATTATTCATTTACATTTGCCCTTCACACTCGTTATCATCTTGTTGGCCGTATTCATCTATGCTATGAATGCTACAAAGGATTGCAACCAAGTGACTACCGATTTATTGACCACCATACACTTACAGATATGTAGAGATGGGTTGCACTGTACAACATGTGACACCCAGAATACAGGAGCTAATCATGTAGAGCACCCCTAACAATGTTACACGAAGTATATGAAGATGATTCATGCGTTTTTTGTGGTGAAGTATACTATCTGGACAATTAATAGTTTTTTAATGCAAATATTGTGTATAATAAATTATGTCATGTTAGTAGATTATTGTATCCTTCGGCGAGGTCATGTGTGACGTGCCGCCAAACTTTTATTATCCTCAGTATTACAATTGTTTCGATGAACGTTTACTAAGATCTCGAACATGGTTCGTTCGCTCACTTTCATCGCCTGCTACAGCAGAATACATTTCCACATCTACCGAAGACACAGTTGAATGCTTCATATGTGGAGTTAGAATAAACCAATGGCAACTGTCTCATAATCCACTACAGGAGCATCTACGATGGGTGCCACACAATTACTTACACCACGAAACGAAAAGTAAAAGAAATGAAATAATTTTAATAACAATTTTTTAGGATAATTATGCAACCTCTTGTATAATAAGTTCATAACGAAAATAGGAAACATTGTAAAAACAAAAACAATAA
This sequence comes from Vesta saturnalis, assembly GCA_036346205.1. Lineage (NCBI taxonomy): Eukaryota > Metazoa > Arthropoda > Insecta > Coleoptera > Lampyridae > Vesta > Vesta saturnalis. Next base: position 6,088,406 of record JARFJB010000001.1, read on the forward strand.
TCTATGTCAAACAGACGTTTAAAACTTGATGTCAGATAGCGGTTAATAGACATCCAGAGGCTAACTTAAAGAAATTCCTAAACCGCTCGCTTCTATGAAAATATCGATAATACAGTAATTGCATAAGTGGTAATAATTTTAACTAGATTCACGAATCTTTGTTGATATAGAAATTTCGCGAGTGGACGAAGTCCACGAGTGGGATTTCTTAATAGCAACACAGGCGAGTGTTAATCTAGTTGAAAATTATAACAAATTATTACCACGAATGTAATTCGGCGTGATTATTTTTAAAACTATGCCGTAAAATGTTAAACAACTATGTAAGTATCTTTATTAAATAATTAAGAATGTTAACAATTGTTGCAATTAACGGTGTAATTATTGTAGGTAATTGTAAAATTTCCTTGAGATGAGGACAAAACAGTGTCTCTTCTTAAGTTGTAGATAGGGTATGTTGGAGTTTGCAAATGAGTGTCCTGTTATTTTTAACAACTGTTGCTCACTTTTAGCTAATTGTGTTACAGCAGAAGAACAATTTGAATGGTTTGTAATTTTTATTTTGTTAGGGTCGAAGCCAATCTTTTGGGCCGCTTGTTTTGTCCATTTTCCTATTTCGTTTTGTCCTACCGGGATATTTGTATACCACCCCTTAGATAAAGATTTCTGCCACATGGATTAGGTGTCAAAAATAAACTATCAATATGAATATTTTCAGTTCTTTTTGAAATTAATTTATGAAAAGGACGCACCGGATACTTGTCAGTTTCAATTTTATTTGGTGTTAGAAATTTTCTATCAGTTAACCTACAAGATCCACCTTGAGTGGGTTTAGAAATTATTGCGTTATATTCTATCCTGCCAGTATGATTTTCATCATGATCTATTTCCTCTAAAATATTGTACCAATACTTTTGTCGCTTCTCGACCTGTCCATGCGAGCTCGTAGCTAGCAGTGTGATAAAATTTTCTTTGTAAACCATTTGCAGTATTTTCGTCCCATGCTGCTATCGTTCGTTCTGTTTCTTTTTTCCTGAGAACTGCAGAAGATGATTTCCTCTTTTCAGAGATTTGTTGAAGGTCTCGACGTTTACAATTATGCGCGCCTAGCGCGGTCTTAAATTAGATGTAAATGAATGGATCAACTTTTCTATTATATTTCCTGGATAAGTTTTGCGGTCCCATTCCATAACGTATTGATAACAGATTCTATGTAGTTTTCTCCATTTTTTACGCATTTAACTCATAATTACGTTCAAAGCAAAAGTCTAAAAACTGTTTCCATATTGTGTTCATGCTTTTTTGGTGTTGACTGGTGTTGTTTATTCGACAGCTGTTTGTATTGAATCAGCCGAACTTTGACCAAATCTTTTACTCATGTTGGCTAATTGTAAAGTTTCTTCGAATTTATACCAATTCACTTACCTTATTTTAGAGAAAACCTCAAAAGCGAAATCTGAATGCTACTCAACAATGGCGACGATGCTGAATTTTTAATGTACATATTAGGACAAATGGCTGCGTTACCTTAACAATCAAGTCAATGCTAACTTTTTTATGCATTTATTTAAACAAAGATGCTAATGGGAGCTTTAGAAAAATCAAAATTTCGCGCAAAATTATACGAGATTAGATATTTATATATTATTTTACTGAATAAAGAAATGGTTATTGTTTATTTGTATTTGAATGTAATTAATATTAAGATGACAAGATTGAGTTTGTTTCAATAAGTTATCTATATATTCAATATAAAAATATTTAAATACGCGGCGTTTACAAGTGCATTAATGCGTTGGGAGGGAACGACGCCATCACAATAATGATGTGCAGTTTTTAAAACAGTCGGATATAGTGAGCGAGCCAAAACGGTCGCATTAAGAAAGCGAACAAGAAGAGTCGCATAAAATAGGCGATCCGAGTTTGCTAGTTATCGGTCCGCTGCAATAAGTGACATTGTATAGTCACGCAGCCCTATAAAGTGTTAAAATTATAAATAAGAATTAATTAACGGCGATAGGGAAGAAGTAAAAATTACCTTCCTTATTAAAATAATAAAAAGTGCAAAAATTGGCAATTTCGGTGTAATAGAAAGATTGCGTAATAGTTTACAATAGCGTTTTAAGTGTTTGTTGAAAGTGTCCTAAGTTGATGAAGAAGTGTATTTAGCGATAGAAAAGTATAAGGGAAGATAAGGACAACAATCGAGAAACGGTGCTAGAGCGCCGACAGGTGACATCATCGGAAGAGCAAGCTCTAACCTATCTGAGGCCCCTTATCATCGGTCAAAGAAACGCCAGCATTACATCATCAGTTTTGCAACTAAAATAAGTAAGAACCTTTTTTGTTTGTGTTAATAAATAAAACTTTTTTGTGTTTTATTTCTCGAAACTTTACACTTGGCTGTCATAATTAAACAAAAACAATCTTTTAATTCTGATAAGGATTTTATTTGTTAGTTTTAAGGTTATATTATACTATAGGTTTGATTATATATATATATATATATATATATATATATGTAAACAACGTATTGATGCATTTTCGTTCAGATTTGGAATTTAATTAAATGAGTATAACGTTTGACTTACTTTTATTGCTAAAGATTATTAATATCACAAGTTTACACAATTATTAAATATATAAATGCAGAAATAGGAATCTAGATAAATAAATAAATCAAAATGAGCATAATTGTGGGCAATGATAACAGAAATCGAGTTGAAGACGAACATATCTGGGCGATGTTGGAGATACTTAAAGAATCCAAGGCAATTCATTTCAAAATTGTTGTTTGTTATTAAAAGTACTTTTAAAATTTTTATTTACAGTAAACCCAGTTTTTTCACTGCTCCAAATTTTATTCAAATCAGAGAAAATCTTTTCCATGGCGGCCTTGGACCCCGGTAAACACATGTTTGTCAATAGAACTTCTTTCCACTCTTTTATTTTTTGGCTGGTTGTATATTTTTGAATGCACATACTTTCATCAAAAAGTTCAGAATCATCTATATGAATATCAGTGTTGCTTTTGATAAACAGGTAATGACCACATATGTCCTTTTTTAATCAATACCCAACCAAATGCTTGCGAATATTCAAACTTTTGCGCCCATTTATCCCAGTAGGCTGTACAAGTAATATAAAACATGTTCACTGACGGTTTAGGTTTTCTCCTTCATTTACCAAAGCTATTAGCATAGTGTTAACCTGATCTGGCAAAAAGCCGTCATCTTTTCGTTCTATTAACTGTTCCTTTAATTTTGAGAGAACCATGAATGCTTCTATCATTGAAGATTTTTCAGATTCCACACCACAGCCAAAGTTCAAAAAAATTATTTTTAAAATTATTAAGGATCAATGTTGGACATTTTTCCTGAGAGAGAAAGTAACTCTGTAACGGTTTGAACATTTTTAATATTCTTTCAATCGAAGCTAAATATCTGGTTTTACTGTAACCCGACAGTTTTTGGTATTCAACAATAATAGACTCATAGCATATGCAAATATTTGTTGGAAGCAACTCTTTATTAGTTTACTAGTGCAATCCATAGAACGAAAGGACTGATTGTGAATTACGTTGTGATATGACCAAGTACATTAATTTCCAAACGTGGCCTTACGAAAAAAAGACGACACTCTGCTACTACTAGCAGCAGCAGTATCTGCCTTTGTATGCTTAAGTGTCAATATGATTTTCTACCGTCCTAGATACACACTACACTACAACGATTATTTATTTAAAAACAGTTATTTATTAACACTTAACCATAACTAGCGAACTATTTATTTATTTTCCACCCGTACAAGACACCGTCATAAGCAAATTCCTTTCGCGCTAAACTTAATACTTAATACTGCCTGACAAGCGGGATCGCACGCTATTTATTTAAGACAGAAAAAATGCTAGAAAAGCCTTGTGGTGGCATCCTACTGTGTCTTATCTGAAGGCCGCGCTATCTTTTTCGTACTTTCTAGACTTCTAAACAATGAAAGGTCAGAAACGGTACAAAAAAAGAATTTCTTTATAAATACGAAACATTTACGTAATTTGTTAAAATAATTACATACCTATACGAAATGATGTGCTTAAAAAAGGGACTGTCCCGTATAATACAGGATGAATGATCGCCTTACGTAAAATGAGTATTCTAATGTGATAAAAGATGGAAAATACTTTCCCTAATATTTTTGTGCGAACATTTTGTAAATATTCATTCAAAAAAACACAGCAATACGTGTTGCCTTTTCTTCAGACAGTTTATAAAATGGTTAACAGAAAGAATAAAATATTTTATTTCACAAATGTTGTATATTAAAATAATTGTATATAGATCACTGTATTTGAAACTTTTTTTCACTTTAAAACAATAGATGGCATATAAGTTAAGCTTTCAAACATTAAATAATTAATATAGGAAAGGAAAGGAAAGGTCACGTATTTCATTCCCTCCCCAAGGGGGAGGGCAGTCTGTTTGAGCTTTCCAAGGTCCTGCAGCCACAATCATGGATTCCCAGCATACATACAATACGTATATATGCATGGTGGGATTAAGGATGGGTGTGGTCAGGATAGGATCGGAAGGAACGGAGTTAGGGTTCTGAAGGGGAAAATACTACCCCAGCATTCACCTAAGTAGCCGCACATGGTATACATATACGTAGTGACCATGCCGCTACATGTGTATGAGGAAAACCTCCTGAAAAAACCTCATGCAAGGTAGGCGGTAACGGGAATTGAACCAATTACCGAATGCTAAGCAGGTCGTGTCACCACTACACTAGCAGCTCGGCTTTAATATAGGAAATCTCCTATAATAATTATTTAATCATTTAATGTTTAAAAGCTTAATTCATCCGCCATCCGTGTTTTTTAATTGAAAACAGGTTTCAGGTACAGTGATCTGTATGTAATCATTTTGAATAACAAGAGTATATTTATTTATATAACAGTCTAACGAGAATGGAAAGTATCTTTTCCCCTTTATCCAATTAATATTTTACGTTATCTATGAATTATGTAATATTCTAGATTGTTAAAAATGGTACTTTTTTATTTTTTAAATAATTATATCGTGTATACCTTTTAAGTAAATTAAAAATACACACGCGCGCATACACAGGCACATACTCACATGCGCACACGTACACGTACGCACTCATAAGCATCATGGCCGATCTTGGCTTAACTTTATCCAACGATTGCTTAAGCTTCTTTAGCAATATATGGATATGTAAGTTGAATGATAAAAATAAAATCTCGTAATGAATACAGTCCCGTTAGTCAACATTATAACAGAAACAGATTTATACACAGCATATTTTCACTTAGCTCTCCGTGTTTTGCAGTTTTAATTAAAAAACAATAGTTATACAAATTACTCTTTTAAATAGTGAAAAATGTGTAAGTTTTTAAATACTTAAAGAAATATTTGTAAACATGCAAGTTAAAAACAAGATTCCTGTGATTATGTTAATTTGGTGCATGGCAAAGAATTGTAATTTTTTTTTCTTTTCGTAACAAAGAAATTAATAATTATAAATTAACTTTTATAAAAGTTTTTTAAATGTATACTATATTTGTTTATTGTGAATATAACACATGAATACAGTTATGAAAAGATTAAACGTAATGTTGACATTTTTAAACGTTTGTCAAATTTCATGGAAAATACCGACGTTCCCTATTTACATATCAACAATTTCTTCTATATTGCACTATACTAACAGATCCATACAAGAAAATCGAATTAAAAGTAGTGACTCCATACTAGGCGTAACAGGTAAAACTAAGTAAAATAAGTATGTTGACAATAATGTAATAATTGCACCCTTCCTTGAAATGACAGTATATTTGTGACATAATTAATTAAGTGAAATACATAATGTCTACAAATACCATAAAAAACGTCTAATTTTTATTAAAGTAATATTTATATTCTATATTAATATTACACATATAAATATACAAAATAATAGGTTTACGCTTTAATTTCTTGTGCAGTATGTGTCGTTCCTAAAGCCGCTAGCTGTTGCGGTTCTAGTGATACATATTCACATTTAGGCCCTTCCACAAAACATTCAAAATTTGTTTTGAATTCATAAAATGTTTTCGGAGGAGTTGAAGTAGTCATACTTTCCGTCCAGCGAAAAGGAATTAACTTAGTCTAAAAAACGTAACTTTAAATTTATAAATACAGAATATTTTAGATTGATGCATACCTGGTATAATACTGTGTCAAAATAATGCTTTTTATTGGATCCTAAAGTCAGTATTAGAGTTTCAGAATATGAAACAGGATCTTGCTTCGGTTGGAAGTAGCATTTGGTAACATACCTAACATAAATAAAAATTACTGAATTCGTTTTTGAAAAGCGTTTATAACATGGAAATCCTATTCACACATCGTTTTATGTAGATTGTGACCATTAATACTTTTTACTTACTTTTTTGGCATATAACTTCCAAGTTCAGTGCTTATCTCAGTTTCAGTTGTAGTTTGCTCAGACATCGTTTCGGTTCGGCTAATATAACAAACATTTACATGTTACAGTATGCAATACTGGAAAACAGCAATACTCACACACGAACCATTTTATCAACTAATTTAATTTTAAATTCGTTATTATTGTCATCTTTAATAATTTTTGCAGGAATGAATTTCTTACGTTTTTCAATCTTTTTCCCTTGTAACGTCATATTTCAAAAATGTATACGTTAAAATGAGACTCATAAACATTTTAATACTATAGACTTAGTGCACTGATAACCTTTTATGCCATGTGAGTATTGCTTTTGAAGATTACTTACTCTAATAACGTAGATGTCTTCGATTTCTCGATTAAATTTTCATCATGATGTTCCACATGTTCTGTAATTTAAAGATAACTGTTATCTTATCTGTGTACATTATTAGTAGATACGTATACAGAGAACATTACTGTTATAATAATGGTAACATATCAATGCAACATTGAAAACCTGTAGTGTGCATGGTATCATAGCAGTACACTAATTAGAAGTGGAACAGGCAAGACAAGAATCTTCGGTAATGAAATGTTAGTATTTTACTGTTTATATGTTCTAAGAAAACAGACAGTGTTTTCAGTTTTCCATTAAATCGATAAATTATGTGAGCTCAAAAATGATGTAAAAAATTAAACAGGACTTTCGTACTTAGCACTAACAGGTGTTTAATATTGTCTATAGGAGTAATAACAGCTTTGACTAAATATTTGATTTACCATAATTTTTTGTTTGTTTAAATAACAATAAGTATTACTTCTTTATTTATATTTTGCTAATAATAGTAACTTTTATTCTTGAAATTATCAACATTAAATTGCAAGGTTTAGATACAGTTCCTGATCCGTAAGAATTCCCACGTTGAGTTTTCTTGATATGCCTTGTAATTTAGTTGTTTTGAATATTTGAAGGTCTTGGTACATTTTTTAGCTATTTACGTTTCATCTTTTAAATGTTATCATTATCCCTCTGTTACGGTGGAACTTTTCCATCTTTCAAGTAAGACGCTTCAATTGAATTACGTCTACTCTACCGTAATAAATACTGGTAAAAATAAAAAAAGGATAATTGATTATATGAATGGTGGTATACCTACGTAATGAATTTTTAAATATCTGGTGTGAAACACCACACCACCTTCCAACCTACAACATGGAAATTAAAAGAAATAAAATAATTTTAATAACATTTTCATTACGAAAATAGGCAACATTGTAAACGCAAATCTATGTCAAACAGACGTTTAAAACTTCATGACCGACAGAGGTTAATAGAAATCTAGATGCTAACTTAAATTAAAAGAAATGAAATAATTTTAATTTCAATTTTTTTATAACTATGCAACCGCTTTTTTATACGTTCATAACGAAAACAGGCAACATTGCAAAACAAAAACAATAATTTATGTCAACCAGACGTTTAAAACTTCATAGACATAAATACATGTTAACATAAAAAAAATTTCAAAACAGCCCGCTTTTGTAAAATTATCGATAATACCGCTTTAGCATTTTCAATCATATTTATTTAATTTTTACACTTATTTCGCTTTACATTAAAAATGATATAAAGAAAACATGCAAAATTAAATTTTCTTTAAAAAACACGTCTACACTTTTTGTTATAAAATTAAAGGTTATTCAGATAACGAAAAAATTTGAACTAACACATAAATTCTACCTTAGGATTTTTTTACTGCTAAATTACGCGTCATATCAAAAAATTGCATAAAACATAATTAATTTATATGTTTAAGGTCTATATCTAAGTATTTTTATATCTTTGAAATATGCAGCTATTTTAGAAATACTTGATACAAACAAAAAAACTGCTCCTAATAACCCCCATCCTCCGCTGGATTTCTCTCAAAATGTAATCAGCTCTAATCCAAATGAAAACAAGCTGAAATACAAAATTATAAGTACGTAGGTATTTTTGTTCTGGAGTTATCGTGGATACTAACATAGGTCCATATACACAGAAATCCAGACATGATCGCCGATCTTGACGAAACTTGGCCAAAAGTTGTAAAATGAGCTAATAAGTCGATTTAATAAGTCGATTTAGCGATAGTGAAAAAAAAGTGGATTACATAACCTTCTATACCTACATATGTACAGGCTGTCCCAAATTCGAGGGCAAGCATGGGGATCTCGCTTATTATAAGAGATAGAATATAGGTTTAAATTTGGCACTTTTGCTAAATTCGATGCCGAGTAATAATCTGAAAAGAAATTTGAGCTAACTCGAATGGATTTGGTTTTATGCTCAAAAAACTAAAAATTTCGATTTTCGTTTTTCGCGTTTGGCCACCTTATTATTAAGAATTTTCAAAATTCGATTAAACATTATTAAGGCAACTTTTTACGCACAATACTAAAACGGTATTAATAATATTATGTGACGTTTCGTTTATTCTGAACCATCATCAGGTTTATTTTTTCTTATGGAGGTTAAGATATATTTTTATGTCGTTGGATGGAGAATGTTATGCTGATTTTAGCAATATATAACACTTTATGGTTTGATCGACTGCGAACTAAAATAATGAGAAAAATACGAAGAACAAGATTCCGCCTTCTTGGATCCAGCAAGGAATAATTACAGTAGTTCGACTTATTTAATTTGTTAAACTCGTTAGCACGTCCAAAAAAATATGAAAACACTTAAACAATTTTAAAAAAAACATTAACAAACAACTCAAACAAGTATGTCTATGTAACACGGTCATAATAGCGACAACGCAAATTTATCGATAGGTAACAACAAAATAATTACACAGACAAACAAACAAAAATTATTATAATAAATGTTCGAACAAGTTTCCTCCTTCTTGAATACAGTAACGAATTCTTCTTCTACAATTGTTTACACTTCTTTGAATGGTTCGCCTGGGAATTTGACGAAGTTCATTAACAACCCTATTCTGGAGTTCTTCTATATTTTGCGGTGGCGTCTTATAAATCATATTTTTTAAATAGCCCCAGAGGAAGTAATCTAAAGGGGTTAAGTCTGGACTTCTTGCTGGCCACCTAAGTGGTCCCCTATTTCCCATCCATTTATCAGGAAATTCGCTGTTAAGATATTCACTTATTATCGCAACATTGTGAGGAGGAGCTCCGTCCATTTGCCACCAGAGAGTCCATCTTTCGTTTAGCGGAACATCATCCAAAAGGTCTGATATTTTGTTTGTTAAAAATGCGAGGTAGCGTTGAGACGTTAGGATACTTCGTAAATAATTGGCCCAAGGAGCCTATCCTTCCAGATTCCAACCCACACATTAAAGGACCGGTGGCCTTGTCCTCGCATTTGCCTGTTAATTCGTGGATTTTCAACGGACCAGTAGTGCTCGTTATTACGATTAAACATTCCATTAGTGGAAAAATTGCACTCATCCGTCCAAATTATTTGATTGAGAAAGTTGCGATTTTCCAGCATTTTGGTATTAAGTTGGTTACAAAAATCCAACCGTCTCATATCGTCCCCAGGCCGAAGAGTTTGACTAACGTGTAACTTAAATGGTTTATAACGGTGTTGCTTTAACACTCGCCAAACTGTCGTTTTTGGCACTTTAATAGTTTTCTCTATTTCTCTGGTAGATGTTGAAGGATTTTCTTGAACCTAAGATGGATAACATAAAGTCATAACTCTCCAAAAAAAATGTCTGCTGAAATTAGCAGTGACGTGAGTGGAAATTCTTATAATTAGTATAATACTAACAAATAGTACCTGATGTAATATTTCTTCTTCGGCATCTCTGTCTAGTCTGCTACCATATGCATTTCGAGGTTTCTGAAAACATCAAAATTCTCGCAAATTTTGGTCTAATTTAAAAAAAAATCTCTGGTTTGGTTGCTGCCTCTCCGGATATTCCTCTAAATATATTTGTTCTGCTCTGACACTATTTCTATTGCAGCTATAAAATATCCTTATCATGTCTCGTTTTTCTGAATTTGAAAACATTCTAAAGAAATTTGCAAATTTTAAAGCACTAACACGAAGGATCTTGCAGTTATTACCCTTTTTACAATTAGAAAATGACATGACAAAAGCCAACTCCTGAGTTTTGTTTGATTCATGGGTATCGTGATAATGTAATATTTAGTTTTTAATTTACGAGTATTTTAGTTCGCAGTCGATCAAACCATGAAGTGTTATATATTGATAAAATCAGCATAACATTCTCCATCCAACGCCCTAAAAATATGTCTTATCCCCGATAAGAAAAAATAAACCTGATGATGGTTCAGAATAAACAAAACGTCGCATAATATTTTTAATATCGTATTAGTATTGTGCGTAAAAAGTTGCCTTAATAATGTTTAATCAAATTTTGAAAATTCCTAATAATAAGGTAACCAAACGCGAAAAACAAAAATCGAAATTTTTTTTCAAAAATTACTAACTTTGACTTCAAATAAACTTCAAATAACTCTGATGGGGTCGGTAAGAAAAATCTCGAATTACCATAACTTGCAGTGTTTTTACATACATGGATACGGCAAGTAAAAAGATTGCTGTTGTACAGTGAAGTTTGCATGTTTTTGACCGTTGAAAGAATTTTATTGGGTAAGTATATGTTACGTGATATTTGTATTACTTCAGAACTGATATATACCAGTCTGGCTCAGAAAAGGTTTAAAAAGAGATTCTAGTATAGGTTATGAACACAAACAAATTTTCAGAATTATAACCTAGTATTTATTCTGAATGTAAACATTTCGAAATATGGGCCCCTTGTGTGAGTTTAATATGGACCAGGGGTCCATATTCGGACCGAAACAGTAAAATGTTATGTTTTTTACAGGCTAACAATGTCCGGCAATAACAGAAAATTTATTCGTCGAAATCTGAGGAAAAAGTGGAACGAGGAGGATATGAAGCGAGCTGTTGACGCTGTACAACAAAAACACATGGGTTTAAAAATAAAAAGTTTTCGAGTCCCAAGATCAACTTTGCAGTGAATGGTAAAAAAAAAAGCGAAAATGGGCGACTTTCCCGTTGCTGATATTATAAGTACCAAACTGGGACGAAAACCAATTCTTGGATATGCTATAGAAGAAGAATTAGTTGAGTATATTCTCAAAATGAAGTCTCAGTTTTTTGGTTTAACCAGAAAAGATCTATGTAGAATGGCATACACACTGGCTATTAAAAATGGAATTAAAAATCCTTTTAAAAATGGTATTGCAGGTCGTAGTTGGTTAGATGCTTTTTTAACTAGGCATAAAAATCAACTACCCCTGCGGAGACCAACTGGAACCCCTTTTACAAGGGCTTTGGGGTTCAACAAGGAAAATATCAAAATATTTTTGGATAACCTTGAGGCACAATATGTAAAACATAACTATGGACCACACCAAATATTTAATGTCGACGAAACTGATCTTTCCGTTGTACCGTCGAGAATTCCTAAGGTCATTGCACGAAAAGGAAAACGTCAGACTGCTGCCATTACATCGGCTGAGAGAGGTTCGCTAGTGATTATGGTTGCAGCAATGAGTGCAGGAGGGCAATTTGTTCCCCCAATGCTTATCTTCCCAAGCAAAAATAAAAATGATCAGCTTTTGCGCGGAGTACCAGCTGGTAGGATATATGCAGTACATCCAAGTGGCTGGATTCAGCAAAATTTATTCACAGAATGGTTCAATCATTTTATCCAGTTTGTAAAACCAACCAAAGAGTCACCTGTGTTGTCATAGTAGATGGACATTACAGCCACACCAGAAATTTGGACATAATAAAATTGGCAAGGGAAAATAATGTCTGCATCATATCTCTCCCTCCTCATTCAACCCATAAACTCCAACCACTTGATAAAACGTTCATGGGACCACTAAAAGCGTATTACAGCGAAGAGGTCAGAACTTGAATTCGCATTAATAACAGAGCATTAACACAATCTGACCTGGCGGAGTTATTGGGTAAAGCATTTCTAAAATGCCAGACGGGAGAGATAGCTACAAATGGATTTAAAGTAACCGGAATCTGGCCAATAAATAAAAAGATTTTTTCAGATGCTGATTTCATTGCTGAAAAAATTGAAGCTGAAAAAACCTATAACTCAACTGAAAATCAGCTGGAAGAACTGACATGTGATCCTGCCCAAAGTCTTGCTTCAGAAGTTCCACAACCAAGTTGTTCTAAAAATCCAGATCCACCATTAAGTTGCACAATGGCCTCAACAACCGTAGTATTAGAAGACTGTTCAAATACATTCATCAGCCCAGTCATTCTTTCACCTGTCCCTTCAGTTATAAAACGAGCATCTACAAGAGGAAGAAAAACCTCTCGTTCCCAAATTATAACTTCATCTCCGTATAAAACAGATCTTGAATTATCTATTGAAAAAATAAGGAAATCAAAAGAAAGAAACGGGAACAGAAAAGTATTTTCAGTGGAAACGGAAGAAAACGTAAAGACAAACTAGAAAAAGGGAAAGCAAAAAGTGAAGTAAAGTTGAAAGAAAATGTAGCGAAACCCAAACGAAAAACTCAAATCAGATTTAGTTCAGATGAAGAAGAGGAAGATGAATATTTGCCTGCAGATGATGACCTTGACGTAGATCAAATCGGCCAAAATACTCCTGACAGTAAAGATGCTTTGTGTATATTTTGTGAACAACGATTTTCTGATGATATCAGAGGATAAACGTGGGTTCAGTGTATAATGTGTAGTCTCTGGGCTCATGAAGAGTGTTCCGCAGCAGAAAAAGACTTATATTTGCGATTTTTGTCAATAACTTTAGTTTTTCCTTTTCTTATTTCTTTACTTAGGCATACATTGTTTTTTATGTTGTTTTATTTAATATTTTTTATAGCGTAATGGAAATTTATTTAGTTTTAATAAGGGGCCCATATTTCATACCTCCTAGCCATCTTGAAAAAATGTGCCCCACTTTATATATTTTTTTATAATATCAATATACTTCATTTAACAAAAAATATATTTTGAAATTTTGTTACAAATGTCCTATGGTATCTATAGATGAATTTTAATAGTTTTTGTTAATATAATAAGTAAGTTACAATAAAAAAACAAATCAGGGATCCATATTCGGTTTTTCTTTTACAAAAGATGATGGTAGAAGAGGTCTATATGAATTAAAGCATATTGCACCAAGCAGAATTCGATTTTTGAGGGACTACGTTACAAATAGAGAATCAAAAGATTATGATCCTGTGTTCTAAGACGAGACGTGAATTTTTAGTAGAGGATCTCCTAAAAAAAGTTGGCACTAACCTTAAAAAATATTAAAAAGAAATGGGGGAAGGAAACCGATACGAACAAATTTCATCTTTCAATTTTCGCTGTAGCAGAAATGTTTATAGATTTATTGTCCTCAATGCAGGAAATAAAGCCGGATTTGTATCAAAGGTTTTACTGTTATTTTCAACAAAAAATCCACATGCTGACTGTCATGGAGACATGTGTAGCAAATTGTTTACAAAATGGTTCGAAGAACAATTAATACCGAACTTAAATGAATCCAGTTTAATTGTGTTCGATAATGCTAGTTATTATTCAAAACTGTTAAAGAAAATTCCAAATACATCCTCTACGAAAGAAGAAATTTGCAATTACTTACAAAAACCATAAAATTCCTTTCAACAGGGTTATGTTTAAACGAGAACTATTCGAATTACCTAATTCAAGAAAACCGTAGACCAAAAAAATACGAAATTGACGAAATTGCATTAAAAAATGGACATAAGATGTTACAATTGTCACTGTATCATTGTCAATTCAATGCTATTGAGTTAGTGTGGTCGAATTGCAAGGAGTTTTACAACAAAAATGTCAGACAAAATAATGTCGAATTTAATAATGCGAATGTGAAGGAAACATGGTTAGCAGCTTTAAATCGAATTGACGCTGACTATTGGATAAAAATTTGCAAGAATCGTGGAAAACTGAAAAACAATAAGATATTGAGGTGGCCCCATTAATTATAACTATTAGTGAAACCAGTTCTGACAAAAGCGAAAAAGAGAATTTTTACGACAGCTCTGAGTAGTGCCACAGTTTTTACCAGTTATTCATTATTTACTTCAGCAATGTTTGTATTATATATTTTATTATTCCTAAACACAATTATCCTTTATGTAGGAATAATTGTTAAGTAATTGCTGTGATGTAACATACATAAAATTAGTGGAGTTGATCGGCCTATTTCCACAGTTTATGCTTTTTGAGGGCGACGTTTCGGAAGCGGACTCTGTTTCCGTCATCAGGCTATATATATATATATATATATATATATATATATATATATATATATATATATATATATATATATATATATATATATATATATATATATAACTTTTCGTGGTTGCGCAGAAGTTTATTGTGCAGGTGTATTGCGCTTAAGCTTTTCGCGCATTATTGGTATCCATATGGGTTTCATTTCTACACTAGCTTGGCTTATTGGATTTTCTGCTAGTGCGATGTATGTGGCTTCTTTTGAGTTTTCGACGAGTTCTTTTCGTCCTTTGCCACTATCTGTATGTTATCCCATTGGATGCGGTAATCTTCGTTCCAGGCATGTACCTAAATATACAGCGATAATACCATATATACCAGGTACCTCAGACAAAATACGAAGGATAGGCAGCAAATACAAGATACGCACTGCCTTCAAATCGATCAGAACGCTCAGGGGAATACTAACCAAAACCGAACCATACAATGAAGATCAGAATTCCAAGAATTGTGTATATAACCTACCATGCGAATTCGGCAGAACATACATAGGAGAGAGCAGTAGACCACTTAAAGTGAGAATGCAGGAACATAAGAACAACGTCCGCAAGGGCGAAACAGAAAGATCAAGAAACGTCGAACATGTCTGGAACGAAGACCACCGCATCCAAAAGGATAACACACAGATAGTGGCAAAGGACGAGAACACAACTCGTCGAAAACTCAAAGAAGCCACATACATCGCACTAGCAGAAAATCCAATAAGCCACGCTAGTGTAGAAATGAAACCCATATGGATTCCAATAATTCGCGAAGAGCTTAAGCGCAATACACCTGCGCGAAAAGTTACTATGCAACATGCGCAATAAACTTCTGCGCAACCACGAAAATATATATTGAATTACTCAGTGGCTCAGTGGTAAAGGTGTCAGACTAGTAAGTGAAAGGAACCGAGTTCGAATCTGAGAGTAGTCAAGTGTTTAGGAAACAATTATATATAACATATGAACTCGACTCTAGTGCGAAAACAGTCCTTCTCAGGACTAAGCCTGATGACGGAAGCAGAGTCCGCTTCCGAAACGTCGCGCTCAAAAAGCATAAACTATAGAAATAGGCCGATCAACTCCACTAATAGGAAACCACAGTTACAAAATACTTATAATACAGAATACATAAAATTGTCTGAAATGCTTGCATAGATTAAAAATAAATAATGTAACTGCATTTAACTTTATTTCTGTTTTCAAGAATTCAAACAATAGTACAAATTAGGCATTCAATAACTATATAATTCATAGAAATTAAATAAAATGGGTGACATTCAATTAAGTAACTGCATGTTATCGGTAATACAGAAATCTGTATAAAAAGATAATAAAATACTAACGTGCACATACGTATATGAAAATGAAATGATGCAGTTATTCGGAATGAGTCATACGCAATTTTATATGATTTTAACTATACGCTTATAGGTGTCATAAAAAACAATGTACAAATCTTCAGTAGATCAACATCCAAGCCTTAGTTCACCCCTTTGGTTAATTTTCAGGGAAAATGTTGAATTACCGTGCAAAATTGCCTTTATTTCAAGTGATCATTATAAGCGCAACACAGCCAACAATTATTTCTTTCAAGAATGTTTAACACACAATATTAAAGAAGTTTATTTGGATATTAACAGGCTAATCTATTTTTTTGAAAGTGCTGCAGATCAATATAAAAAATCTGATGTGATGAGCACATGAGTATCTATGCTAATGTTTTGTTCCGTTAGCAAAGAGTACTTATGCAGAGCAAAGAAACTAGAGAGAACAACATCGTATCATACCACACCTATAAGACGCGTTATAAGGTGGCATTTGTCAGTTCGAGAAGGCCTATTTTTAACTTATCAATAGTTTCCTTTACATGAAATGTACACACACAGACACTCACATACACGCACGCACGCACGCACGCACGCACGTACGCACCCACCCACACACAAACGCGCGCGCAAACGCATGGATACACGCACACATACACACACATATAAACACATACACACACAGTGACTTCGCGCATAAGAAGTTAATAAAGTACTTTGCTAATCTATGCCGTAATAAAGAGGGGCTCAAATCTGAGGCAGAATGGCGGTTCATTTCATGGAAAAATCGCTTCTCATGATGGTGGAAATAAAAAAAAAAGGAAATTGGCAAAGGCCATTAAATAATTAGGTTCTGGAACTAGTCATTAGAAAAACTAAACGCATACTTAAATTATAAATGGTTAAGCTAGCAATTAATACCACGTCTAACGATGTACTTTTGTTATGCGATTTTTTGTACGCAATGGGCACATACCAACATTTTTTATTCCGTAAAGCCAACCTGATGACGGTAACACAACTGTTATTAAAATCTATTTAAAGTATTGCACTAATTTGAAAACGTCAATGCAAAACAGTTTGTTTTGAGTGCAGATTTTGCAATTGCTGCAGTCATTATCATTTAACGGAAGAAACCAATGACGGTAACACAAACTGTTATTAAGTCTTGGTTAGCCTTTACTTATTTTGAAAAGGCAAACCTGAACTTAATACAGTTTGAGGAGTTCAAGAATGCATTTAAATCATGTGAGCAGAACGTATTATCATTAAGGAAAAACTATTCAAGTTAATAGAAAAAGATATTGAAAAAAAATCAGTTAGCCAATAGTATATCTGCACGTCAAAACAACTCGACATTATTACGATTTCTTGCAACAGGAAATACTTACCGTATTAAATGTACGAATGAAGAAAATCAACTTCTTAAAATCTCTGATTAATTCCAAAGTAGATATGAAAAAAAATACAAAAATTTACAGAAAGAGTATATAACGTAAACAATCATTTTACGATTTCTTGCAACAGGAAATACTTACCGTAGTCTAATGTACGACTTTAGAAAATCAGAATCTACAATCTCTGTTTTATTCCTAAAGTAGGTATGTAGAGCTATATACAAAAATTTACAGAAAGAGTATATAAAGGTAAATAATACATAAGGTCCAGTTTATTAGATATTATACATAGTTATTTTCATACAATTTTATGAAACATTTTAAATTGCCTTTTGTCCAAATAAATTCGTCCTTATTGTCACCCGTTTAAGATTATTAAAATTAAATAAACACAAACAATTACACAAATTCCGCACAAAACTGTAACCTCAAAAACAAGTTATAAAAATGATACGATTTACTTCATTTACTTGTACGTTAAATTTTTGTATTGGTATAACTGAAATAATATGAATTATTACTAGAAACGCCTGATAAAATTGCACGAGACATAGGACACGTTCTATTCAACAAAATTGAACGTGCGTTCAGTTGCTGCAACCTGCCGCACAAGCGTTTTATGCATTAGACGAGAAAATTAGTTGCAGCAGTCAGTTGCTGCATTCGATTGCATACAAAAAACGCCTCGTATAACGTCAGCTTTAGATATTAGTTGTTAAAAATTGGGATGTATATTTTTATCGTTCAACTGGACCACGTACCTTTCTTTTGCACAGAACACAAAGTATGAGTACCGATCGGCAACATAGTGAGACAAATTGACCCCACATGGTCTGAGTGTAATAGTAACTGGTCGTACTCGAATAAATTAAAGATAATCATAAGCTTTAGGATAACTATTCACTGCAAATAACGAACTGCCATCGCTACAAATAAAAGTTAAAACCTAGATAAACCTCTGCGTGAATGCAAAAAATAGTACAAATTGCAACGCAGGAACAATTGTTGATGTAGGTTGAAAAAAGCGTAATATAAAAACGATGTAAGCAGGTAACCTAAAACCACAAAAAAACACCATTACCACAGATTAAATTTAATCTGTTCCATTACACTCAGCGGCAACTACTGCCGATTTAGCATGTTTTAAGATGCTCTATGTTGTGAATATTATTTTCTAGTATACTGGAATGTTTTTATGCAATAATACAATATGCAAGTTCTCCATTTTAGTGAAAAAAGTGTAGAAACCTTTTTTAAGGGTAATCAGATTTTAGAAGCTTTTTGTATGGTTATAAATAAACTCTAAAAATCAGAAGAGTTCCTAAAGTAACTTTTATCTATATCTAAAACGCTATCAACTATCACCATTTTCAAAAGTAATTTAAATTTAGAAAAGTTTCTTATACAAAAATTTTTAATATGAAGCTAAGTAAGGTTAAAAATAACTTTAAACGTATTACGTCGGTAGTCTATTCATAACGAGAACAAAAATTAAATTGCTTCTATTTGGTATCCCCACATCACGCTCAACTTTACCCACGTGGTCTCTACCCCACTCTACGCCTCACCCTTTGCTTGTGCTAATTTGTTTGTCGATGTGTGTTTTTTCATGTTTTCGTTTCATGGTTTAGTTGGATCATGATGTTGAATCAAGTTTCAATATTTTGCTAAAAGTATCTTATTCCGAGGCGCAGTCTAATATGTTGAAACCAGATTCGTAGTATTACCAAAAGGGACGAGAGACCCAAGATACTGGACCAAAAATCAAGATTCCAGATTCAGGGCTCTTTCGAAATATGCAACTCAATTCGAAAAAGTGCAGACAAGCATGAGGAGAAATAGTTACGTAGGCAAGGTGGATAACCCAAACGGGGAGATTCGTTCAGAAGTACTGGGCGTGTCCCAGAAAAGTGGAGACTAATCAAGTGACTTGTGATTGGAGCGACGTAACGTGATAGGGATAATTAGAAAGAACAAGAGATGGCGGATCACTTTGAGATATGCAACGTACAGGGCAAAAAAGACAACAAGGAGTTGAGATAAGCTGGTCCAAAAATAAAGGTTGACATTCTAAGCTGTTCAAAAATAGGGCTGAAAAACGAGACAACAATATGTCAAAAAACAGGGGATAAAAATCCAAGATGGATAAAAATCGTACCGAAAAAAGAAGTTAAGATAGGAGATCAAAATGGGGACGATTACTGGTCGGTGAAGAGGGGGTGGTGCCAATGCAAGATTGTGTGACACTATCAACTGATCCGCTTTTGACTTGCTATTGTTTGTCTAAAAATCTGAAATATCTAAAATTTTAGAAATGACGCCCATTTTCGAATCCTTCCGCTACTCCAAAGCGGTGACAGACCCATAAGGGGAAATATATTTTCACATTGTTACGAATTAGTTCTAAGTACAAGTTTTTAAGTGTTCTATATATCAAACTGCAGTGATTCACAATTTATGATCATAATATTCAAAAATAATATTTCATATTTCCGTTAAGGTTCGGAGGAGTAGCCAAATTTGTGTGAAATGTTATAATTTTATTATATATCTTCTACAAAAAACAGGTATTCGTCGACATCATACCACGTAGTTTTAAATATTGGCTGCTTTAATAGTATATTAAAAAACAGGTTCCATAAAAAGAGTCTTGAAGTACGAATTTAGGTTTATAAAAACGAGTGGCATAGCCACGAGTGCTTCAAGATCTTATGAAACACGTTTTTATGCTATTTTTTATAATTTGCCCTTTATGCCGTATTTAACCAAAATTTTTACTTTAGTTGATTTAGGGATTTTTGCGGAGGTTGGTAATGTCTTAATTGTAAAAGTGAAAATTTGATCTAATCGCTTTTTGTTTTATCCAAAACACGAAAATGGAAGATAAACAAGGAAATCTTGCATATACGCCGCCTGAAATACGTGAAATTGCAAAAAATACGGTCGCGAATTTACTCACATCAAAGTTTTCCATTGGATGTACCCTGTTTTCGACACATTTTGTATGAGTGACGTACATGCATGATATAATTCCGGATCAAGCTTTGCCAACCTAAAAATGTTCGGTGAATTAATGATTAGATTATAATGACATAGGAAAGGATGACGTCGCGTTTCTTCATATGTCTATTAAAGAATCAAAACGGAAGCAAATTACAATAGTTATTTGTATTACAAGGCACTCATAAATTTGCAAAGTTTACTCGTACTTGCAAACACCCACTTTCTGGTAAAGTGATACACAAGATTTTTTGTGCCGACGTTAACAGTTGTTATTAAAATCAATAAACAAGATTGTTGTGGTTTTTAAAATTTCATACCTGTTGAAATTAAGTTGGTAATGCTGACAGTAACCAATATAATCTAAAAATACAGTTGCGAAATGATTCATTACTCGAATTTTGTAGGTACCTTACCAATTTGTTGCCTTTATAATAATTTATATATGTCGATTTTGTCAAATATTATCAGTTCTATCACTATAACGAATACCAACTGTAATTTAGTATTATTTTTCCCGGCCTAAGCCAGAAAACGCATAGTTTTTAGACGCATTGCGGTCTGCTGCCACAAAAACACATTTTTGGTAATATTTATTATCCAATAATTTTTTATTTACTATCATTTCATCAAATTTTAGGAACCTCGCACAAGACTTAATAATACAGAAAAAAAGAAAAATTGGCCGTAATAACATTCGGTCTCAATCCATATAAAACTTTTCATACTTTCTCATTCATTACTTTCTCAAAATTTTCGTCATACTGTGTAAAATGAATAAAAATTACAAAAGTATAATTACATGCAGTATTATACAGTGGTTAATAGTATCTAGTATTATAGACATAGTCTTACTGTTGTTTCAAAGTATGAAAAAATAACGTAGATTACCTAACTATTTTAAGAAAAATGATGTAATCTAGATAACAGAATTGTTGGATAAAGTATGTTTGGAAAACGAAATTAAATCCGTATTCATTCCCAATTTCAAAATTTCTTTGATTGTAAAGTCTTATTATTAATTATATTAATATGTACGACAAATTCAACCTGAACAGGTAATAAATGTCGGTACTTACTAGTACAAATACAATAATATGAAATTATATTACACATCGCCTACTCTCTAGTCTATGAAAAATTGCGGTAAATAGTAGGTAGGTGAAACTAATTTAATTTGAAATTAGAAAATGGTATGTTTTTTATTTATTCAATGACGAAATAACGTAATAGGAAAGATATGACTCAATGGACAAGGCCCATATCCGTTAATGTTGATTGCGTTCATGTTAAATAGAGCGTCCTGCGAAAAATGTTATGTAATTTAAAAATTGAACAGTGGGATAGCAATAAAATACATAGATAAGCGTATCATGAATAAATTTTTTTGTTTGTTACTCACTTTTGATACGTCTTTCCTTTTCATCCTTTTTATGGCCACTTTGAACAACATTACACATCCTTTCATTTTCTATAAAATTAAACGTACTGCTTTTCATAAATTCCGCTTTTGGAATTCCTAAGCGAGGGCGCGTATCCTTATCGTGATTCATATTTTTTTTTTCTAGTAAAGATCTAGTACTAAATTCAAATATTTGTCGAGAGCACTCACTAAATTAAGAGACCTTCCCACTACGAATAACAAAACTTTTGTTGTGTATAGAGGTTTGAGTAAATAAGAATCGAGTATTCGTTTAAACGATTGAAGGTGACGTCATTTTACATTAAATTAACATAGTTTTGTATTGCAGCTATAAAAACGTTATCGTTGTTAGATCAAGATGATCTCATTTTATTCATGATCACTATAGAACTCGTGAAAAATAGTAAAAGTACTTTATTTCATGCTTTAAATGGAATAATTTAAAGTTTTTCGAACCGCATTCCATACCTACCTACCCAACAATATTAATAGTACACAAAAAATTCTCATGTTTACCTGTTCTATTGATGCTGATCTAATGAAAGGAAAACCGGTAATAGAACAGACTTAATATGCAAGACATAAGAAACGTAAAAAATACACACACATGAAAATGTAAACTTTCACCAATATTACACATAATTAAAATACTTAGCTTTTGGGTTTTTTAAATGGTGTATTTTTATATTTATATTTTACATAAATCTATACGTTTCGATAATCATTACACTTATCGTCCTTAATAACTGGTAATACCTTTAAGAATTCTTGACAAATGCTAATAATTGCTAATGCATGTATGAAATATGAACAAGATGAAAACGTAGGGGAAGGCGGGGTAATACAGCGCGGTGGGGTAATATCGCGCAGGCCAAAAAACATACAACTGATCGCGCAGTAAGAAGTGCAATCATATGTACGGTGTTAGAGAAACCTGGCAACTATGCAGAAAAGGTCTGCCGCCCTCTCAAAGCACTCAGTTGCACGTGGTACATGAAAGTGTTACGTTATTAGTTTTACTTCTAATTTTGTGTCGTTCTAAAATAAGGAAGGTAAGGGGTAATTTTAGAACAAACTAAGATTCGTAAGTACATATCTTTTCGTCAATTCTTCGGTGATATTTGTCCACATTTGGTTTTTAATTTGAATTTTAATTGTTGAAGTTATGATTAGAAAACCAAATCATGTTATGTTCAATATTTGTTCTAATATTTTTCCTGGATTTTGGTAAAAACATAAAAATTGGATGGTATAAATGACTAAAGATGATGATTTGTTAATTATATTTGTTTTATTCTGACCAAATATTTTAAAGAAGAAAAGAAAAAGAAATTAACTTTTATTGTCAACGTTTACTTCTCATTTCAGATGGTCAGAAACTACAAACGAAAGACCCAACGACAACTCTGGTCAATTGACCAGCTTAATAACGCTATAGCTGCAGTTAATACAAGTGCAAAAATACGTGCAGCCGCTAGAAATTTTAATATTCCGGAGTCAACACTACGTGATCATTTAAAGTCAAGAGGTATTGAAAATCGAGATCTGGCTGTAATTGACTGCATGGGAAGGAAACCAGTCTTTACTAAACAACAAGAAGTAGAGTTAGCAGATCATGTGGTAAAATTGGGAAATTTGTTTTATGGAGTTACGCCGTAGGAGTTGAGACGAATAGCGTTCGATTTTGCAGAAGCTAATCACTTGAAACACAAATTCAACACAGACAAGAAACTAGCTGGCAAGGATTGGCTAAGAGGATTTCTGAAACGGAATCCCCAACTAAGTCTTCGCCAGCCAGAAGGTACTAGCATAAACCGTATATCATCCTTTAATGCTGAGGCTGTTGGATTTTTTTTTTAAATCTTGAAACCGTTTTGAACAAGTTTAAATTTAGAGGCGACAGGATTTTTAATGCGGACGAGTCCGGTATAACTACCGTTCAGAAAAAGTCGGGAAAAGTTTATGCCAAAAGAGGACAAAAACAAGTGGGTGTTGCCACTTCAGCCGAGCGTGGGCAGACAATCAATGTGCTGTTAGTGCATCTGGTTCCTACATCCCCCAAATGATCATTTATCCTAGGAAACGAGTATCCCCACAGTTAGAGAGAGATGGTCCAATAGGATGTATATATGCATGTTCCGACAATGGGTGGTCAAACGATTTGTTGTTCTTGAAATGGCTTAAGCATTTCCAGATCTATGTAAAGTCAACTGAGGCCGATCCAGTTTTGCTGGTATTAGATAACCATTCCAGTCATATATCATTAGATATTTATAATTTTTGCAAACAACCACCTTCAGCCTTTCGATTTAGTTTTTTTTTGGTCCACTTAAAAAAGCTCTCTTCGCCGTTTATGATTCTCATATGATTTCGACGGCACATGAGAAGATCAGGGTGTATGATCTGGCTCGCTTGTTCAATCAAGCATATATAAAGATAGCAACTATGGACAAAGGAATATCAGGATTCAGAACTACCGGAATATTTCCTTTCAACAGCACTAAGTTTACAGAAGAAGACTTTGCACCAGCTGAACAGTTTAGAGAACTTGTTTTAGATATTGACCAAGGAGAAAATGAAAAGAGCTTAAACATTCCATCTCCTCAAGTATCGTCAACAAGCATAGCCATTTCTGAACCAACACCATCGACATCAAGGGCTACTGTGGAACAGACACCATCAACATTCACAGCTGAACCTGGATCTTTACCTTCATGTTCAGGTATCGTTAAAGTATCAGATGTAGCTCCTGTTCCAAAGAAAGTAATTAAAAAGTCTACCAAAAAAAAACGACAGTAAGGAAACAACAATCAGAAATTTGGACTGCTACACCAGTGAAGGCTGTTCTCCTGGAAAAACAAGCTAAGCGAGATGCGAAAACTGAGAAGCAAGCTAAGAGAGAACATAATGGTGATATAAAAGAGGAAAAAAATGCAAACGAAAAGTTAATATTTCTAACAAAACACAACAGAATATTAGAGCTCCGAGAAAAAAAAGCCGTATTGAGGAGCATACGTCGGAAGATGATTCTGAATAATCTGTAGAAATGAATCTGTCAGAAGGTAGCGACTCAGATCTCAGTGAAATATCACAATGTCATGCTCCTCCTGTAGCCAATGAAGTATGCATCGTATGCGACGAATTTGGAAAAAACAAGGAACTTTGGTATCGCTGTGTTGGATGTGCGGCATGGGCTCATGAAGCTTGTAGTGGTTGGGAGCCAGCTGAAGGTTTTCAATGCGATGGGTGCAGAGAAAATATTAAGAAAGTAGAAGTATCAAAACGACCTTTATTTTAAATGTTTCAAGAAAAAAGTGTTTTATTGCTAATGTTTAAACTTTTGTTTTTTTAGTTTAGTTATTACAAGTTTCATTGATTATTTTTGATTTTTCTTACTTCACAAGCTCAAATAACATGCACAATATTGCCCCACTAGCTAAGCAATATTACCCCACCGGGTGGGCAATACCATAAAGCACGTGTTGCGTAGTTTAGAAAAATTTGAGTGATACATTTTCTTTTCTAAATACTTCTTTATAACATCTTAAACCAAATATATTTGTGAAAAATTTACCAGTTTGTCAACTATTTATTGTGTAAAATGTAAATTTCTCGAATGTTTCCGCTTAGGTGCGCGATATTACCCCGCCTTCCCCTAAACATAAGCCTGGTATTAATATAACAGTTTGATACTATGGAATCTAGGTGTAGTAAAGAATAACTAGATCCTTAATACAGTAAATATTATTAAACTGCCTTGAAGATGACAAAACCGAACACCCTCTAACGGTCGAAGGGTAACAGTGAAAAATGTCATAATCAAATAGCAAATTTAAATTATGATGAAGTGTAAAGATGTGAAAAACTTTAAGTTGGTATTGATAAAATCATTCACAACTAATTAAATATTTAGTCAAATCTAACAAAGAAATAGTTTTTTTGTTAATAATTGTAGTAAATTAAAATTAGGACGTATCATTGTGCCTTTTTTTAATTATAAGATGCCAAAACATATTTAAACGGAGATTTTCTTCTTCC
Organism: Vesta saturnalis; assembly: GCA_036346205.1. NCBI lineage: Eukaryota > Metazoa > Arthropoda > Insecta > Coleoptera > Lampyridae > Vesta > Vesta saturnalis. The sequence continues at coordinate 6,114,364 of JARFJB010000001.1, forward strand.
CTATTTAAGTTAGTAGGATGTTTATATATCTCAATAGCTTCACGTTGTAAACGAACATAATAATGAGTTTGTCTTGGCAATATTTCCATGGTATCAGATCGAATCTCATGATTTAGTGTTTGTTGTTTTGTTTGCAATCTATAATTATAATTGTTAAAAATAGTGCATTACTTTATCACTAATAGACTTTAATTTAGTTTTTGTGTAAATCGTTTCGTAAACAGCTGTCGGCCATATTTTTATCTTTTAATGTTTGTGACGTATTAACTATCAAAGAAACACACGCACAGTAGTTTAGCTTTAGATATTTACCATATGTTTTAAATTTCAATTTGGTATTGATAATTGATTAAATTTTTCTTTTTCTTAACGTTCTCTTTAAAATTTCTTAAATTAAATTTTTGTTAGGACATTCTGAATTTAGCATATTAACTTGTTACGATTAAAATATAAAAACCTGATTTACCTTAGGAAGGCGCTTTGAAATTAAACAGGTTCCTATTTAGTATTTATCTATAATTAAGATTTACTAAAAATTATCCTTTCCTACTTTTAACGTTTTACGAAATAATTTTGCCTAAACTTGTGTCTTTTTATTCTGTTTTACTTAAATTTTTAAATTAACCAACATATCTATTTATACATTTATAAATTTACTTTTGTTTAATTGCGTACTTATCTCATTTTGGACGTTAATTGCCAATTTATTTGTTTTTTTTTTAGAATTTATTTATTTTTAAAACATGTTTTTATTTTTATATGTATTCTTTTTATGTGCATTAATAATTATAGGCTTTTTGTTTTATCCGACAACAATATTTTGTTGTTCTCTATTAGCTTCGCCTGTCTCTTTTCCTACGGTTATCTACTTGCCTCTTTCTGACATCGTTGTTCAGGAGCTGGGATAACGGTGAGTTGTATTTTGGGGAGCGGCTCCTGGTGCCCTTTTTATCTCTACCGGAACTTTCTTGACCCCGCTCGAACCGTCTGACGCCGGCGCTTCCTTACATCCGTAGGTGGGTAATGACCCATCTCCTTTTTCTCTTTGTTTTTCTTCCGCTTCCCGTTTCTGCACGTAACAGCTTGAATGAATGCAATTTATAAAAATTAAAAATTCATGTAGTGCTTTTTCTAAAAGTCTCCAAATAACAAATGTGTCATCTACATATTTAATTTAACGCTAATGTTTCAAATCTTTCCATGTAAAAATTAGTTATAACATAACTAAGAGGGTTATCCACTGCTACCACCATCAAACTATTCAAACATCAAAACTGACCATTATATCACCCTCTTCAATTTTGAAATTATGTATTTTTCAATTAAGTCAGCAGAATTTCTAATACAATAGGCTGTTTCACCTATATGAGATTGTAATAAAAGTGTAAGATGTTTTTTTTCAAGATTGTATTTAGGAGAACCGATTGCAATAACAACAGACTTTAAAAGAGTTTCAGAGTTGAAAACTTTGTGTAGATTTTTTGGTAGTAACAGTTTGTTAGTTTTTTTTTATTTCTTTAGGAATAAATGATAATTTAATAAGTTCTTTAGTTTTCCAAAAGAACTTTTAGTAGTTTACGATAAGTCTGTGGTTCCAACAGTTGTTTTACTTTACAGTTATAGTTGTTCATATTTAATATTTATATTTTAATTGCGTTTAAGGTGAAATAGAGAACGGTGCTGACGAAAGGATGAGTTGCTCTTTGAACGTTTTGCTTTACGTAATATGTTAACGGTTTTATATCTAAAAACGTTTCAATAACATCATCTGAAAAAAAATGATCAGAAATGTTTTATAACTTGTCACATTATGTGAAAATCGTGAGAAAAATTGAGTAATATATATATTTTTTGTGTGTAATGCAGGAATTAATTCAGTACCTTGATGAGTTTTATTATGTTAAGATTGTTAGTGAAAATGAATTTCTTTTAATGAAGGAATTATGCAGACATTTAAATCGTTTTATTACGAATGTATAAATACATAGACAGTTTAGTTTGCTAAATTTCTTAGTTTATATCAAAATTATAAAAAGTTAAAGTATAGATCTTGAGAGTTGAAGATTACAATAAATAAGATGTATTTACGAAATATTGTGTTGTGGGGCCTTCGGTGCTCCGTCGTCATTATGGTTAAATGAAGACGTGCTCCGTCAATTTTGTTAGGATTGTACAGTATCGATACTATGTTAGCAGTTCGCGGTTGTGGGTTACAGTTACAACCCTAACAAATTTATTTATCGTTTACCGTTTTATCGGGCACAATAAGTGAAGTCGGAGATTTCCAATTTACCTTAGTGATAATCAGAAAAAAAAAGCGTATTCAACATTTAATCAACGCCGATGCGTTTCTTGTGTTAAAAATCTGTGTTAGAAACCTTTCTCGTATTTATGTAAATTTACAGATCTATATGATCTATACTGTTGTCACGTATGTGGATCTATCAATTATAGACTCTATTAACGTGATTTTGTAAGAGTAATAGGAAAGTATCATTCGCTAATATTTAGTAGAAGTTAAAGTACCAGATTATTATGTTTGGGGATACACATTTAAGGTTATTTAAAAGAATGTGCCCACTCAGGAATTGGGTAAATTGTGTTCAAGTTCAAGTTGAACAAAGTTTATTAAAAATTTTAGAAATTAACAATTCATTTTTATACCACATATCACACTTAAAACTAAATATAATAATAAATGTGTATTGTGTTGTATTAGTAGTGGTGCGCTACTCAGGAATTTTCTTCCTCTTCAGCGCGTGGATTGCGAAGTTGTTGGGTTGCGTGTCGTGTGGATTACGTGTTGACAGTGTTGTGCTTTGCATTGTTGGTCGTTCAGAAAAAAAAAGATGAGTTGTGAAGATGTTCTGATGTTGGAGTATGTTGTGTGGTCTGTCCTGTTGTTGATGCCCTGCGTATCTGAAATAAATAGAAACATGCGTTAGTTGTGTGAAACATTGTCGGTTTTAACAGAACAGAATAAATTAAATTGTCGATACTGTATACTTATCTGGGGCACCAGACTTCGCTACGAACCTTTGTATGATTATCCGAAGAGGGCAACCACCTCTGAACCGTGAGAGAGGATTACTCCCCACAAGTCCATCGCAGTTTGCGCCTGAACGAGCGCCGCTGCCACCTTACGGATGATAGGTAGGGCCTTCTCCATATCGAGACCTCCGAGGAGGCCCAATATGGCGTCGAACCCTAAGGCGGGTTGGGCAGGCGGGATAACGACAGCGGCGGGAGCCGTTCTCGGTACTTCCGCCTTCTCAACCTTGCCTGCTGTCGCTCGGGCGTAACTGACGCCGGTCCGGGTTGAAGAAGGTGCCGCCGTCGGCGGTGTCCTCTTCGGTCTCTCATGTCCTTCCGTCTTCTTCCGTTGCGGAGGTCGAGGGAACTTCGGGCATCCCCTGTAGCTGGCGGGTGGTCCCCACCGCAGTTAACACACTTTGCCCGGTCTGTACGGGGTTTTGTGCATTCACTGCGGTGGTGATCGCCGGTGCACTTGACACAGCGTGCTGCCGCCCTGCAGCAACGCTGTGCGTGAAGGAAACCTTGATACCGGTAACACTGCCCGATGCCGGATTTCCGCCGCAAATCCTCGACGGTGACTCGCGAACGGCAACTCCACCATCACGAGGGGGATCGGGCGTCCTCGCTGCTTCATCCTAAAAACAGAGAGAGCATTAATACCTTGCGTTTTTAGCTCTAAGCTAACGTCGGGCTCGGATAGCTCTACGGGCACTCCGAGTATCACCACCTTAGCAAATCGCTCGCTCTTTGCCTGGTATGTGTGATACAGAGTACCACACCTATATATACACCTAATCAGCCTGTCTCAGTCCTGGAGTGAGGCAGGCTAAATCCAGATTCCCTCGCTGAAGGCCTTGGTCCTCGTGAAGGCGATCCGCTGTCGGTCCATTTCACGGAAGAACGCGACCCAGTTCTCCTTCTGACGAAGGATTACCGGAAGCACCTTCTCCCTGGCGTCTTCTCTTGCTGCCTGCTCCATCGCTGCAGGGCTGTCCGTGTTGGGTTCGAGGGCCTCGAACCGGTTGCCGGTAGGCGGCGGCGTAGGCTGGCGAGCCTTCGGCTTCTTCTTCTGTGTCCTGAAGTCGTCGTCGGTGGATCCCTGGCTCTGGTCTTCTTCTCGGATCGGTGCGGGTTGTGCGGCGGCGCACGTCGGTACCGTTAGTGGAACCACCACTAACGGGGCGACGTCTGTCGGCGGCGTCTTCTTTGCTCTTCTCCTCCTCTGTCGCTGTGGAGATGGTAAGCGGCTAGGCGTGGCGGATACATACCCAATCGGCGCGTCGGGTCTCGGTGTCCCTCCGAAGTCCTCCCCCTGGTCGATCCAGATCCCGTCGTCGTCGTCGTCTTCACACAATCTGCGCGGCATCGTGATAACGACGCGGGCAAATTGTTATTTTTATTGAGAAATTAATTTAGCTTAAGCTAATTTATCGATGTGCTCGGAGAGCTAGGTAGAGGCTTACGTTTGAATGTTCAAACTGGTCTAAGGTAAGTTTTGTGTTGCGCGACCGTTTTATAATAAAAAAGTGTCGGCTGATAGTAATGGAATTTGGACCAAAACAATGGAACTTGCGGAAGTGACGTAACTTGTAGTAATAAAGACAGTTGTTGAATTTTATTGAATATTGATAAATCTGAGTTTCGCACATGCAGTAGATAATATTTTGTTATTATTGTAATTTGCATATATGGTATGGTGTTGCTTACGCAAGAAGCAACACATTGACATTCGCCAGTGCTGTTGAATATGTAACTCAGTATTACTTTTTTTTTGGATGTCAGGTTATGTTTTTGACGAATTACTTTTGTTTATGCCCCGCTGTCTGGAGTATGTTTCATTTATTGTACTTGTCCTTTATATACATTTTTTCGCCAATTTAAAACCACGTTGAATGTTAAGTGACGTTTAACTAAATTATAAAAGCTTTTAAGTATTCGATGGCGTTTTTTTTTTTATTCTTGTCGTGACAAATATTCATTTTAAATGAAGCAATTAATGACCGTGTTTACCAGTTTTCTTTTTTTGTTAATTAGGTAAATAAGTTTACATGGAAGTTTATACCAAAGGTATAAAATGAATTTTGTTTATTATTTTTCGCAATTTTTGCGAATTTTAAAACTTACTCAAGTGTAAGTGAGCTATGCGTAAGTATTTTTGAAGTAGAATTTCAGGTAAAGGTGGGTGTTCTTCTTTTCGAGTGAACATCATGGGAACCATTATTTTAAGATGTAGTTCATGACGTTTTTCCGCTATAAATCTATTTAAGAGATGACATCTTAGTGACATATTGTTACTGATTTTGACTTTGTTGAGTTGTGTGAGTTCTCTTTTAGATTGATGAGTAAGAACGCGCTTATACCACTGAGCTATGTCGGTACCATCCACTTTACCTTTATGGGCTGATGTTCTAGTGAGTGTCACTGAAACAAACTGTTTTTATTATCAAAGGATTGTCGATTATACTGTTGCTTGAATAATTTATCAAATTTTGCTTTTGATGTTTACATGAAATGTCAAAATTTACTTTATTTATTTTCATTTTCAAAAATAAAGAAACAACTAACTTTGACTACCAAAAGATTCTACAAATGGGTTTTTTTAAACTAAAGAACTTATTAATTTGTCATCTATTCCTTAAGAAATAAAAAGAAACTAAGTTACTCTGAAGCTCTTTCACCAAAACCATGTGGTCTACCAAAAATCCATTACCTGGTGTACCTTTAAGGCTATTGAGTGCAATTGGTTCCACGCAATCTTGTAAAATAGCGTACATTTTATAACAACCTCATATAGGTAGAACACACCATTATATTGATTGAAAAATACTTAATTTCGAAATTGAAAAGGCTGACGTTATGGTCAGATTTGATGTTGTTTAACTTTTACAAAAGTCTCTAAAAGAAACCATTGAATACATTTATCATATTTTTCCAAAGGATATAACAATTCTTTTCAGCACTGTCTAAACGACTTAATTTCAGTGGAATAATAAATTCTATGAACAGCTTGGTGGTGTAACAGTGGGTAGCCCTTTAGTCCTGTTATATAATTTTTACGTGGAAAAATTTGAAACATTAGCGTTACAAAATGCACCTAAAAATCCTTTAGTTTCGTATTGATATGCAGATGACACATTTGTTATTTAGACATTGAGAAAAAGCACTGCATGAACTTTTAATTTTATAAATGGTATTCGTTTACCATTTCTTGACAATAATATCTAAAGCTAATCATCCACTCGTTTAAGGTTTAACGTTTAACTCCGACAGCACTGATAGACCTTCATAAATTATCAAACCACCATTGACGTCAAACAATTGATGGTGTAAATAAGTTTTGGTGGATCGATCAAAACGAATTTGTGATCCTAAATTTTGCAAGATGAATATAAATATTTAACAAAATCACAATAAGCTAATGGTCGATATTCACTTAAAGATAATAATGTTATTACACCTGCTAGATGTAACTATAAAGAAAAACTAGCTTAATGTTGGTATTGCTTTCTTCCTTTATAACTAATGTTAGCTAGAATTCAAAAATCCTAATTAATCATGGCATTAGAACTGTTTTCAAACCTGCAAGAAAAATTAAAGAACATTTAAGGTCACGTAAGAATGTTTCAAACCCATTATCATCTACCGAAGTGTAAGTTATCTTGTTCTTATAGAAAAGTATCATTGGAACCATAAAACGTAGCTTTGATACAAGACGTACAGAAAATATGAGATTTATAGATTAGGTCAACCAGAGAAATCTGCGGTAACTGAGCATTCTTTTTCTTCTTCAAGTGCATCTCCTATTGGAGGTTTTTATTATTGAGCTACTTGGATATTGGACATGGCTGCTTATATTATACCGTTCACGTTAGTTTTTTATCCACGAGGTTTTCCTCCTTCTACTGATCTTTTCCTTCTACCTTCCGTTGCATTATTAATTGTAAAAGCGATGACGTTGGTTTCTCATTCCATGTCCGGATATTCTAGTTTTGTTTACTTTATTGTTACGCTCTAAATAATTTAAATCATGACATTCAATTTAATAATAGGAAATTTTATGAAGACAAACTCATTATTATGTTCGTTTACAACGTGAAGTTATTGAGATATAACATCCTAATAACTTTAATAGGTAGAAGCAAATCTCCGTTTCAATATGTTTTGGCACCTTATAATTAAGAAAAGGCGCAGTGGTACGTCTTAATTGCAATTTCAGCTTTTGGTATGTCTAGATTTTTGTTGTTTTTCGAGACCTTGAATTAAATGCTTTACCAATTATATATTAAATTACACAGTACTATAATAATTTAACATATGTAGTTGAAATTAAAACTAGACGTACTACACTGCGTTTAATGAGTTATAGTTAAACCTTCATAACTTCACTTTCACCAGATAAGCAACAATCATTATGTATAAACAGGGTTTTCCACGGTAGGCGTTCGTTAGAAGTTTACGTGGTTAGAAACAATTTAGAAATCTGAATTTTTGGACTTAAGGGTTATTTAAGATTCTCTTTCATTCTAAAATATTTTCAAGGTCAAGTTACTTCCGGTTATACCGGAAGTCGCCAGTAACTTCCTTATTTTAAATGGAACACCCTGTATATTATTTTATTTTGGATTCTTGACAAAACTTTAGGATAAGTCTTATAAGGGTTTCCTATACCTTTTTTCAACTGTTTCTTAGATATCTTGATTTCTTCAAAAATATTGAAAGATGTAACCCTATTTTCAACACTGCTTGTCTTACTTATTTTTGACTGATGGAAACTGCTTCTGGAGTAGACAGAAGCATAAGAACTATACTTTTGAAATACTCATTGACAATTGATTTATTGCATACATGGTGTTCAAAATTTGATGAACTATTAAACAATTTTCAAAGTTGAAAAACTTTGTTAATTCAAATGTGACACCCTGTATATTATTGGATGAATAGATGCAGCATTTAGTTATGCATCGTTTGGTATAACATTACCTATACCTATTATCGACAATTTTCTGTTATTATATTAAATAAGTTCTTTTTTTATGATTTAATAAAATAATAATTAATCTACTTTAATGTGATTTTGACAGAAACTGAAATGTTTTTCAAAAATAAAATGAACTTAATTCAAACTACACAAATTCTATTTTATTAAAACAATGAAATAAAACAAGAAGATAACAAAATTGAGAGCATAATAACAAATGAAAACATAAAACAATTATTTGAACATAACTAGAAGAAAAGTGATAAAAAGATAAAATGAATCATTACAAATGTTCCACATGACCGCCAATTTGATTTAAGCATTTTATAACTATATCATATACTCCTTGCGAAATAGATCGCCGAATTTCGTGTGGACACATACTATTGAATGCATTGTGAACACGATTTAGCAATTCCTCTCTAGTTGGAACTGGCCTAGAGTACACTAATTCTTTTATACGACCCCAGAGGTAAAAGTCCAGGAACGTCAAATCGGGTGATCTCGGTGGCCAGTTCCAAGGTCCTTGTGGGCCAATCCACCGATCTTCAAACATCAATGTCAACTGTTGGTGTACAGCTATAGTAGAATGTGCGGGAGCACCATCCCGCTGATTCCAACTGTTTGCCCTGTCACATGCAGGTAGAGTATTTAGTAAATCCATAACCAATCCACGGAGAATTTCAAGATATCTCGCCCCATTCAAATTTTCATCGTACACTTGATATGCCACTCTATTATCCATAACTAAACAAAAACGTTAAAACTAATTTGGAACTGGTGATTACGTTCTCTTGTTACATGAGGATTATCTTGTGCCCAGTAGTGATTATTTCGGCGATTGAAAATTCCTTCTCTACTGAATTTTGTTTCATCGGTCCAAATAATGTTGTGAAGAAATCTCGGATATTCGGTCATTTGTACAAGAATAAATTCACAAAGTTAACTCGTCGTGCCTGATCACCAAGATGTAATCCTTGCTCAGTTATTACCGAAAAAGGATGCATTTTGTACTTCTTTAATATTCTGTGGATTGATGTTTGTGAAATATCCAAATCCAGTGCAGCTGCTGTAATTAAAGTTCGTGGATAAGCGTGAAAATAAGCTAACACGTTCACCTGGTTAACTTCATTATCTATTACTGGCTTTAAATGCGTTCGAGTTGCCCTTATACTTCCAGTTGCAATAAATCGAGCTTCAATTCTTGCAAATTTTCCAGGTATCATTGATGGTAGGTGTGGATACCGTTCGTTAAACAACCTGCATGTTCGCCTAACAATTCGTCCACATTCACCATGCGTATAAAACAAATTTAATAAATCATTGTTAGAATATTCTTGAAACCATTCCATTATAAACAGTACTTAAAAAATACTTAAAAATTACAAAATCACTTAAATTGTACTGATTTGACATTAAATCAACAACAATGTTTTAATGCGTGTCAAAATCAAGGCTCACTAGATTGCAGTTTTGGAATTTTATCGGCTTTTATAAAAAATACGGAATTATATGAGTTATAAAATGCTTAAATCAAATTGGCGGTCATGTGGAACATTTGTAATGATTCATTTTATCTTTTTTATCACTTTTCTTCTAGTTATGTTCAAATAATTGTTTTATGTTTTTCATTTGTTATTATGCTCTCAATTTTGTTATCTTCTTGTTTTATTTCATTGTTTTAATAAAATAGAATTTGTGTAGTTTGAATTAAGTTCATTTTATTTTTGAAAAACATTTCAGTTTCTGTCAAAAATCACATTAAAGTAGAAAATATTAATTAACAAGAAAATTGTCGATAATAGGTATAGGTAATGTTATAGCCAAACGATGCATAACTAAATGCTGCATCTATTCATCCAATAATATACAGGGTGTCACATTTGAATTAACAAAGTTTTTCAACTTTGAAAATTGTTTAATAGTTCATCAAATTTTGAACACCATGTATGCAATAAATCAATTGTCAATGAGTATTTCAAAAGTATAGTTCTTATGCTTCTGTCTACTCCCGAAGCACTTTCCATCAGTCAAAATAAGTAAGACAAGCAGTGTTGAAAATAGGGTTACATCTTTCAAAATTTTTGAAAAATCAAGATATCTAAGAAACAGTTGAAAAAGGTATAGGAAACCCTTATAAGACTAAAATTTTGTCAAGAATCCAAAAATAAAATAATATACAGGTGTTCCATTTAAAATAAGAAGTTAGTGGCGACTTCCGGTATAACCGGAAGTAACATGACCTTGAAAATATTTTAGAATGAAAGAGAATCTTAAATAACCCTTAAGTCCAAAAATTCAGATTTCTAAATTGTTTCTAACCACATAAACTTCTAACGAACGCCTACCGTGGAAAACCCTGTATATTAGAAATTTCTATAATTCGTATTCATGATGGTGATATACTACTGAAACCCGTTCGATATTTTTCAATTTTTGTGTGATACATGGTTGCAAATTGTTTGTTTCAGGTCCTGCCACAGTTCACTCTTTTTTCTTATAAATCTTTCACTCTTTCATTTCTTATAAACAAAACATTCACAAAGCCGCATTTTGTTAAACGGTCCTGATAATTTAAATTTTGTTATAGTGTCCTTAGGCTACTTGAAATTGGACAGTCCTGTATTAGATCGTAGTTACTCTATGGTTGCACTCCATGTAGCCATTAAGGTATGTCTACTTTTTCTTAAACCAGAAAATAGTTATGATGCCATAGTCAATTAATGCAATAATTTTTAACATTTCTGCATAAATTCATTTGCAGCGAACATATTTTAAGCTCAATAAGTCTAGATTTTGCTTAAATGAGGTGCGTTGAAGGAACCAATATATCTTAAGCAGGTACATTGTAATCTACCATTTATTAATCAAAACTAGGCGTAAACGTTATATCTTTTAAAAGGAACACCTGTATATTTATTCCTATTGGGTGCGGAATAAAGTACGCAACATCTTTTATATTTGAATTATTCTGGTGTTTCGAAGTTTTAGAGATATTCATCAAAATCTGTTACTAGACATAGCAAACTTATGAATAGTTGTACTTCAAAATTTTTGTGACATTGTTAACGTACGTATAAATATAAAGTTTTTAATATCAATTTAGTTAATTAAAATTTATGTTCGATATGTCTTCCGTTTTGTTCGAGGCACAACTGAAGATTTTGTTAATATGTCAGGCTAATACTCTAAAACGCGTTCCTCATTCTTTATTGCATATTTTCTTGGTAAACGAGTTCCTTAACATAGACCCACAAAAATAAATCCAGTTTAGTTGAATCGGGTAGCCAGTTACACGGCTCTCCTGTGCCAATCCAGCGATTTGGAAAGAATGTATTAAGATGGTCCCTGACGTGAACGGAATAATGGGAGGGCTCCATTGTGTTGCAGTAACATTTCATTCCTCGCAGTTATTGGAAAATTTGCACATAGATTTTGCAAATGATTTTGAAAAGATCAAGATACATAGCTCCATTCAAATGTCCATTAAAAAATAAAGTCCAATAGCATGTTTACAATAATTCCTCCCAAACATTTATTGACCATGTGTGTTGAGTCAACCTGCCTGAAAATCCTCGGATTCTGATCTGAATAGTAGTGGAAGTTATGGCAATTCACATATCCATTTTATTTGTTTGTTTTATTTTCATCCGAGAACAAAACCTTATCAAAAAGTTGTAAGTTGTATCAATTTTATGTTGAACCCAATTACAAAATACGACACGACGCTCCAAATCCATATCAAATAGTTGATGAAACTGGATATGATACGCATGAAAACGGTTATCCTTCAAAATCCTTTGAACGCTTCGTTCTCTAACACCTACAGCAGAGCTAATTGATTTTGACTAAGTTAAGGATTTTCGGTAACAGATAACATAACAGATAATTCATTTTCTTCACTTCGAAGCGTCTAGGTGCACTGTGCTGATTATATTCTTCATAGCTGTATTCAAACATTAGCAGACTGCTTGCCTAATCACATCGAAGACATTATTGTGAAAATCTATGGCTATTTCCACATTTATACTGTTCGAGTTGAACAATTAAAAGAATTTTGTGAGTATGTTAATGTTGAATACCAAAAACTGTTGGGATACAACAAAACCAGATGCTTAGCGTTGTTACCTTTGATAGAAATAATATTAAAAATGTTCAAACCGTTACAAAGTTACATTCTATTTCAAGAGAAATGACCACATTGATTCTTAATAGTTCTAAAAACAATATTTTGAAGTTTGGCTATGATTTCTTCACTCACAAGTTTCAACATTTCATAAATGTATGCTGCAAGTGGAATGAAAGATCTTCAATCATAGAAGTATACATGGTTCTATCAAAATTAATGCAACGATTAATATGGAAAATGAAGTATTTTGCCACGTCAAGTTAACACTATGCTAGTAGCTTTGGCAAACGAAGAGAAGACTTAGCCGTAACTCAATTTAAAACGTCAGTGACTATGTTTATACCACTTGTATAGCCTATTTGGATAAATGGACTCAACACTTTGAAGATTCGCAAGCGTGTCTTTGGGTATTGCTAAAAAAGAACCTCTCTGGATAAATGTTGGAAACTCATTAACTGTTTTTCAAAACATCACACTGGTATTCATATAGTTGATTCGGATCTTTTGATGCAATTGTGTGCATTAAAAATATACCAGTAAAAGAATTAAAGAGTGGAAAGAAGTTTCTGTTTCTATTGACAAACAATTGGTTGAAACCACTTCAACAGTGAAGATATATTCCACACAACAACATATGAAAAATTGTTGAAATGTGCATGTATTTACCTGGGATACAACGCCGCCTCGGAAGGATTTTTCTAATATGAATAAAATTTAGACCAGGGAAAAATCTAGCCTTACTTCAAGAACTTTAGAAGGGCTTTTAATGATAAAATATCATTTTGAAATGAATTGGCTTGAATTTTCTAAGTATCTCCAAGATTTTACGAATGGTGCATTCAGTGGAAAAATATACCAATGAGTAACGTTTCGCTCGCCATTTTTTAACTATGTACTTCTAAAACCGAAGTAGTATACATAATTAAACAGATTTTTTTATTTTAAGCAGATTATTATGGCATGGGACGCTTAAAACACATCATAAACAACCACATATGTCAATTAGACTAGAGAATAAAACTCATAATCTAGTATCTAATTTCTCCATCTCCTTCCCTTGCTGAGGATATTTGATACCCTCAGACACTTCGGTGATGCGTTCATGTTCCGTATTTCATTTTACATAAATGGTTACTTATGATGACTTTTGGTTTTAACGTGTTGAAAACCTACCCAAGGAGTAGCGGGCTGTTTAAGCTTTCCAAGTTCCTTCAGCCACAATCATGGATTTCAGCACACATACATACATTACGTATATGGATGGCACATGGTGTGCATATACTCAGTGATCATGCCGCTACATGTGTAGAGCAAAACCCCTGAAAAACTCATACAGGGTAGACGGTAACGGAATAGAACCCATTACTCGAATGCTAAGCAGGTCGTGTTACCACAACTCCACTAGCTTGGTTTAATGTGTTAACAAAATGCACACATTTGTGGTGCTGTGAAATCGAATCACGCGTAAGTAAATATGTAATTAAAATTATTAATTTTATTAAATACGTAAATCAAAAGTTTACCTCGAGTAGGATTTGAACCTACGGCCTGTACTTTGCTAGAGTACCTCGCTAACCAACTGCACTATCGAATACAAGCCCCAATCGATGTAAATTTTGTCTTTAAGTATGTGGAATTGATGTAAATTCTAAATTTTTAATGAGATAACAATCAAATTACTTATATTAAGGGAATATGAGCCTGCAATATCGCAAGGATTCACACATACTAAAGCAACTTGACTAATATTAAATTATTATAAGAAAGATTGACTGTAAATATGCACTAGATAACTGAACTCGTAAATAAAGAAATCAGTTTGTTAAGTATGTATCTACACTAACTGTTTACTTCATGCAAATAAACATTTATCATTTTAACAGTGTCACTTTAGTGAATAAGAGTTTAAAGGAGGGAAGAGAGGAAGGGTGGATTAAAGACGCTATTTTAATCGATATTTGCTGTGATCTTACACTAGTGTAAAATTTTCCACAAAAACGTGTTTGGTGCCATGTAGTGCATGTACCAGTTACTGTTTGGTATGCTGGTGTATGGCCATTGTCTTGCACTAATTACACCAGATTTGAAGGTATACTGTGTGTACATAGTGTATTCTTCACAATTTAACAGATAGTACTGAAGATCTAGAACTTTTCAGATATGAACTTACTATACAAGATGTTCATTCCAATAAAGTGGAAAAGTTATTAGGGATAGTGTATGTAACCAAATGTTTCCATAATGGTCAGTTTCACAATTGTGGGCTGATTTTAAAACTTTAATTCAAGGTTTGAATATTAATATTAAAAACACAGTTGCTGGCCAATTTCAACATCAGAGAATTAAAATGTTAATTTAACTCACATTCGTGCATACTCTAAAAAAATAGGAAATTACAGCTAGATGTTATACATTTTAATAAATAGATAACTTTACATTTAATCATTTATTTGTGTATTTAATAGCTTCTCTAGCAACTCGTTCTTCTTTATCATTTGCTCAGTTCTTCTTTCATATGCATGGTTTTCTTTTTTTTAACTCTCAAATCTTCGTAATATTTTTCCTTCAAACGTCTTAATTCCTTTTCTACGTTTAGAAGTAGAGGTGGAAGCTGTTGAAACAGTGGGACTCTATGCATCCATATCAATACAAGCATTATCATCATTTCGTACACCAGCAGTTTCCAATAAGTGATTCTTATCGGTACCACTAACAGTAGCAATGTGAAGGTATTCTTGAAAAGACGGAGATTTTTGCTACCATGCACTGATGTAGTTCTCTGTTGAAATGGAATTTTATATGACAAAAAGGGTTAGAAAATGCAACATCTATACTTACTGCATTCTAGTTTGTTACGTCCTGTTTTCTTCTTACGTTCCGTTTTTTTCTTGTATGACCTTTCTAAGGTTTTCCACCTGTTTTCTTTTTGAAAAGGTGTAACATGGTAATTATGTTCATCCATTGTATTTTTTATTACATCCCTGTTTCTTTTCTATTTTTAATTTGAAAAGTTTGCCTACCTTTGGATGCAATCCATTGTATAAGCTGATAAACAATTTCGTTTATGCAACATTCCATGCTTCAATTTTGTTTACAACTTCTGAGTTAACCTGTCCTCCCGCACATATATCTTCAGAAGTATCTGAATTTTCTTGAAGCTTCTAGAGTATTAATTTCACTTAAATCGTTGCAACTTCGATTAGCCACTGTTAACAAGATTGTAGGCATATTTTTGATCTTGACAGACCTAAATTTGTTGTTTGCACAAAATCGTCGCTGTACAAAATTGAACTAATAACTGCATTATGTAAAGCATAGGGTAGGGGAGGGTAAAGTGGAATGGGCGGGCAAAGTGAAATGTCTGTTTTAAATCTTTGCTTGTTTCCGCGCCTTCTATCTAGTACCGTTTATTGGTACAGCAAGAAAGTTTGCACCACCGGAAGTAGTATGGCGGCGATCATTATTGACTATACATTTGTTATTCGTATTTTTGTGTTTCCTCGATAAAATGATATTTTTGATGCTCTAACATTGCTAATTATAATGCCTTTCTAAGTTTACTGATTACGATTAGATAAAACAA
The DNA here is from genome assembly GCA_036346205.1 of Vesta saturnalis. Classification (NCBI taxonomy): domain Eukaryota; kingdom Metazoa; phylum Arthropoda; class Insecta; order Coleoptera; family Lampyridae; genus Vesta; species Vesta saturnalis. The sequence continues at coordinate 6,130,090 of JARFJB010000001.1, forward strand.
TTAATTGAGAACATATTTACTAAAAATCGTCTCGTTATTACTACTGTACAAAAAGTTATTTATTTTTTATTATTTTTGGGGAATGGCGGGCAAAGTGAAATTGGATATGGCGGGCAGTATGAACATATTCCACTTTGCCCGCCATGTTTAGAAATTGTTTTAATTTTTATTTTTCTAATTCTTTACAGATAAAGATGGTTTATAAATACAACAGAAAAAGTAATCAACAATCTTGGGAAGAATATTGTATGCAAGCAGCAATAAATGCAGTCCGAGAAAGTGATAGCAGTATTAATGCAGATGCAAAAAATTTTCACGTTCCAGTAGCAACATTATGTCGAAGATTAAAAAAGCCTGAAATAGAAACATCAAAAAAAAGGATTCGGACGCTTTCGGGCCGTGTTTACTTCCGAACAAGTGAGTATCTTGGTTGAACATATCCTTGAGATGGAATCTCGACTTATTGGTTTGAAGTTATTAGATCTTAAATATCTTGCCTTTTAATTTGCGGAACACAATGGAAATTCCCATAGATTTAATTAAACAAATAAAAGGATGGAAAAGGATTGGGTAAAGGGGTTTCTAAGACGACCTCCTGAACTCTCTCTGCGGATTCCTGAGAAAACATCTGCAGCAGGCTTCGGAAAAATATAGGAGGAAAATTTGAAACTGATACAGTGCCTAATATCTATTAGGCACTGTATCAGTTAAATTTCCTATTATTTTCAAGAGTTCGAGCTAATCCATTATTTGAGAAGGGCCTTCCTCCAAACACGAAAATTTCCACGCGTCCGTCCTGGTGGATGCAGTCACAAATATTTGAGGAATGGGTTAAACATTTCTTAAAATATTCAAAACCTACAGCTGAAGAGCGTGTTTTGTTAATCCTTGACGATCTTGCTATACACGTAAATAATCTAGAAATGGGGAGTAATGTTGACATTTTAGTACTGCTTCCACACTACAAGCATCGATTGCAACCGTTGAATGTGACGTTTATGTTCCCTCTATCCACTTATTAGGAACAGGCTGTAAGAATATAGATGAGAGAATATCCTGGTAAGGTGGTCACTATTCATAAGATCGGGTCCCTTTTCAGCGAAGCTCTTTTTAAAGGCCACCACCTTACAGAATGAAATTTCAAGCTTAAAAAAAACTGGCATATATTCTTTCGAAAGGGTTTTACCTGACGATTCCTTCTCAGCTGCCGAAACAACTAATCGTTCACTTAATAATGAGAACCCACCTAGAGCCTCGGCTACTGAAACAGTGATTTGTAATGAGAACCAAGCTACAATATCCGCTACTTCAACGTCCTTTATGAGAACACCTCCAGGAGCGACTATTGTTTCACCTCACGATATCTTACCCATTCCTCATTGCCACCGTATCATTGTGAATTTATTGCAATTGAACTCATATAGGCACATGCAAGCAGGTACTACGATAAGCACATTGGTAGAGATGGGTATAAAGACGAAAATGTTATTGCAATGTGCAACGAAGCATAACAGCAATGTAACCAAACTGGTTGGTAGTTTAAGTTTATTGTTACAACGTAACAGTGTAGGTAATTGGAAATGATGTGTTGATTTTTGTAATATAATTATTCTGTGCAGTTATTGAACTCTAAATCAATTACACTTAGATATGTCAAGCCATTAAATTTTATTTTAGTTTTTATTTGGCGTAACTTTAATCATGTTTTACCATTTAATAAGAGCTGTTACAATAGTAACTAATGCTGTTTCGCTCTAAACGTATAAGTACATTTATATTTTTTAGGTCACTGAAAGAATCAACATCAAACATTGAAGTTACTCAGAAAAAGGAATATGCAGTTTTCTGATTTTCTGACTTATATCCTATTAATAGTTTTACTTTAGCTAGAATTATATCATGCAACATGTAAAAGTTACAAAATAGTTTTATAATGCATTAATAACTAAATTTGAGTATATGTCGACTTATACCTCTATTGTACATGACCGCAGAGGTGTAAGCAGATTAAACTTTTTAACAAAAATGTTGCTTTATTTTAATTGGAAGTCTTATTTCTATGTTTATCTATAAACAAGCTTATACTTCTATTTACAATATACAAAGTATGTATTTATATAGATAAACATAATGAAGCTGTAGCAACCTTCGGAAGTTCAAATAGGGAAACCTACAAATTCGATTTTCTTTAGTTATCAATTATATGTAAAGGTTTACCACCAGCTTACATGATATTGGACATAAATATTCTCTAAATATTTACATAAACTTGCTGCAATTAGTATGTCTGGATATAAATTATAACTTATAAAAACCATTAAGATAAAATATCTGCATGGTCATTAATGCATTAATTATAATGAACAATTTTCTTCGATTTTCACAAAGTAAACGTTGTTTTCTTTTACGGTGTAAATTTTACAATAACCGGTATTTATAATCATGTGAAAACCCACTACCGCCAGATCGGAAAAGAGTAATTAATTAAAAGAAATTATTATCGAAATAATTTGAATACGTTTTTTTTATATTAACTTGTCCTATTGTAAGTGATGACGCAGTTTATTCTTTGGTGGCGAGGATAGTATATATAGTTAACGCCAAACAAAGTGGCGCGCACGTCATCAGCGTTTGATGGCGTTTACATTTACAGCATTGCCAGATTGATTAAGAAATATTTAACTTCCCAGCAAATAATATTTCTTATTCAACCACAAATAAATATTAATTACTAAATTGTTGATGGCATAAATAACAACACATGCATTTGTAACTGTGCTCACATTTTTCGATAAGTAAATAAATAAATAAAGAAGTAAATAATTAAATGATTTATTAACAGATAGGTAAGCTATTTCAAAATTTTTACTAAAAAGCGTCAAAACCTGATTCATTTTCTAAATCTGGTTCGTTATTAATGTCATTACCACTTTCAAAATTTATAATGAGAGGACGGACTTCTGGGCGCTCAAATATTCTTTCCCTCTCATACCACCTAAAAATTTCTTCTTCGGTATGTTTTACAGAATTTTTCCACATATCAGGAGTAACCAATAATGCCTCGTGCCACATATTCAGGCAGTCATTCTCACTGTTACCATCCCTACTAATATGCGTACTGTAATATGTCCCAAATTAATTCAATAGGGCTGAATATGCAATGGTAAGGAGGAAGACGCAAGGCTTTGCGTTCATACTGTTCTGCCAGCTCGCCCGTTCCCTGCATGGTTTGTTTCTAAAAAAGAGTTGTGTTTAATAATTTATGTAAACACTGTTTATTTGTGTCCTTACTGAAAGACAATATGCAAAAGTTCGATTTTAAACATCATATTTGTGTAGGGGACGTTTTTCTTTGTCAACCACTCCTTAGTAGTAGTTTCTTTCCATGCAGTGGTAGGCGTTTTCTCCAATAACATGCTGTAATAACTGCAGTATAAACTGAGAAGGATTCTGTAGGTTTTGCAACAACTGATATTCGAACCATTTCAAGAAGTTTTGCTGGTTCATTTCCCCATGATAATCGCCAAGTTTACTTTTTGAACAAAATATTGGTTCACAACCCTCAATAAATCATTTTCGTTCCCTGCATGAGATATAAATCTGAAAGGGGATTTTGTCTAAATTTTAGTTTAAAAACTTATTTGTATTGTAGTACATCCTTTTTCCATCTGTTTTAGTAGTTTTAACATTTTTTAGATTTTCATTTTGAACGACCGATAGTTCCCTTTTGAAATATCCAGGTCTCATCAAGGAATAAAAACAGGTAAAGAGCATAATCTTTAGCTTGTTTATATGATCTCAAGAATTCAATTTTTTTCAAAGCCATATCAGATTGTTCCATGAGTCCACGTCGTAGATTATCCTTCATCCATTTAAATCTAAGTTCTTTGAGCAATTTTCTCAAAGAAGTGGTACTGCCATTGAATAATTTTCTGTTTTAGTTGGAACCACAAGGATTGAATGGTTATGTGTTGTTCTAAATTAGCCGTTATTACTTACTTCTTTGGTATATATTATAAATAGTACCACGAATACAGCTTGTATTTAATGTCGCTGTGTTTGTAACACGCTTAGAATAGCAACGATCTCTCTTTGGCTACTTTACCTTCTCATTGTTTTTCTCTGCTTGAGAGTGTCTGCTTACTGTCCTTAAACTGACGTTTAGAGCAGTAGCTACACGCTACAATAAAATACTCTTACAATAGAATTATTTTATATGTACTATCTAAATTTTACCTCACGAACAGTATTTAATGGCAACAGAGGCCCATTATTATCCCTTTCTTGCTCGAAATAGCTAATTAGGGATGCCACGGATTCTTTGCATCGACTATCCATTTGCTTGCGCATTTTGACAACCGAAGAATGAAAATACAGATCTCACTATTACAAATTGTTGACGACAAAAATCAATCAAATATGCCTGCCAGAATAATGTCATCCGTAACCTCAAAATATGGATGAATAGATGAATAAAAGACGACAACACAGCACCATCTCTCACAGTGACTAGGTTTACGTCGTTACTTACTGGCCTGTTGATTAAAATTTTATCACAAATTTTACATTGAGAGGCGTCTAAACCCAACCTTTAAGTTGTTTTTTTTTACAAATTTTATTATAAAATTTGCGACGCAAACGTAGCCACATAAGACATGGAAATGCGTCACTGATGACGTGTGCTCCACTTTGTTTAGCTTTAACCCTAGACAAAAAATAGATACTTTTCTTGAATAGGCTGTTCTTGATATTCGTTTTTAGTTTCTTCTTTTTTGTAGGTGACGTTGTGCTTGCTGCTCGATTGTATCTGACAGCGTTCGATCGCCGACTGTTTCCCGTCGCATTTAGTTTAGTTAGGTTAGTGTTTTTTAGTATTCATATTTAACGTGTACCTTTCTGACAAAAGTGCATCGTATGAATTTAAAGGTTCGTTCGTTTGTAGAAGTAATATCAAGAAACTATATGTTTTATTATTGTGGGTGGCTGCTATTTATTGTGCAGTAGAAAATTGTTGGAATTCGACAGCAATCAAACATGTTTTTCCAAACCTAGCAAAAGACCAATTTAATTTTTGTTATAATTCAAAGAACATTTTTTAGGCTCATGGTGATTTAATGAAGTTATGAATTAGAGTATATGTCAAATAAATACTTTTTTTCGCAAACGTCAAAAAATGTCTACTTTCTTAACGTCAGTTCATAATGTTGGAAGTTTGATTTCACAGACGTCACTTTTTAGTTCGGCCATGAGCGTACAAAGTACTTTTTTGTACGCTCATGGCCGGGCAAAAAAGTGACGTACAGATATTTAACAGAGGTAATAAATATTGGTTGAACTTTAGAACTTTATTAACGATAATTATTAATGGTAAAATTACAACAATCGTGGCTTTTTAGTTTTACTATCAGGAATCTTTATATGAATAACAAATCCTAAATCTTCTATATTGTCTATTATCATGTTCACCATTTCACCGCACCTACGTGCCCCTGATCAGCCTATTATTAAAACAATCTGAAAATAGCATATATTTTAAAACTCTAATGTATGCATGCAGGTAAGTATATTATAAGTAACCTTAATTCCAAGATATTGTTCATTAGGTGCATTGTTTAAAAAATCTTCAAACTGTTCCTTTGTGAATACCTTTGACTTTTCAGGGTTATAGCCTTCATTATGCTTCTTCAAATAAACACGTAACTTCATATATTTGCTAATATCTAATCCATGTTTGATATTCAGTAATGATTTTATCATGGAATATTGAGACCACATTGTTGAACTCTTCATTTTTAGTTTGGTTACTACCAATTCACAAAAATAAGCTAGTAGCACATTTTCAGAATAGTTTATAATGTTTTTCTCCTTGCACCATGTGAGACATCTTTCATAAGCATGATTATAAACTCTACTTGACCTAGTTGAAATTAAATCGTTCGTAGCTATCTTAGAAATTTGAACAACGTCGGGTGGCATACAGTTGGGTTCGGAATCCGACATAATATAATCTGCAAATAAATTTGTTCAATACATTTTAATACAAGAAATGAAATGTTGATCCTCAGATACTTACCAAAAACGCACAACCCTAGTGTTAGGCTTTGAATGTTTCTGACAATTATATTGTTGAAATGGCAAATTTTTTCGTCTTGACAACTACAAAACCAGTAACCACATCAATATACTTTTACGTTTTTCAAAATCTACCAGGTGCTATCTTTTTTGAAAATATTTCATTAATTCTATCGTTTAATCGCCGTTTGCGAAAAAAATAACATATTTTATTCGGAGTAAAAACACTTTTTGTGGTTCGTCTGAAATTGTCAAACACTCAGTCTCGCCACAAAAAGTCACACTTTCACTCCTAATAAAACAATATACTGTTTATACTGGATCACAAGTGCGTATTACTATTCAAAAATAATTGTTATTCAATCTGGATTTGAATAATCCGCTTTTTTACGCGACCAATCGAAATAGTGAAAGACACAAACGTCTTATGTTTCCTTCGTCCCTAATAGAGGGCGCCATTTTGCACCAATATTTCCTCGTGAAGATAGTCATCCATTGGTTTTATCTAGGGCTTTAACTATATTAAATTCAACCACTATAACCTCAAAAATTGACGCGCAAAACAAATGATGTCAACTGTCACTAACAATACTACACCAAACCGTTTGTTACAATCTCTTACAATTATTGCACTAGTTACACCACTGTCTAAAAGCAGTGTAGACTTTTGCAACATTACTAAGCACACCTATTATTTTCCCCAGGTATAGTTTGTCTCACCGTTAAACAGGTTCAGTGAACATCGCGTCGTTGCAGGTACAGTAACATTAGTACGCAAAGTCACTAACCATCTTAAAAATATAACATACAAACCAAACAGGTATTAGTTGGCTAACATGTACAGTATTTTGTATCCTATGTTAACTAATGTGTTTGTTAAAGAACAAAACATTCACTGAATTTATCCTTGAAATATCTTTATCAATTTAATTGTAGTCCATTAGCGTGCACGGTAAGTTTTGTAAAGGCATGAAATACATGTATTAATAAATGTAATTTCTTAATTGCATAAAAATTGCACTTTAATGTAAAATTATGTGTAATCAAATATACATAGTGAAACAATAATTGTTTTGATTTTATTTCTTATTTACGCGTTAAGGTGGTACATTGTGTGATTTTTTTCATTATTCAATGGAGGATGTGATTTTGAATGAAGATAAAAACATTATTGAAAGTTTGCATAATTACTGCCAAACTTCGGTAATTATAGTAATTTATTTTAATAAATTTGTTTTTAGAAAAGATCATATATTTGTGTAAAAAAACTCAAATTCGGCACAATAAATTATATTAAATCCATACAACTTCTTCTGTGTAAACAAAAATTCTTATGTAGTGGTAGATTTTGCAAAAATTAAGTTAGTCAAGGTAAACTTCATCACGTTTAATTTACAATCAAATTTAACTATTTTTTCAAATTTTTAGTTTACGGCTGAGTGTCTTAGTATTAGCCATTGCTCAGTAGAAAAATATGAATCATCGAAATCAGACAAAGAAAACGTGACTATAAAAAGCCAAGACTTAAATTATAAAGTGAAGACGCTCCAGACTATATCAAGAGAAAAGTTAGAAATTTCATATATGACAAAAAAAAATAATGCATCTTCGACGTCAGCGATATTAACTTAATTATTCCGTTATCAAATGATGATGATGATTATGACGATGAATACTGGTATGATTAATTCTTTTTGTATGTATGCATACAGCTGTACTAATAAATCTCTTCTATCTAATTTATAGTTTTAAATAACGTTCTAGTATTACTTATATCAATATAAATGCCATTTTTCTTTTAATAAGGTAAATAATAAAAAATACTTCTATAGTTAATTTCTTTCACTCACTATAAAACGTTAGTTTTCCTTACTTTAAAATAATATACTACATAACCAGTAGAAGTTTTAATAAATATCGTAAATAATGGTTTATTTTATACTACCTATAACATAAATTATTTACACCATGTACGCCTCTGGTTGTTACGTTAGCGCGCACTTAGATAATGACATTTAAACGGCGGCCGTATTGAAGGAACCTGTTCACGAACCTGTTTAATGGTGAGACAGAGTACATAAAATGGTCTATAAATAAAATATGAGTTACATAAGAAATCATTATTTAAATTCGCTTTTTTTGTACCTCAAAAATGACCGACTTATAATACCCTCATTATGCTTGTATCTACTGGACCATATGCAACTTACATCTCATATTAGCAGTGATTATGTATAGTATCAATATTAGTCTAGCGCTGCGATCTCAGTATTTTTTAAGTATTATATTGAGTAGGTGTATGTACATGTGGTAGTTCTTTCACACAAGGGGCGTAACTTTCGTATTTCCAACTACTACTTTGACGTTTGTTTTTAATTTTTTGACGTCTACTTAACCTTAATAGTATAAACTGAGTGTAGTGTAGATAAAAAATTTAAGGATAGGTAAGTAATTTTACATAAAACTAATTTTACATGCTTTAAAAATTAATAGTAATAATAAATTATATCAAATTCGTTAACGCTATAAATTTTAAACTCTTAGAACACTTTCTATTTTACAATATACTTTATCTGCAACTCAACCTAAAATTATAATAAATCATTGGAAGGTGAATAGAAATGTAAATAGATAGTTTTTTGTGAAGTAAAATTTTTTGTGTGTAATTTGATTAATTATGTTAAACCCAAATCCATTTCACACAGATAAATCGTAAAACAGTGTGTTGACTATGTACCTATAGTGTATGGCATTATTATTTTGCCATTACAGCACATTTTTGTCCTTCACTTAACCATGCTGTTCTATTTACTATAAGCGATTATCAGCAATTTATATGGATAACAAAGTCTTTGAACCAAAAACCACAGAAATAATTATGCAGCTAGATCAATTAATTAAATGTTATTTTAAGGAAGTATGTAGTTATTGTAAATATAAGCGTAGTTTTTTTGTTCTAAATAAAGTGACAATAATTTGATTTGATGTAATTATTATGTTGTGTAGATTTTGATCAAAATGATTATGTACAGAATACTCTCTCTTTTCACACTGTTGCTTCCGTTACACTTTATAATTATTCTCGGAATGAAAGTTCATAAATAGTTCATAAGAACATAATTTTGCTTATCATTGTATTAATTTATATGTTTCAAGCATGTATATACAGATGAAACTATTCTGAAATTTGTAATATGTTAATTGCAGATAACAAATTTTATATTTTGTCTGTATTGGCACAATTATCACTCTGAAGTCTGCGTGTAACTTAATGAATTTGTGAAGCAGTGATCAGTTAGTATGATGCATACTTTAATATACATAAATCCAACATATATTCAGTGACTAGACTCATGTATGGATAATATAACAATAATTATTATTATTGGAGTTTGGAGCAAGTTGTAAAAGAAGCTTAAATGTAGTAGTCACACGTTTAAACTGACTACTATGTATTACAGCTAATATGTTAATTCATGGTACATTTTGTACAGTGATAAGATTGGACTCTATAGGTTTCAGGCCAAATTTATAATAAATGCATTGATTATTATCTCTTGTGTTTAATTACCGTAATATGATAATTGTTGGATTTCACCTCAAACAAGATATTGATGTTTTTTAGTAAACATGTTTACTACATATTTTAAAATTGTAAGTACAGTACTTATATTTAGAATGAAAAATTAATATTTGGTATTTAACTTGTGTAATCAAAGGAAAAGAAGGTAGAGCAAAATCGAAATGACAATTTAAGAGTTTTGTTATGAAAGAATAAGTTCAAAAGTAAATATGTAGTTAAAAATTATTATTAATTTTATTAAATACATAAATAAAAAGTTTTCCTCAAGCAGGATTTGATCCTACATGTACTTTGCTAGAGTACCGCTCTAACCAACTGAACTAACGAAATACAAGCCCCAATCAATGTAAATTTTGTCTTTTTGTATGTAGAACTGATGAATTTAAGAAGTCTGTGAAACATCATTCCACAAATAATCTTTTTGGATCATAGAATTAAACAAGAGTAGAAAATTGTACTTTGAACAGTACATTTTTTGATAATTATTTGGTTCCTAAAGCTTACACTTGATTCAGAGTGGATTTATTCTGAATAAAAATTATCTGGTATGTTATCAAGTGATAATAAATGTACATTTGAATGATGAAATTTGCTATCTTTAAGGAATCCTGTGCTGTTACGAAATTATTATTTAACTAATTTATATTATTACTACATGTTATTAAGTCATAATTATATATTTTTTAAGCATTCAATAATTTTTTTTTATATTATCGATATTATTATTGAGAAAATAGTGTACGTTTATAATAAATAACTACACTATCTACACAATTAAATAAAACTAAGATAGAGGTATCACAGACTAGTGGTCCAGAGTAGAGATTCCACAGCCATCTTCGCATCTGTATCTTGCGATACATTTTCTCGTTTCCCGGATTCTTATAGAAACTGCTCTGATTACTGAAATTTGAATTTTGACTTTGAGTCAGTTTATTATTTGTGAGAATGGTTTGGAGTATTTTTCATTTAGCAGAAAGGATGTTATTTTTATGAATGATTCGTATTGTGTTCCGACAATACAGTCGCATAAGACTACAAGAGACGTAAATGACGCTCTGAGGTCTTCGGCAACCAGATTCTATGTGTTACATGTTTTTCACGGACATGAATTTGGACGATGACAGGCCAGGTGAGTGGACCATATGAATCGGCGTTGGCATTTACAATGCGAATGTCAAAGAAGACATTCGCTCCCACACACCTTCCATGAGTAAGTCATCGATTAGTCCTGGTTGGTCTGTGGTTGAGGCTCCCATTATTGGCTCAATAGTGCCCGAACCCCATGCTAATTGGGTCCAATTTTTGACGTCATCTCTTTGTTGATCTTTGCCTTTTTTTTATGAGTCCCCTTTTTTGCAATTAAGTGTGTGTTTAAGGTTGAAGTTGTTTTCCCCACATCTGTCACAGGTTAGTGGGAGGCCAGGGGGCTTGGGCTTATGTCCTTAACTGATAGCGAGGCCACCACGAAATCGTGTTGCAGTAAGGTCGGTGTCATCTGCTTTAGTTGGTAGAACTGTTAACCATTGTGAGAATTTTGTTTCAATCATTCTTTGTATACTTTTTCTTACCTTTCCTGTCAACATCTCGAGGATGGTTTCTATTTCATGTGATCATTTTTTATTCACTTTTTTCTGTCTTCTTTTAGAATTTCGTATGCATGATTTTGGTGGTCCGTGTATATTAATTTCTTCGTCGGTACGAACTGCGTTAATTAGCAGTCTGTTTACGTTTAGTGAGGTTTCATATGCTATTTTAGCTTGCTTTGTGGGGTCATTTATTGCGAAGCCTCCCAATCTCGCTGGAAGGGGATACAGCTTGTGTTCTATTATTGTAACTTCTCCGCCCAGTATGGATGGCGTTAGGTGTGTCATGATCGCGTTTTTCAAATCGTTATAGGCATCTTCTGTTCCATCAGTTATACCCATTCGCATTGTAGAGATTTAGTAAATGCGGCATGCACATTTTGTGGATATTTTTCACTCACTCGACATTTTTTGAATGCATTCTGTCCATTTTTTTACTTTCTTGTGATGTACTCAGATTTTTCATTTGAGTCTCCAATGAAGAAGCTTCCTAAAAATCTTTGCGGTTTTACTAATATGACGTCTAAACTGCCACATTTTGGGGTCAGCAATTTCTGTCAGGTCTTCTTTTATTATTAGTTACTCTTTGTTGGTTCCGGAAATCTTGGACTTTCATTAATTATGTTTTGAACCATTCTAGTATTTACCTGAGCAAGCAGAATCGTCAGCATACCAATTTTGAATAGAACTATTTTGTTTACATGATTTTATTAGGGGTAGTAACCCGATCGCATACATTCACATGGCCAGTGATTAATAGCATTAAAGGCATTAGTGGTGTAAGGGTGTTCTCTGCTTGCAGGTGAAGCCTGCAAGCTTCCACCAATACAAAAAATTTGGGACTCGCTTGGAAGAAAAAAAATTTATTTATATATTTATAATTTACGGAACATATATTTCAACTTCTGGGCGGCATACGGAGGACGGCTTCTGGTTCCAGTGGGCTGATACGGTTAAATGTGCCACGGGTGCCACCGAAAGCGATACTACGGTCCAGACTGTGTTTGGGCCAATTCTGGACAGTGTACGGTCTCCCAAATGAACTGCGGAGGATAACTTCAGAGTTCAACGACGTAGAACATGTTCCTCAAACTAAGTTATTGTGGACGGACGGCGGTTAGGGAGTAGTTAAAGGCCATAGGTCTCTCTTTACAAACACGAATCCTTCACAAATGACTGATGATTAAATTGATGATTGTTAATACATACGAACTCTCTCGATCTAATTAAGCTCCGTTGGCTCAATTTCAAATATACGGTTACCGGTAGCAAACAAATCTTTACGACAAGTATTAAGATAAATTAAGTACTTTCAAATTTAATTCTGGAGCAATTATCTATTAAGATCAATTTAATTAAATAATTAAAGCTACTATTTTACCTCATATTCATCAATAGGTACACTTTCGATATTTGCAATAAAGCAGAAAGAACGAAAGAAAGGTAACGGAAAGTCCGCGCGACCTAACTATATAACGCCGGTGCGATCGCGGTGGGGCCTCTTGTACATTCTAATTCTCCTTACGATTAGGCGGGATGGTCGGAAGTTATTTTAATTAAAATTAAATGAATTACGGATTCTTTAATTATCTCAGTACACTAAAATTATTGCTTATCAAATGACGGAGAGATTCATATAAAAAATGTACCACTTCCTACATAAAAAAATAATTATTTACATGACGGCTTAATTGCTAATAACGGATAATTTTGTCAACCCAGAATTAAAAATTACAGAAGTCAGTTACCTACTTTTCACATGTGTTAGCGGTTGAATGCAATTTTACAAAATAGAAAGTAGATTAACAGACAAATGCTATTGGTAGGTACTATCTTAAAGTTATTTTGTAATACTTTATAAAAATCATTCAACATTTTAATTAGTTGGTTAATATTTTAAATCATTAAATGAAACTTATTTTGTTTGTAACTACAAAATTATCACATTTATACATAAATGATAGTCGCAAACGGAAACAAATATGTTAATATATTTGATATGGACGTGTGTTTTTTTTTCTTTTAAATAAAATTCAATCTAAAGGTGCATTTCACGGTCAGTAGGAAACACCTTCTCCGATCCTTTTCAACATATAGCAGGTGTACCGCAAGGTTCTGCCTTAGCCCCGATCCTTTACACTATTTTCGCATCCGACATTCCCCAAGTTACACAATCCGGAGTAGTCGTTGCGCAGTTTGCGAATGACACCGCCTTTTGGACGGTTAATCGGAACGGCCTTCCGCCTCATATCCAAAACCCTCCGGAACTTCTCCAACTGGATGAACCGGTGGAGAATCTCCGTCAACCCCACCAGAATCTAAACAATCCTATTCCGACATCCTAACTACACCGAAGATAAGTTCCCAAAGCTAGCCAATATCAATGTCTCCCTCACCCTGAACCAAGAAAGTCTCAACTCCAACAAGTCACCTACTTATGAATCCTCTTCACCAAAACCCTCAATTGGCTCACCGATGTACAAAGAACACTAAACAGAATAAAAAACCGATCACACCTACTGGGCGCCCTCCGGAGTAGACTCAGGCCACCACAAAACACTACAACACACCTATAAAACATACATACGCCCTGTTATGGATTTCCGAGCACCTATATACACGAACATAAACCCCAATCACCTCTATCGCTTCCTGTGAAAGCCGAATACACAGACACATACACAGGTTACCTTGGAGGTACCCTAACGACCTCATAATACAACATGCAAACATCACCCATCACACAGAATACAGAAACTACAAAGAAACTTTGCACATAAAAGAATTTTTGGCTACACAATCTCAACCAGATCCTTACCACTCCCTACAACGTCCGATTTTCTCAATTCCCACGGAAAAACCCAAATTAAAATTCAAATACCCTCCCGCGATCCTTACACAACTCCGTGACGACCTCCCCGAGGAGATCCCTAAACAATACTCCATATGACCTAGCATGATACCGGAAAACGAATCGGATTAACCTCATACAGCACGCAACACCCAACTAAACGATACTTACACTTAAACCAATTAGCACAAATATTCAAATAAATCAAAAATTTTTTTAGCATCAAAAAGAACCACATCTCATGATGTGGTGATTGCATAAAAGATCGGCGCCGCATGCTTATTGTATGTCGATGCCTGTCGCCTTACGCTTAGCTTTCGCTGTGATACGTTGAAGTATTTCCCCTATACCAATCGGGTGGACACTAGGATACTTGTCAAGGACCATGCCTCTTCTAACTAACAGTGCTCTAATTGCAACCCATTCAACAATTTCATTTGGTAGTTTTCTTGTTAGTGTTGCGATTGATTCTCTCAGTTTAAAGCTATGAGGGCCGAATCGTAGAAGCATCCAGAGATGCTCCTTGCTACTCTTTCAATGGGGCTGAATGTTTTATCGACACCAATAAGATGTGGTAGTTCTGTTGTTTGGTCAAAATCTGATATGATTGGTGATTCTAAAATTTGAAATACACTTTTGTTTTCAATTTTGTCGTTAGGGTTTAATACGCCACCTCCGTTGCGTTCTGTAGTGAATCTATTTGCTTATCTTATTTTCCCTTGTATCATTAGTCTGTTAAAGACGCGTGACACATGAACGGTATTCAGTTGTTTATTACAGCGACTTATTTTTTTGTTACATCTCTCGGCTTCTTGAACTAGTTCGTGAAATTGACCTGCTTGTCACATTTCTAGCCTTCTGTTTAACAGTCGTCTGATATATGACCCTTTAGTTATTAAGCTATCTTTTTGGAGTATCGTATTATTGGTGACTCGTATAATTTTGTGGATGAGACTTACGTAAAAGTATGTTTATCCATGTCTCTTGAATAATTTCTTGCATAGATGACAAGGGATTAGGAAAATATCTTCACTATTTTCAATGATGCTCGCTGAATTATTGTTGACACATAAAGAATTATGCACATACCCAAAAAAAAACAGGTGGTTGAAGTTCGTACGCTTTTGTTTCATGCACAATCATCTACAAATATTCACGTGTTCTGGTAAGTAGTAGAAGTAAAGTCAGGAGTTGATAACGCATATAAAGCTAGTAAAGTGTATCATATTCCAATGACTGCTATAATTGATCACGTTAAAGGAAGACGAGGAAAAAATCTACATCTTTCGGTAGATCGACAGCTCTGCCTGATTCAAAAATGGTGGAATAGTCTCGTTTAATGACAAGGTTATTCCCGAAGAAAGTTATGATCCTATGGCCCTACAGCGATGGAAACAGCACACTTCTGTTCACTGTAATAATGCAAATAATTTACCACAGCGCTCGTGTATCCCCGATACAGTAACAGAAATAGAATGAAAACGAGTCTTTATATTTTGTATTTTTTTTAGATAGTTTTGATTATTGGTATCTCAGGGGCATGTCGTTGCGATGAATTGGTGAAGATGAAGGTAGACGACATTGAGAACCTGAAAACTCTGCTACATATTACAATTCCAGACAGCAAAACAAAAAAATTTAATCATTTACAGTTGTAGGGGAATCTTTCCTAAATTTATATAACAAATATGTTGCTTTGCGTCCACGAGATACGAATGATCGCCGATTTTTTTTTTTGAAATATGGAAATGGAAAATGCTCAAGAGCAGTGATGGGAATCCATAAAATAAGTAGCGTTCTTAGGAGGTAGGTTTTTTCTTAAAATTACCGAACTATACAGAATACACAGGGCATTGTCTAAGAAGAACCTCAGCTACACTGTTGGTGGACGGCGGCGCAGATTTAATGTGCTTGAAGCGCCATATTGGCTGGAAATCCAGCACTGTAGCTGAGCGTTATAGTGAAGACTCTCTAGCAACAAAAAAAGAGGCAGCCTTGAAAATGTTTGAACCTAGTGCAAGCGCTACGAGTACAGAAGTTCATTTAGAAGAGGAAGAATTAAAGACCATTTCCTTAGAAGGCAGCGAGACCTACACTGTTACCTCTGGCGGATTTTATTTTGGAGAAAATGTTAGTTTTAATCATTGTACTTTTAATCTTTATAACTCTAAACAGTAAATTTGTTTTCCAAATTGGGTGTTTGAGTTATTAACTTACATTACTTTTGCATCCGCTGGGAGGGGATGCAAAAGACTTTTGCAGCCGCCGGTGAAAATGTCAAACTTTAACGTTGGCAGGTGAAGTTTAAGATTTCATCTTTTATTGGCGTCTGAAGAAAAAACATGTTTCCAGCCGCCGTTCATGGTAAAACTGCATATTTTAGGGGGGAAAAACTGCATATATATATATACATACATACATACATACATACATACATACATACATACATACATACATACAATACATACATACACACCGTGTCCAAGATAAGGATGCCCACTATGGGGATCTCGGAAACGGTAAGAGATGGAAGGTCGGTTAAATGGAACAACAGTTACGCATTTGAGAGGATGTATTTATGGTCTTTGTAGAACTCGAATATCTCTTTTAGTTTTTGAGATATCTGAAAAAAATTGAATTTTCTGATTTTCGTTTTTGTTTTTTTTTTTCTGACCTTATTTGAAGAGCTATCAAGAAAAGAAGAGCACATTTTCATTGCCACTTTTCTAGCTCTACTTAATGCTGTTATTCAATTTTTGATACAACGTTTGGTTTGTTAGCACCATCATCAACTTTATTTTTTTAAATACATGAAAAAAATATTTTTGCCATATTTAAATTCTCTCCTTTATTCTGAATTCAACGATATATCACACTTTATATTTTTGATACGTTTCGGATGAGAAAATTCATATTCAGTGTAAAACATCGAAAACGTACAGTTAAAACTAATACTAGAAACGTTAGAAAACTGTAAAATTATTATAAAATAATTTTTTCTCATTTTCTAATGCCTGTTGCGAATAAAATAATTCACAAGTATGTATTTAGTGAAAATACTATTAATTAAACAGTTAAAATACATCTTCCGTCTTACTGATGCATTTGATAAAAATAAGTTGGCTTTGCATTTTGTTTACCTACCTGTCATAATTGATTGTTGTCCGTATTACGTTTGTTTGGTGGTCTTTGAGTTAATTACATTTTGTGTTTACCTAAAAACAATACGGTAGGAGTACATTTTTCAAATAATGAAAAATTCGATATACTGACGTGTTCCATTTTGTGTCAACGTAATTGTTCTGAAGCCGAAATAATGCATTTAAACAAATATCCAGAAAGGCGTCAACCTCACAAAAGAACTTTTCGCACATTAGCAGTTAATCTAAAAGAATATGGTGTGTTCAAAAAACCTGTAAAATCTCGAAAAAAACCTTGCAATGCAGAAAAAGCCAATACTGTTTTTTTAGCTGTAACGGAAAATCCAGATGTTTCTACTAGGAAAATTGAAAAGGCAACTGGCATAGCCCATTCCACAGCTCATAAAGTTTCTAAAGAAGGAGAAAGTACATCCATATAAATTTAGAATTTGCCAAGGACTAGGACCAGGTGACCCAGAAAGACGTAGAAAATTTGGGAATGGTATACACGTCAATCTCAAGACAATGAATATTTTCCGAATAAAATAATATGGTCCGATGAAAGTAATAATAATGGAATTTTTAATCGTAGAAATGCTCATTATTGGGCAAGAGTAAATCCACGTCTGTACAAAACGGCCAAACACCAACACCGTTTCGGATTTAATATGTGGGCTGCTATATTCGGTACTCGAATTATAGGTCTTTTCATTTACCACGAGTCCTTAAATTCTGAACGTTAGCAAATTTTACTCCAAAATGAATTAGAGATAGCTTTGAATGATTTGCCTTTCCAAGAAGTTGAAGGTTGTTGGTTTGTGCAGGACGGTGCACCAGCACATAATTCCTGAGTTGTCAGAGAATACCTGTCAGTTAGATTTCCAGAAAGACGTATTGGCACTCATGCCAAATGTACTGTGGCCAGCCCGTTCTCCAGATATAACACCTTTGGATTTTTTTCTTTGGGGATACATTAAAAATTACATTTATGGAAACGATATTTTGAAAACGAAGAAATTTTACAAAGATTAGTTCTCGAAGCGTCTGCTAGTATTACTCCTTAAATGCTGAAGAATATTTTAGATGCTACAGTTAGAAGATGCTATTTATGTTTAGAAAATAACGGGAATCTTTTTGAACATCTTTTGTGAGTTTATTAACCTTTAAAATAAATTTGTTTTTTATTTGTCTATCATTTAAAATTACAAAACATAATTTTATAACAATTGTACGGTTTTCTAATGTTTCTAGTATTAGTTATATATATACAGGGTTAGTCACGCTCAACGGGACGAAACCTAGCGGTAAAACGGTAAATGATATCAAAAAATCGTTTGACACAAGTATGTAGGTCTATTTGGTCTACAAATTAAAATTAGTGTGGAATATACAGGGTTACTCAAAAAAAAGTTACATATCAAAGTTATGTTTTTTTAAATGGATCACCCCGGATCACCCTGTATTTTATTACTTTTTTGAATCCTACTTTAAAAAATAATATGTATTTATTCAAGTAACCCTATATCTAAGTTTGATAGTTTTCGAGTTATTCAATTGTTTCTAAAAATGTAGAGTAATTGAAAAAATTTAATTACAACTTAACAGAAATTTTTTAATTAATTTGCTTTTAGATTTCGATTCTACACTTCTTGGACTGTCTATCAGAATAATTACAATAGTAAAATAATATGCAGGGTGTTCCTAACTTCAACTTTGATTTTCTCCAAGTATTTGGTGCTATTACTTTGTTATTTTAAATGGAACACCCTGTATTTTATTTCTTTATGAGAAGGAAATTTAATACTCTTTCAAACTAATATAGGATTCCCTATCCCAATTTTCAGTATTTTCCGAGATATTTCCATTATTTTACCCGTATGCATAAATATTGATGGTTTTATAGCAAATACTGACAAGATAGCCTTGGAATACAAAAGAAAATAAATTAAAAATTTATAATTTGAAAATTTACATATTAAAGAAGTATTTTTAAATGAATCCCCTGAACTTTGTTACATTTTTAATTGTCCTTAAAAACTAACGTATTTATTTAGGTCACCGTATACTCAAATTTCATACTTTACGAATTATTCAATTTTTCTAAAACTGTAGTGTAACAAAAAGTTAATTGCAACTTAATACAGACTTTTGAGTAATTCGCTCCTTGAACTTTCTAATAAAATAAGTAAAATTGTATGTTCCAAACTTTAACTTTGATGTGCATCAAGTTTTTAGTGTTATTATTAAATGGAACACCCTGTATTTTATCCCTGCATGAAAACGAAAATTTAATATTATTTTCCCTATCCGAATTTTCGTTATTTCCAAATTATTTGCATTATTTTATCAGTATGCGTAAATGTTGAACATTTTATGATAAACTCTAAGTAGGCTTTGAAAAAATTAACAAATAAAACATTTTCTTATGTCAGATAGTAAAAACTTATTTAGTGTTGATTATACAATTTAACATAATTAATACAATGAAAGAATACCCAATTGAAGATCGAGTAAATATGATTTTTATATTAGGTGAATGTTTTCAAAATTGCTTATTAGCATCACGTGTTTATGCTGAAAGATATCCTCAAAAAGACCATCCTCGTAAAGAAGTGTTTGAGAGACTTTTAAACCGATTTATTGAAACTGGCAGTGTTGAATATAAAACACGAGAAATAGCAAAGCCCGTAACGGAAAATGAAGATTTACAACTAGCAGTTTTGCAATCTGTAATTGAAAATCGCAATAACACTTCTACAATTATTTCTCGAGAACTCAATATAAGTCAATCCAGCGTAAGTAGAATAATAAGAAAACATAACTATCATCCGTATCATATACAAATGCATCAGCATTTGTATGGAGTGGATTTTCAACGTAGACTGGAATTTTGTCTATGGTTTCTCGACCATACGGCAGAAGATCAATATTTTTATGATAATTTGTTATTCACTGACGAAGCTACATTTCACAATAATGGACTGGTTAATAGGCATAATTTTCACTATTACGCCACTGAGAATCCTCATCAATTTAAAACAATAGATCGACAAAATCGTTGGTCCCTAAACGTATACGGGGGACTAATAGGAGAACATGTAGTAGGGCCATATTTTTTTAATGGCCATTTGAATGGAAGAGAATTTTAAGATTTTTGGAAAACGAATTTTGGACTCTCCTAGAAGATATTCCTTTAGATGTGAGGCAAAAAATGTGGCTACAATTAGATGGTGCGCCAGCACATTTTTCAAGGAATGTGAGGGAATATTTAGACCGGACATTTGAAGATATGTAGGTAGGTCGAGGAAGTCCTAGCAATTGGCCTGCTAGGTCTCCCGACTTAACAACAATGGACTTTTTTTTCTGGGGATACATCAAAACTCTTGTGTACCACATTGCTCCAACTACCTCTGAAAACATGAAAATACGCATTAGAGAAGCATTCGCGACAATCACACCCCAAATGCTAAATAATGTGAAACGCTCATTTGAAAAGAGGATAATGCTGTGTATTCAACAAAATGGACATCACATTGAACATTTATTATAAAATGAGTTTAGTAGAGTGATTTTAATGTTGTAATTATGTTAATTGTTATTCGTTTTATTGTTTAGTTTGTAAAATTATAATATTGTCAATTTATTTGTTTTATATTTCAAGGCCATCTTGCCAGTATTTACTATAAAACCATCAATATTTATGCATACTGGTAAAATAATGGAAATATCTCGGAAAATACTGAAAATTGGGATAGGGAATCCTATATTAGTTTGAAAGAGTATTAAATTTCCTTCTCATAAAGAAATAAAATACAGGGTGTTCCATTTAAAATAACAAAGTAATAGCACCAAATACTTGGAGAAAATCAAAGTTGAAGTTAGGAACACCCTGCATATTATTTTACTATTGTAATTATTCTGATAGACAGTCCAAGAAGTGTAGAATCGAAATCTAAAAGCAAATTAATTAAAAATTTCTGTTAAGTTGTAATTAAATTTTTCAATTACTCTACATTTTAGAAACAATTGAATAACTCGAAAACTATCAAACTTAGATATAGGGTTACTTGAATAGATACATATTATTTTTAAAGTAGGATTCAAAAAAGTAATAAAATACAGGGTGATCCATTTAAAAAAACATAACTTTGATATGTAACTTTTTTTTGAGTAACCCTGTATATTCCACACTAATTTTATTTTGTAGACCAAATAGACCTACATACTTGTGTCAAACGATTTTTTGATATCATTTACCGTTTTACCGCTAGATTCCGTCCCGTTGAGCGTGACTAACCCTGTATATATATATATATATATATATATATATATATATATATATATATACGTTTTCGATGTTTTACATTGAATATGAATTTTCTCACCCGAAACGTATCAAAAATGTAAAGTGTGATATATCGTTGAATTCAGAAGCAAGGAGAGAATTTAAATATGGCAAAAATAATTTTTTCGTGTATTTAAAAATAAAGTTGATGATGGTTGCTAACAAACGAAACGTTGTATCAAAAATTTAATAACTGCATTAAGTAGAGCTAGAAAAGTGGCAATGAAAATGTGCTCTTCTTTTCTTGATAGCTCTTCAAATAAGGTCAGAAAAAAATAAAAACGAAAATCAGAAAATTCAATTTTTTCAAATATCTCAAAAACTAAAAGATATTTGAGTTCTACAAAGACCATAAATACATCCTCTCAAATGCGTTAACTTTTGTTCCATTTAACCGACCTTCCATCTCTTACCGTTTCCGATATCCCTATAGTGGGCATACTTATCTTGGACACGGTATATATATATATATATATATATATATATATATATATATATATATATATATATATATATATATTATTATATATATATATATATATATATATATATATAATACAGTGTGTCCGAGATTCAGCATGTATGTATTGCTATATTCGTTAATATTGAAGATAGAATGTCGGTTAAATGGGGAAAGTTTTAGAGAATTTTATGGCTATCATCATGGTAAAGTCAGATTTGAAGTAACTTTTTTTGGTTTTGAAATAATTGAAGAAAACAAAAATTGTGCATTTTCTACTACCCCCTGTAGCTCTTTTATTTGAAGTCTGACAACATTTTGATTTGTACATTATTATGACACTTTTAAAAGGCAATTTTAAAAAAAGTACCAAAATTTATCTACAGTCATTTGTTTTTGAAATACATACACTAACTATTCTTTTTCATATGGACGCCATCTTGGATTTTTACATTATCGAATAGTATTTTTTATCACCTTTTCAGCGATGTATCACATGATACGAGAACTATCAAAAATTTAAACCCTTGCTAATTTATCTGTTTTTACTTACAAAATTTAATACATTTCTAACTTTTGTTTTTGGACGCTATTTGGATTTTTACATTATCGAATAGTGGATTTTAACACCTCTTCTACAATGTATTACATAATATGAAAACAAGAAAATGTGTGGAGTGTGGAGGGGGACATATCGAGCATGTTTTATGATAGTTACTATTATCGGTTTTGTTTTTATTTTAGTTATTAGAAATTACAATAATTAGGAATCTAATTGTATAAATTTTTGATTTATTAATCCATGCCTTCTCAAGGCCTACTATTTCAATTTTATATTTTTTAAATTTTTGATAGTTGGAAGTAAATTCTCGTATCACGTGATACATCGCTGAAAAGGTGATAAAAAATACTATTCGATAATGTAAAAATCCAAGATGGCGTCCACATGACAAACAATAGTTAGTGTATGTATTTCAAAAACAAATGACTGTAGATAAATTTTGGTACATTATGATAGCCATAAAATTCTCTAAAACTTTCCCCATTTAACCGACATTCTATCTTCAATATTAACGAATATAGCAATACATGCATGCTGAATCTCGGACACACTGTATATATATATATATATATATATATATATATATATATATATATATATATATATATATATATATATAAGTAATATCACTCTGGGTTTGAACCTTTATATGTCCTCACTTAACATAATATTTTGGGTCACTAACAAATAATATATTGACTTAAGTTGAAGGTACATTTTTTCATTCACGCGCTATAGTACATGTGTGCCGCCTATCCTAGATTAAAAACGGTTGCGGTTTGCCATCCTTATTCAATAACCGGCATTTTTCAAAACCTCAATCGTATAATTACGAGTATATTTTAAGAAAATATTTTTGCATTTATGTTATTTAGGCAATTCCTTAATGTTATGACAAAACAAAGTTTACTTACTTCACGTAGTGAGAATTGGTCACGTTTGCTTGTTTGGGCTATTTACAAACAAATAAAAACAATTTGTTACAATTTTTTTTGTAATAGGTTCAAAAAAAAATCGAACGACCCAATTCTCGAATTTTGTTGATTTGCATTGGAAATTAAAATATTTATGAAGGTTTAAAGTAGAGCGTGCTGAAAAATGATACGATTCATAGTACCTTTTTGTAAATAAAATTCAACAGTTTTAAAACTACACCAATTAACCATAGAATTTATATATTTTAACAACAATATATCAATTGTTAAATAGCAAAAATGTTAGGCAAATCAGCTCTACCTATTTTGCAAAATAAGCCTTCAAAGTGAAGTGACTAAACTTTTACTTTGATAGTAAGTGAAAGTAAAATACGAAGGAAAAGGAAAAGAAGGAAAGGGCCACATATTTCATTCCCTCCCCAAAGGGGAGGGCGGGCTGCTCGAGCTTTCTGAGGTCCTTCAGCCACAATCATGGATTCCCAACATACATACATACATTACGTACATATGCATGGTGGGATTAAGGATGAGTGCGGTCAGGATAGGATCGGAAGGAACAGAGTTAGGGTTCTGAGGAGGGAAATACCTCCCCAGGATTCGCCTAAATAACCGCACATGGTGTGCGTATAAGCAGTGACCATGTCACTACATGTGTATGAGGAAAACCCCCTGAAAAAACCTCATACAAGATAGACGGTAACGGCAATCGAACTCATTACCTCCCGAATGCTAAGCAGATCGTGTCACCACTGCTCTACCAGCTCGGTAATACGAGGGACAATCCAGTATTATTAAGAATAAAGAAATTAGGCAGGCAATGGAAAACAAAAAATGTGGCCTCAGTAAAATCAACTCTACTTGACATTTGCCGCTTCATTTGTTAATTTATCTTAAATAGCATTTGAAACAGATAGTTTTAAATTATTATAAGTTTTTGTATGAACGAATAAGTTCAAAGGTAATTATGTAATTAAAATTTATTATTAATTTTATTAAATACATAAATAAAAAGTTTACCTCGAGTAGGATTCGAACCTACGACCTGTACTTTGCTAGAGTACCACGCTAACCAACTGCGCCATCAAGGTTCAAGCCCCAATCGATGTAAATTTTGTCTTTATGTAGGTTCGAATCCTACTCGAGGTAAACTTTTTATTTATGCATTTAATAAAATTAATAATAAATTTTAATTACATAATTACCTTTGAACTTATTCGTTCATACAAAAACTTATAATAATTTAATATTAGTCGAGTTGCTTTCGTATGTGTGAATCCTCGCGATATTGCAGGCTCATATTCCATTAATATAAGTAATTTGACTGTAATCTCATTATATTTAGAATTTATCAGTTCTACATACATAAAGACAAAATTTACATCGATTGGGGCTTGAACCTTGGTGGCGCAGTTGGTTAGCTCGGTACTCTAGCAAAGTACAGGTCGTAGGTTCGAATCCTACTCGAGGTAAACTTTTTATTTTTGTATTTAATAAAATTAATAATAATTTTTAATTAGATAGTTTTAAGTTTCGCAAGTGTAGTAAAAAAATGGAATTAACCCGAGAACATTTTCGCATAATATATTATGACTTTAAAAAAAGTTTAAGTGCGTATGACTGCGAAGAAAGTTTGAAAGTAACATTTGGCGATCAGGCCCCTTCCTTGGCAACAGTTACACTGAAGGTACAAGGAATTAGAACGTGGAAGAACTACAGTTGATCACAAGAAAGGCGCAGGCATTCCCATTACCGCTGTGACAGAGCAAAACATTACTGCTGTGAAAAAGATTATGGGAGCAGGTACGAGAACTAATTACGTCTAATAGAGGCTCCACTGTAGATTGGATCCTCTCTATGAAAACAATATCACACGGCCACCTTCATCTGAAAAAAGTCGTAAGTCGTTTTGTACCCCATCGTCTTACAGATTTTCAAAAAGCAGAACGAGTACGAATTTGCCATGAAACTCTAACATTGCTGAAGAATGGACAATAAATTTTGTCGAAAATTGTAACAGGCGATGAAACTTACATACCATTTTTCGACATGCCAACTTGACAAGAGCGCCGCGTATGGATCCATGAAGACACCAATAATAATCATAAAGCACCGAGCAATGAAGAAAGTGATGTGCGCTGTGTTCTTTAGAAGTACCGGTCTAGTGAGCACTGTTAAGCTAGAGGAGCAGAAGACTGTCACAGCTAAATGGTACGTGAAAACTGTTCGCCGGAAGTGTTTAATCAAGTGCCGAAAAGGGGAATTATGTATGCTACATCACGATAATGCTTCTTCCCACACTGATGCAGAGCTGCTAACTCGGCAATATTTGGCTGCATAGTAGATATAGTAAGCAAACGCCCTCCGTACTCCCCGTTGGCTGTTTTTCACGTTAAAAAAGAACTTGGGCTTTTTGCGGAGGAAGAGATCGATGCTGCTGTTTGGTGTTATTTTAATAGTATTCCTAAATCTGCTTGACTTGGAGCATTTACCACTTGGTGCATTATAGCAGAAGGTAACTATTTTGAACATATCTAAAATAAAATTTTGAAAAAGTTACACTGGTTCTTTTATCAATAATAATGGCTTGTCCCTCGTATTAAACGTAAAATAAGTGTTGGTATTTATTATAATTCACTCTGACTTTGCAATCTTAAAGTCGAATACTCTTAATGACCTTTTGTCTTTGACCTATTATTTGAACTGATAGATTTTTCTTCGCGTCTTTATTTATGGATATGTTATTTTTCATTATTACATAATTAAACTTGACGCTCATCATATCATTAAACAAATAAAATGAACAAATGCAATGAATTTTCTTTCAACGTGTGTGCCCATTTGATTACAAACATTATTCTCTTATCAATTGCTAGTTTATTTATGAAACACTAGCCTGTTTTTTTTTCTGAACATTTATTTTTTACTGATAAATACTCGCCGTAACGCTAGAAAAAAAGTGATCAATACATGTATACGTAACTTTTTTTACATTGAAAAACACCGTTGTTTACTTATAACTATAAATACACTTAAGCCCTGTGATAACCAATTTATCGTCAACTCATTCTGATCTAATTAGGAAATTAACAGTATCTTAAGATTGTGATTGAATGATACAATCAAAAGGTGCAATTTGATCCGATCAAGAGGCACTAATTCATCAACAATTAATGTATAAGTACAGTACCTAAGTAAATTGTTTAGAATACCACTTCAAAATGAAGAATTTGTAAAAAATACGACCTATTTATGGGTTTTCCCTCAAATGGGTTTATTATTTGTAAACATTTCCAAAAATCCTTTTCTGTCGTTTAATAAACAATATTGTTGACCTAGAAATTGTACTTCGCATATTATATTCCGTTGCAGACTATTGGCACGTGTGTACAATGTGTTTCCGAAATCGAACATAATAGAGAATAATGTTCCAGATATGAATTAATTGCGCGATACACATGCCTCTTTTCTGCACACATTATCAAGCTTCCTGTGCAGGAGTCAATACTTCCTTTGTATAAATACATTAATACATTAAATTAGTGCGTGTACTACATATTATTACAAAAATTCATTGAATCGTCGCAGCCATATCTCTGTGTGACTAAGTTCTATGACCGCTACCGAATTATTGCGTCACTACTTTTAAACCTTCACACCAGACATCTGTTGATAATATTATCATCATTTATTTTAATATTTTGTTCCTACAGCATCAACTAAACGCCAACCATTTCACAATGGCTTTCGCAGTATTGCCAAAATGTGTCATTTCAAAACGATTCCATTAAATAATTTTTTTAGTGGGCAAATTCTCTTCAAATTAGACGCGCGTCTCATTCCGTTATTTCATCTATGATCCCTATTTGACATAAATTTCCCAATACCAAATGGTTTAATCAGCAGTTGACCATTTGATAATTTGTTACAATCTTTCTTTGGCAATATACAACTAAAGAGCACCAACAAATTTTTAAGAGGGGTCCTCTTGTTGCGTTATAGTACAGGGTGGCCCGTTTTTATGCTTTTCCAGGATATCTCCGTTATTTATTTCAAGAGATGGAAGGTTGCGATTTTCGCGTCACTGTGTTACTTTTTTGTAAAACGATTGATGGTCCAACATATTGTGCCTAGCTTTATGCGTTTCTAAGCCACAGGGCGATTTCGAAAAATTTGTAACTCGCTGATTTATTAATTTTTTTTAAAGTAAAAGCTATTGGTTATAGATGTTTTTACGTAGAATTCAGTGGTATAAATAGATTTTTTCTAATGTGTGCAGTTTTTAAGTTATAACACAAACTTATGTTTTTTTTTAATGGAACAACCTATATATTTTGATTGAGTTTAGGAAAAAAAATCCTCGGAAAATAAATCTTGGAAAAAAATCCTCGGAAAAAAAATCCTGTGGAAAAAATCCGCGGAAAAAAAATCCTGTGGAAAGAAAATCCTCGGAAAAAAAATCCTGGAAAAAAACCCGGAAAAAAATCCCGTGGAAAAAAATCCTGCCACATAAAATGTCAACACAAGCGTGCTGTTTTTACTATAATTGAATTATAAAAAATTAGGGGACTCCTTTTAGAGGCCAGTACGCCCCTTAAAAATCGAAATTGATTAAACTAAAAACTACTACATAGATATATCAATATTTGCACTGGCGAACGTAGTTTCTTCCAAGTTTTTACACCTGTTGTAAATCACCCTGATACTCGAGAATCCGAGTTGCTGGTCTCGAGCCGAGCACGAGCTCGAGCTTTGAGAAATTGCTCGTACGAGCAATAACGTCTCATAACACGCCGACTTTTGCACGTTTTGTAAAGGCTTGCATCCGTTTCATTTTGTCTGTTCGTAAGCACGCTGACTTACATAATTTAGCAATGCACTTGATTACAATGTTGTTTGTTGTTATTTACTGTCCGATTAATTTAAAAGAGCGTGAGAGAAATAAGAATTAGCTAACATCTTCGTAAGTTCGCAAGCACACAAAGGGGTCGATGTAAATCAAATTAAAACTCACAACCTCCCCTTCTAAATATCGAGTCTAGGAAAAAAAATCCTAGGAAAAAAATCCTATGGAAAACAATCCTCCCTGTGTTAGGAGACCAGCGGTTGCCCAAATCGAAACAAATTATTGGTATATAATGTTTTTCTTTATTACACAATATTAACAAAATCGAAACCAAAAAAAATATTATTGTTAAATATTATACAATATAAACTACAAAACTACAAAATTTTATTATTATTATATTACACAATATTAAGAAAATAATTATCGGAATCTAATTTTGTGTCCTATTGCTCTTAACAAATCTGGTATTCCGCGAGCTCCGTTACCATATTCTTCACACAACCTTTTCAGTCTACACTGCATTTCTTCATACTGCCCCCGCTTCTTCTTAACTGGAGGAACGCCAAATTCCCTTTGCCTTAACTTGGTTTGGTCTGCTGCCACCTCTAATCGCAATTTATCAGAGTCCATACCACTGGATGAGTATGCCCTACTAGGTTGTAGAACCTGTTATTCCAACCTTCACATTGATTATTTGTCCTTTGTTCATCCTCTAGTGTTGTAGTATAAACATTCCACACCTCAGGAGGGAAAGCAGGTGGGATGTGGCGAAGGTGAACTGCAGCCTCTGCGTTTGCAATCCCTACACGACGATAACTTCCGGTAACATAAGTGGTATCGAAATAATTCACCAGCGGGTCTGCTACTTCTGGCATAATAGTCCGAAGGTATCTCATACCTTCCTCAACATCGGGGATTGGCAAGAAGGCCAAACCATCGAGCATACCACAAAACAAATTGAAATCTTCATTTTGTCGGTATACAGCTTCCAATCCCAACGATTGAAGTTTTCGGTGTGTGCTTTGAGTGAGATGGTAAAAGCAACCACGAATCCGAATGTGATCCCCTAGCACAGCTTTCGTTGCGTTAATTGCAGATTGTTCGAAATCCATGTTCATCGTTAGTGAATCCGGATATAACTCTCTGGCATTACATTCTTCGACGATGGTCCTCAACATAGTTTCGTATATTGCTTGTGTTTTATGTTGCAATAGGCAAACGGGTGTTATATAAACATCATTTACTGCAACTCGAATGACATACAGCTGTTGGAACTGCCGGGGCGCCAACGCAAAATTCCCATCCATAAACCATGCAGGGCTGCAGAAAGATGGCGAAGACCCTCATCGGTTGCAAAAATTACATCTCGGTCCTCCACATTCGGTCCATTATCATTTAACAGAAAACGATTGTTGTTGGGGTTACCAGTAGTAGTCCAATCACCTAGAACAAGACTTATATAAATTTAATATCATCTGCGTAAATACTATAGCAGAATAGAAATAACTTGTTAATATAAATATCTAAATAGCTAAGTATGAAATATATAAATACCTTCTATAGGTAATTAAATCATTTAAGACTTCAGGGTCCTTTGGTCTGTATTTCCTTTTCACATTTCTGATTGTCCTTTTGGCAGAATCCTCAAGAGGCATGCGGGCCTTTGTTGAATCGTGTAGTTGGGAAACTGCTTCAGCATAGATGTGCATTGGTCTAGAGTTAGCAGATGCAACTGCATTTTCTTTCATGGTAGACATACATTTGGAAACTTTCACACCTTCACTATCGGCTGGATGATTATGGTCAACTACCACTACAGGATCTTCCATTTCGAGAGTAGTTTTTAGAATTCCTCGACATTTGGAGACACTTGCTTTTGAAATACGCCAACTGATTGAGTTGGCCAAGCGTTCTTTAGTCACGTACATGTTTCCATTTAAGCAAATCTTATTATTGCCTTTGTTAGATTTGATGATTTCCATGGTATTAGTATTAACTGAATAGCACAGGGTAAGAGTCTCGTGGTACACAGTGTAATGGTAGTAATTTTGGTTTAAGTTAATCAATTATTTGTTACTTTGTAATGAATTTTAAGACTCGAAAATGTAAAAAATGAGACATTGAACTACACCGGATGTGGGTTAAAAACAAACAAATTTTATTATAGAGACGCAAGTGTAAGCGTAATTTGAAGAACGCAAGATAGCAAAGCAAAAGGTATCAAGTTAGAAGATTGTGCGATGTGTTGAAAAAGCGTTAAAGTTTGAGTTTATGAATGTCTA
This sequence comes from Vesta saturnalis, assembly GCA_036346205.1. Lineage (NCBI taxonomy): Eukaryota > Metazoa > Arthropoda > Insecta > Coleoptera > Lampyridae > Vesta > Vesta saturnalis. The sequence continues at coordinate 6,160,752 of JARFJB010000001.1, forward strand.
TAGGTAGAGATAAAATTTTTGGATTGAATGATTGATTTGGTAAATTATTTCATGCGTTTTATCTGTAATAAATTAATTTGATTAATCGACTTCGAGGAATTTCATTGATTTGATACCAAATAATCAAGATAGTAAAGTATGCACTTATACATTATTTAGTAGTTAAGGTGCAAATTTGTTGTCTGAAGTAACGGATCATTGGAGTAAGTTGGTTATGATTATAACCAGGGTTATGTTAAAAACTCTTATGCAGTAGGTACTGAAACTTTTATAACCTGAGCAAGCATGGAAAAGTAACTGTAAGAAAGGTAGGTTCAAGTGTACAGCTGGATAACAATTGAATACTTAGGTAAGAGAATTTACAGAATCTTACCACGAACCCGATAGTGTGAATTAAAATTGCAACATTCTATTGCAACAGATAAAGCACAAATGAAAACCAAAATAATTTTCTACTCATTTTATACAATTATTATGACCACCTTTTAAATGAGATGCGTAATTAGATCTTAAGTTATTTGCATACCTATACCCATTAATATAATTACTAATATCACTGCACCAGAATGTGCATCTAATTAGGACTGCAATAAGTTGCCATAAGATTTCATTTTGGTAATTAGATAAGTTACAATAATGTAAGTGCAATGTATTATTTTGATATTGATATTGGTATCTTTGCAATTGCATGCCAACAACAAATTACTTCTTCTTTTGTCCAATTTTGACAAACATATTCGGGAGAAGAATATTTGGAATTTTGTTGCCTCTTTCATACAATAGGCATCTTAATGTTTGTGTAATGTTTCATATTTGAAATAATATGGTTCTGCTAACACATAAAGTTAAACAATGTCGGAATTTGAATTATAATATAAATACTATGTCAAAAGTGTAATAAACTTAAATTTGATATTATGTTACAATACTTATTATTATATTATTATTATATTTATTTATTTATATTGAATCAACTATGAATATCATAGAAAGATAACTATAATAATAGTTATAAAAAATTTCATTTTTCACTTGTCAATTATTTGACGTTTATATCTGTCAAAGTAGGTATGTTAAGCAGTCCATGACGCCCGAGAACAAAAAATGCGGACATAATGTATTTATGCGCGCAACAACAGACTGCGCGTCATGGACTGCCATTCATTCTGTGCAATTTATTTTTTTTGTTTTATCTAAATTTTTTGAATTTTCATTTTTATTTTACTTTATCTTTATACCCTCGGGCAACTTACTAGCCAGTCGCCCTCGGCGGGCATAAACATCTACTTAGTGCTCTTGGTACATAAATAACTATTAGAAGTAAATAACTATTAGAAGTAAATTTATGTTATGATAATAACGAAGAATTATATATTCGAGATTATACTATAATGTTATCATAGTGATTTACAACAGGTGTAAAAAACTTGGAAGAAACTACGTTCGCCACTGCAAATATTGGTATACCTACGTAGTTTTTAGTTTAATCAATTTCGATTTTTAAGAGGCGTACTGGCCTATAAAAGGAGTCCCTTAAATATGTGTAGTAATATAAGGCCGATTCTAACCCATAAAAAGTCACTAGAAAAGTCCCTAGCTCTGGTGACTTTTTTGGGTTAGAATCGGCCTTACATTGTAGCGAGAATTTGTTTTCCTAGGATTTTTTTCCAAGATTTTTTTTCCGAGGATTTTTTTTCCTAGGATTTTTTTCCGCCGAGCATTTTGATTGAAATGAAATACTTTTTTTTTTTTCAAAAATGTATAATTTTTATGGAAAATTTTATTTATCCAGTGAAATATTGAATTTTTATTTTATCTCTTTTAATTAAGATAGATTTGAAAACGTTCGGGTTTCCATGGAAACCCGAAATTTATACAGTTACAGTTATTGACATTCAATGTAATTTTGCTTTTTGAAAACTAAAAATAAACATGAACAACTTCCAAAAATATTATATGCTGGTGTGCTATATTCAAAGCAACGAAAATTTAAGTGAAGCTTCCCAATTAAAATTTGACAGGTAACTTAATAAACCAGTTTAAATTTAAAAGTAACTATTTGTGTAGATACCCAGAACGTACCCATTTAATGAAAATTTTGTCCAGATTAAGGAAAATTTAATTTAATCAATAGGATTTGTTAAAAAAAATTCCTTTAGATCGGCTTAACAATATTTTTCTTCAGCGCCGTCTTATAATTCTTTAGAAATTACTTGAATGAACTTTTTGCAAATAGGTGGATTGGCTCCAATTGGGCCCATACCGTGGCCTCCAAGATCCCCAGATTTATCAGTATTAGATTTTTTTTTTTTTTTACAAAATCGACAATTAATTTTATAAAATGCTTTGAAAAGAATAAGAAAAATTTGCCAAGCATGTGTTGAATATAATGGAGAACATTTTGAGCATATTTTATAATATATTGTTTACTGTGCTGTGAATTTATTATTATTCTTATGGAAACTAACTTAAAAATCATCATGCATCAGTGCAAAAGCACAAAAGTGAAAGTTCAATTTATTGATGGCGGTGACCATAGTGAAGTTTATATTTTTAGAGAGTATATGAAGAGACAATTTAATTTCAATCAATATATACTCTGTGACAAAAAATTTAACACCAAGATGACGTTGGAATTTTTGAACCAAACTTGGCAGAAATGTTTAGCTAGTCAAATGTAGTAATTTCAAAGAAATTAAACAAAAGATAAAGGCATTTTTTATTAATAATGTGTTGGATACCCATATTAGTTTCACATTCCCGCGCCCTTCTTGGCATGGATTCCAACAGATGGTCGATTGTTTCCTGAGGTATTGCATCCCAGGCTTTCTGTAATTCATGCAGCAGAGCTTCTAGTGTAGACAAGAGGGTTGGCTAATTGCTTGAAACTTCTGCCCATCATGCCCCCACACACATTCGATGGGCGAAAGGTCGGGAGTTCTGGGTGACCACGGCAAGATATTGACGTTAGCCTCTTCGAAGCGCTCCATCGAATTCCTTTCAATGTGGGGACGGTCATTATCCTGTTGAAAAATCGGGTCCTCCAGCTCCTCGAGGAATGGAAGGTTATGAGGTTCTACCACTTCATCAACATATCGGTGGGCATTCATATGGCCTCCGATGAATACCAACTGAGACTGCTTCTATAAACAATAGCACCCCATACCATAATCTCCACAGAGTGGTGTACATACTGCTAAACAGAAAACTTCAGATTGCGACATTCTCCACGTCTACGTCTGACCCTCATGCGACCATCGTGCATTCCCAAGCAGAATCGGGATTCGTCACTGAAGACCACCCTGTGCCATTCCATGTCCCAATCCAATCGCAAGGTACAACTCTCCAAACGTTGCTGTCGATGACGAGCCGTCAGCGGAAGCACAAGATGTCGATAGGACTGCAAACCAAAAACTCCAATTCGACGGTAAACTGTACGAAGGATTACAGGACGCCCTTCGTTTCCAAACCATTGATCGGCTATTGATCTTGTACTCGAGAATCGGTCTCTTAAAGCCATTAATCGGAGATGGCTGTCCTGGTCCACATTTGTCTGTCTTGGCCGTCCACTTCCTCTTCTACGACGTTCTTGACCTTCTCTAGACCGTTCTTGATAACACCGTACTACAGAGGATTGATTACGGTTAAGACAATTAACAATTTCTCTAAATGAAAAACCATCTTCACGTAAGCCAATAATAAAACCTCTGTCAAATTCACTCAGTTGTCGATAATTTTCACGTTGCCGCACTCTAGGCATAATTGCAGTCTCAAAAAGCAAAGAAGAACACAAAAGCGAAAGAATTGCAACCAAAAAAAATACCGAAATCGACTTATTCTACCAAGAAGAAAGATAATTTCGAGTATTACAGCAAGTAAAACTAATTTTCCAGGGCTACTGTGTTATTTTGAATGAAATTTTAATCAATTACTATATTTGGCTAGTTAAACATTTCTCCCAAGTTTGTTCTAAAATGCCAACACCATGTATATATATATATATATATATATATATATATATATATATATATATATATATATATATATACATATAAATACATACATATGCAAATGCAGGTTCGACAACCAAAAAATCCATTGTGACATTTGTCACGTGACCATAGATTTGGCAGGAATTTTTGAAAAATGTTAACTATGATGCCGAAAAATGGGTCAAATTGACAAGATATCGAAAATTGTATTAATAACATGTATTTATAATGCAACAAAGACCCCATATACCAATTTTCAACCAAATCAGAAAAAATACCATTTATTCTTCCCTCTACTTTTATTACGAAATATAAAATCTTGTTTTACCTGGAAATAGTTTTAATAACATAAATTAATTTTAGATATCTTAAACTGTGAGGTGCACTTTAAAGAGCAATAATTTTCATCCTTATAAGTCGAAATATTTCATTTTTCCAAAGCCAACTTATTAAATCCAACATTAAATTTAATAAGGATAAATAATGTGTTAAGTTTTAATTACAAATATTAGTTCGTTCACATTCTATTTATCGGTTAAAAATATTAGATCAGCTCATGCGCTTCAATATACAGGGCGTGAACACAACCAGTGACGAGGCTAAATTGTATTTTTTAAATTTTCGTCTCACAAATTGTCTATTTTACAAATATTTGATTAATTTTGACCCAAAATTATGTAATTTATATTTTTAAAACTATTTCCAGGTAAAACTTTTGTCTCAATTTGACCCATTTCTCGGCATCACAGTTAACATTTTTCAAAATTCCCGCCAAATGTATGGTCACGTGACAAATGTCGCAATGGATTTTTCGGTTGTCGGACATGCAAAAACGAGCTGCCAATAGAGGTTTTCAGAAATTTCAGTAATAAAAATGTTTCCCATATGTGTCTAACTTTATGGCGGTCCCTGTATATATATATATATATATATATATATATATATATATATATATAGGGTGTTCAATTAAAAACATAAATTTATATTATAACTCAAAAACCACACTCATTAAAAAAAATTTAGCTACAGCTATGAATTCTACGTGAAAACATCTATAAGCAACAGATTAATAAATGAGTTATAAGAGGTGTTAAATGTGCATTTTATTCAAAATCAGAAACAAATAAAGTTAGGCAAAACCTGTTTGCACCATCATTTGTTTTTCAAAAAGTAACACAGTGACGCGAAAACCGCGACCTTCTAGCTCTTCATATAACCGACATAGCTTGGAAAACCATCGCTCTGTAAAATTAGGTCAAGAGGTCACCATCACAAAAAACAAATAGTAATACCCCATCCGAAATTATACAGATAACAAGCGGTAAAAAGTTTCACCATTTCCCATTTCAAGGTTGACCTGGAGGAGAGTGGGAAGGGGTAAAAATGGCGTGTTTAAATATGAAAATGTAAACTTTTACCATTATTATACATAATTAAAATACTTCGCTTTTGGGTTTTTTAAATGGTGTATTTTTCTATTTATATTTTAAATAAATGTCTATGTTTCGATAACAATTACAGTTATCGTCCTCAGTAAAAATGAAAACGCAAACATAAGCCTGCTATTAATACTGCAATTTGATAAACGTATAAACCCAACTATGGAATCTAATTTTAGTATAGAATAACTAGATCCTTAATAAGTGAGATATTATAAAACTGAAGATGACAAATCAGAATACCCTCCAACAGTGAAAAATGTCATAATCAAAGAGCAAATTTAACAAAATTATGATGTAAATGCGAAATTGATAAAAGCATTTACAAATTTGACATACCAATTAAATATCTACTCATTAAACTAAAAAAGAAATAGTTTTTTGTTAATAATTGTAACTGTACAGTGAAAACACGATGTAGTACGTTTAGTACGATTTTTAATTTTAACTGCATATGTCAAATTATTATAGTGCCCTGGTAATTTGATACAACATATGACATTTTATACATTAGGTCAACCAGAGAAATCTGCGGTAGCTGAGCATGCTTTAAATAGTTTAAATCATGACATTCAATCTAATAATATCGAAATATTGCCAAGACAAATTCATTATTATATTTAAAAATTATTATTAATTTTATTAAATACATGAATAAAAAGTTTACCTCGATTGTTATTATCAAAATAGAAGTTCGCAGTACTTTTACATTACGTTTACTAACTTTGTTGACCTAGATTTCATGTCAAACATCTTATATTTCACTATCAACCAAATCTCCGTTTAAATAGATTTTAAGTATTTTATAATTAAAATACTCTTTAAATTTACTTATACTGTCTAGGTTTTGCATATTTGCCAATTATGCGTTAAGTTACCACGCCACTGTTCTGTAAATACATTGGCATTTTTAAAAAAAACTATTTTTTAAATTGACTAAATCTTTAATTATTGTCAGTTTCATTTGTGATGTTTATCGTTTTCAAATTAGTTTTAAAATCTAATATAATCATAATTCTGAAAAAACATCTTAATATTTTTTCCAGCAAGACGGGCCTGTTCTGGTTGTATTTGGAGTAGTGAATTATTAAACATCTAGTTATTGTTTACTAATTAGATTCCATAGTTGGTTTATACGTTTATCAAACTGTGATTTTAATACGGCTAGTTCAGATTTCATCTATTCCGATATTTCCTAAATTTGTCTAAATCTCAGTAATTTACAGATAAATTATCACGTATAAATGTTACCTTAAAATGTAGAAATATCACATTTAAACCAAACAGTTTTGTTCCTTAAATAATTCTATCAAATATGTAAAGCTATTGTACTAGTCAAAATTTAATAAAATTGAAGACCTAAATTTTAACAAAAGAATGATAGTATTTTCTTGTAAAGTGGCTCGGGAAAATTTATGTATTAGTCTCATCAGATAGTTTAAAACACAAATTAATTTTATTTACAAAATCATGTTACATAATATTATTATATAAAATAACGGAAAATTATATTATATATAATAGAAATGATTAAGATGACTGATACGTATTATTTTACGCAAACAAATATGACTGCAAAATATATGACTGATATAATATGTTGATTAAGTTGTTTAAAGATTATAGTGTTATTATCAAAAAAAGTTGCAGTTTTACATAAGACTACTTTGTTGACCTAGATTTATGTAAATTTTTATTTTCGACTTATAAAATTGATATTCTACATTTAAGGTCATATTAATACTATATATGATATATTTCGTCACAGTATTTATATATTTAAAGATAGAATCAGTGACTTTAGAATACTTGCTAATAATATACAAGGTTGCTTTTTAATGAGATAGTGCCCTTTAAACTATATCAGTTGTTTTACCGTTTTTTAGCAAAATCAATTAGACATTTAGAAAACAACTCTTATCCAAATTTATTTTTCCAGAAATTCTGGCCACATGTTTGCAGTGAGAATTACTTAGAAAACAGTTTTCCTAATCCTTGGATTGTTACATTCGGTATTACGGCCGCCATGATCTCCAGATCTGTCAATACTTGATTTGTTCTTATGAGATTTTCTGAAAAACATAATTTATCAAAACCGTCATAATTGTTACCTTAAATGTGTTCAGTATTTCCGTATACAGTTTTGTTACCTATTAATTTGAGTCAAATCTAAATATTTCGATAATGAGGGGGTAACAATTTAAATAAAATAAGGCGCTTTATTGTGACAGTACTTTTCATCTAAAATGGCTGGCTCATGTCGGGATTATTCATTGTCTCCATGGCAACTACACAAAAATTAATTTTACCTTTACCAAACATCAGCCTCGTGTGACCGACGTACATATTATTTAAAAACTACACGGCAACACATTTTGTATAAAATAGAAATGTTCGATACTGATAGCGGTATTAATGAGGGTTTCCCAAACAAATAGTGAACTGAAAATATATGACTGAATATAAATGTAAAAGTTGCTGGAGAAAAAATTTTATGTTTTATTCGTAGAAAAAATGCGTTTTCAGGAAGACACCCTGTTTTATATATATATATATATATATATATATATATATATATATATATATATATATATATATATATATATATATGTTTTACATCGATGCAAAGATTTAAAGGGTGATAGAATACGTGATTTTGAGCCGATTTAAGCAAACATACCCATATACCAAGTGTTGCCGTTTTGAGATAATGCCACTTTTAATATTTCTTGATTTTACCGTGTTTTTCTGCAAATATCGAAGTGTACAAGAGTAACAAGCCGTCTTATCGCAAATTTATACTATTTCAGTAAAACTTCCTTGGGCAATGGTCTTTAAGATAGCATGAATAGATTTACAAAAATTTTTACAAACTGGAAAAATTGAATTTAATTACAAAGTACTAGGCGCATTCGCCAAAACGTAAAATAGCCCTTCATTATTTAGTTTAAATAGTTTAAAAAGCAGATTTTTAGAAAATGTCCGATTTATTAAAACATTAATAGTATTATTATTGGTGTTCAAAATTAGTACTGCACGAGGCAATATTATATTGAGTATCAAGAACAGTAAGGACGTTTACCGGTCGCCGGCCATGTTTGGAGGCTGAGCGATAGCGAATTTGGCCGGAGACCGGTACAACCCTTAATGTTCGTGATGCTCATACTGTTTTGCACGATTGTATTAAATTTACCACAATTGAAATTATTTCCACTAAATAAACGAAAAGTCAAAAGTGACGTTTTAAATAGCAATGTAGATTCACTTGAAAATAAACTCGATTTTGCTAAGAAAATTTTACATTCCAGTGCGATAACCGCAAAACATTTTCTAAAAATCTGCTTTTTAAACTATTTAAACTAAATAATGAAGGGCTATTTTACGTTTTGGCGAATGCGCCTAGGGGTATTTTGGTAATTAAATTCAATTTTTCGAATTTGTGAAAATTTTTTCTAAATCTATTCATGCTATCTTAAAGACCATTGCCCAAAGAAGTTTTACTGAAATTGGAAAAAAAATAACGAAAGATTTTAGACTAAATCCACGTTTGAATTTTAGTGATTGCTTTTTACAAATTAAAACTTTCATGTTTAAGAAGTTCTAGGCAAGAACCAAAGACAGTTTAGGCTTTTCTGATAAAATAATATAAACAATCATTTCATGAGGAATAGAAAAACTTAGTATAAGTTTGCGATAAGACGGCTTATTACGCTTGTACACTTCGATATTTGCAGAAAAGCACGGTAAAATCAAGAAATATTAAAAGTGGCATTATCTCAAAAACGGTAACACTTAGTATATAAGTATGTTTGCTTAAATCGACTCAAAATCACCTATTATATCACCTTTAAATATTTGCATCGATGTACCAAACACCCTGTATATATATATAGCCATAACTTATAAGGTATAAGCTGGCGCATGGAAAGCTTTCCTAAACGAGATCAAACTCACTCAATTCGGTTAAGTCAAACCGAATTTTTAAAATAACAGTGTAACCTTCCTCCATCACTTTATTTGACAAATGACAAAGATGACAGCTGAAGCTTTTTTGTTGAGAAAACTTAACATTGCAATAGAAACATTATTTGCCGTACTGTTCTCATATTTTTTTAGAAAGTGAATTTTTATGTTTTGATGCCCCCTTGTGATCGAAAATATATTCCAGCGATTTTTTTAGCCACTTTTCTTAAGAACATGTTTTTGCTAAAGCTCTTACAAAAAATAGTTTCTGAGATACAGCCGGCTACCTCTATAATTTGACGCCCGCTATATATAAACTAAAATAAATAACCTAAACACAAGATCATATCAAAATGTAATAACATACCTGTTGCATTTGGTTACATCTTTTAAAAAATAAACCTATTATTGTCCATCTTTACGATACTTCACTGGGAAGAATTTAATTCTTGTTTACTTTCACATGTTTTAAATAACTTGACTATTAATTTAAAATCCAACTTACAGAACAGTAATTTCGGGCGGTGGCGACGAATGATTTTATGACAGAAGAACCTACCTATCAAACTGACCTGAGTCAAATTTGCCAGGTCAACTTCAGTTGACTTTATTAAGATTTCCGCGCAAAAAGGAAGCTGATTTTTGTGTGGTTAACTCAAACCAAATCATTGTCAAATGTCCAACTTTTTAGCCGCAACTAAGTTTCAGAGGAAAAAAAGCTAACTTCACTGTAGTCCTATTCATGTATGCATTGAGTGCAGTTGTTAAAGCCGCTCGCTGCTTACAGTCTCAAATAATTCCACCAGGAAACGAGATGTCTAAAGCTTGATTTTACTTTTCAAGTAAGTGCTGCCAGAAACCAAAATATCCCAATTACCAAATGCAGTAGAAACGCTTTCCAGTTCAATAGAGGCCAAGTAACTTTAATTTCAATGCCACTATTGAAAGGTTTACGTGGGGATGTTACTTTACTACACCAAAAAAGAAAAGGTTTTAAATAATAAACTAACAGATGTAGCAAATATTACCCTTTAATTTTTCAAAAAAAGTAAAATTACTTTGCGTAATAAATATCTAAACATTTGTCGTCAAATATGGGCCAAAATTAGAAAATCACGATATTGGTTTATGTATCAAATATGAAGATAATCGGTACATTAATAATAAAACATACATTAGAATTGCTTTAAAATGATACGTTTTGAGACCGTATAACTTCGTTATTGTCGAATTTTCGGAACAAATGTTATGGGGGCTTCTGGCATTGATTTTTTGAGTAGTACAATTATTCCCTCCCTGAACCAAATTAATTTTAATTAAACATTATTTAATAATTTTGAGTTGGTAGGTATCTAGAGTACTCTGCAATAAAAGTAATAAGAAAAATCTTTACTTTGCGCCTGTCGCCGCTTGAACATATCTCTACGTATATTATGAACGTCGTAAATATCTGTATCCGCTTTGAGAGATCTGTAGTGACGCCATTACGACTATAACACTCAGTTTTGAAAATGTTTACTACGATCCGTAAGATTTATGAAACAATTGATACATTTGAGGGAAAACCCACCGAATATTCTTTACAAACACACTCAAGTGGTCCTTCCAATACCGTAAACATATATTTACTTTAATTAGGTACCTATTGTTTAATCGTTGATAAATCAGGCTCGTCATCGGATCAAATTACAACATGTAATTTTATTATTTAATAACTATATTAAGATAACGTTACTTTACAAATGAATACAGAATGTATTAACAATTGTGCTTTATCGATTTACAGTTTTTACAGCTAAACAACAGTAAATATTTGACAGAATGAGCAAGATCCAGTTAAGCGAATTTTTCCCTCTTGCCTCATTAAAATATTTTGTTTTAACCAAGTTAATCCAAACACCAAGATGAAGTGGTAATAGACATAAGTACAGATCTTATGTATGTCAGATTGATACCATAACTGGTTTCTTTGCGAACATTGGCAAAGATATTACCTCTTAAGTGCAGGAATTAAATCATACTTGTACTGTCTTGTCTCTTATTTACGCCTAATGATGCCTAACAATGTATTTATTTATTGATCAATTTCATTTCCCCCGATGTGCAAAATCTACATTCTATGGTTTAACAAAGGATAAACCCACCATAGAATGGTGGTAGTATAAATTTGGTGCCTGCAAGCAAATCAGCCGTTGGACAAGAATAATGAAAATCAACTGTATTGATTTGTTACGGTGTAAAGTGGCAGTAAAATGAAATAACAGATAAAATTGGCTTTTTGCACGACTAGCCAGCGGTCGGGGTCGGTAAGATATGCTAAATTTTGCGCACGATAGGATAGTTTACCATACCAAGTCAAAATAGGGGTTGACTCCGTCATAAAACAGGAAACGGCTCTGGGGCCAGCAGATCTTTCGCCAACCTGAAAGGCTTCAAAACAAATATTTGCACGCTTAACTAAAATAATATCGTGCTGCAAAAATTAATCACTTCTTAGATAATCAAACACTAATTTCTAGTTAGGTTGCGTTAATTTAAAAAAAACTCAATAGGTAAAATAATTTCACTTCATCAAACAAGGAAAAAAATAAACGCTTTAAATTCTGTGCACAATCGTTCTCAAATCACGTTGCTTAAATCACAAAAACAAGAAAAAATGCATGAATTTATCGGCCTATAAATGTACGTTATACTTAAATAATCACTTGAAAAGCTTTCGGCCGTAATTGTTTCATTTAAATTAAACGCCATATACTGAGGTTAATTCAATGAGCAAATTAGATAATAAACACGCTTGTCATCAGATGCTGTGTAATTAATAGGTTCACATTAAAAAAATACAAGTCCAATAATCTAAATAATATAAATAAAATAAATAATAAGGCAAGAAAAATCGAATACAATATTGTTTACTATGCGAGTTGCGTCAAATAGCTTATCTAAATTGGCTGGGACCCTAGCTAGGGTTTCATTACGGCCTTCTACTAAACTTACTGTAATTTCGATATACCAAAATAACAAATATGGAACACTCCAATAACTTTAGATAATTCTCGGAATGAATGCACTGGTCTTAAAATTTAAACGATAAAATAATCAAAAGTGGATCTCTAAAAAACAGTGCCTTCATACATTCGTTTTCCACATAAATAACATACTAATGGAATACGCACAAGAATTTATTTAATTTTGTCCACCACCACAATGAAAACACCAAAAATGTTACGTTAATTGGAGAGACCCTTTTTGTTACGCAGAATCTGGAATGGACGCAGAGGGTATCCTCGGCGATGCGGTTGATGCTGGGGCGACGCTTGAAATTCCCAGTATCATTCAGCTGGTGACTGATTCCTTTTGCAGCTTGCGTTTTCGTTCGAATCTCAATTGATAATGTTACATTAACACGAAATTCGTCGACTTAATTTTATTCTCGTTAACTATACACTACAAGCTGGATTATTTACAGCACGTTACTTATTATCTTTACAGTAATAATGTACAAGTGGAGAGAGCCAGAGAGAGAGCGAGAGAGAGATAGGGAGTGAGAGAGGGGGGGGAGAGCACGAGAGAGAGAGAGAGAGCAAGAGAGAGAGGCTGCGTGGGTGATAAATGTGAGAGAGAGAGGTGTCCATGACCCTAATGCAAGTTCTTATACTTGTCTTACAAGGCTAGTGCCAAGGGGGCCACGATAGGGGCCTAGCCCCAAGAGCTAGCTTTTGCACTTGTCTTATAAGGTTAGGGCCCCATACCATTTCCAACCAGGGGCCGCCTAACCTCCAAGGAGTATACAGCCAAAAAGGCTCTTAATATTGGCAAAAGGACCTTAATTAGGGACAACTCCGCCCCAGGGTTGAAAAAGGCCCCCGAAAAGAAATCGACCCCACCCTCCAAATATACGCCTCCCACGTGGGTGAGTACAAACAGGGGAATGTGCCCCAGTGGGCGGGGCTTGTGACGTAAAAAACTGGAGGGGAAGGTGCCTGTCTTCTATTGATGTATGTTAGTATCCACGATAACTCCAGAACGAAAATACGTACACACTTAAAATTTTGAATTTAAGATTGCTGTCATTTGGCTTAGATCTGATTAGATTTTGGGAAATATCCTGCGGCGGAAAACGGGGGTTTATTCGGGTCAGTTTTTGGTTTTTATCAAATATTTCTAAAACAACTGCATATTTGAAAGCTAGACCTAGATATCTCCTTAAACACATCGATGAATTATGTTCTATGCAATGTTATGATATGACGTGTAATTTGGCACCAAAAAATTTCTAAGGTAGAATTTAAATGTTAGTTCAATTTTTTTCATTATCTAAATAACGATTAATTTTATAAGAAAAAGTGTAGGCATATTTTTTAAAGAAAATTTAATTTTACATAAATTTTCTTTCTAAAGTTTTTTAATGTAAAGCGAAATAAATGAAGTTGTATTATCGATATTTTTATAGAAGCGGGCGGCTTTGGAATTTTTTACGTTAACATGTATTTATGTCTATAATCTCCATCTAACATGAAGTTTTAGAGATAATTCTGACATAAATTATTGTTTTTGTTTTTACAATGTTGCCTGTTTTCGTATAAAAAAGAGGTTGCATAGTATTCCTAAACAAATTGAAATTAAAATTATTTCATTTCTTTTAATTTAAATTAATGTCTAGATGTCTATTAACATCTGTCTACCAAGAAGTTTTAAACGTCTGTTTGGCATAGATTATTGTTTTTGCGTTTACAATGTTGCCTATTTTCGTAATGATTAAATTTGTCACAATTGAAATTATTTAATTTCTACTAAATAAACGAAAAGTCAATAGTGACATTTTAAATAGAAATGTCCAAATTTTTTGTTCTTATTATTGTGAAATATAGTACCTATGTATAATTTTACGTTGGTAAGTAAGTAAAATGTTACCGACGAGTTGGGCCTCGCAACCAGTAAACTTATCCTACTGTCTTGGAAACAGATATGGTAAATAAACGAAAAAGCTCAATCGTGCAAAAAAATGTTGTGATTATAGTAATTAAGGCATCAAGGATATTGTAAGATTAATCAACGAAACCCTCTCAATGGGCACTTTTCCAGATTGTTTAAAGGTAGCTGCTGTAGTGCCATTTTACAAAACGGATGAAGTTGATGACGTAGCAAATTGCCGTCCAATTTCAGTTTTGCCAACAATTTCAAAAGTATACGGAAGGATTATAGTTAAGCAAATCAGTACATACTTTGATAACAATAATCTCTTCACTGAAATTCAATTTGGGTTTAGATCCGGTAGGTGTACCTCTGATGCTATCGCAATCTTTGTTAACCGACTCTTGATTACTTCGAAAGAGGTGAACATACACGTGCTATTTTCTTAGATTTATCAAGGGCGGTTGATTGTGTATCACATGGCATACTACTAACAAAATTAGAAAAACTCTACAATTTTAATGAGAAAAGTATAGCATTGATAAAATCTTAATTTTAATCAAATCGGTATCAATGTGTAAGAATAAACAATGAATATTCAAGTAAACTGCCATTAACTAAAGGTGTACCCGAAGGTAGCATCCTCGGTCCACTTTTGTTTGTGATATACATTAATGATATGCCTAGTTTCGTATCACAAGGGAATAATTGTCTATTGTACGCAGACGATGCTACATTATTGGTTGGTGCAAAGAGCATTGATGAAGCTATGGAATAATCTGAACAGTTGTCTAGAAGAGCTAATGACTGGTGTCATATTAATCAACTGAACATTAATTTGAATAAAACAGAAAAGATGATTTTATCGCTTAGATATCATAACTCACCAAACATTCCTTTTGTAAAGTTTTTAGGTGTTTGCATAGACACAAAATTAAATTTTTCGGATCATGTTGACTATATAAGCGCCAAGATTTGTAGTAATGTATACGTTCTAAGACGATTATCAAATAGTGTATCACCTACTGTTTTAAGATCAGCTTATTTTGCTCTGATTCATTGTCATGTATGCTGCTTGGAAAACAATATTTAGGTATCAAAGAAGAATTGTAGCAAATCTTGGTTATAGGGCTTAGTGTAAAGAGGCGTACTCTCATTTTCAAATTCTAACTGTACCTTCTATATTTATATTTACCTGTCTCTGTCATGCTAAGCGTAATATCTGCAATTATACTTTACAGTCGGATATTCATTTATACAATACTCGTTTTAAAAATAACGTCTGTATTCCATACTGCCGTTTATCTAAAACACAGGATGGTTCTGAGTTTTGGATAAAAACGTTTTATAATGCTATCCCGCACACATTAAGATCTCTTGCTTATAATGCTTTCAGAGAAAAAGTCAAAAGATTTCTTATTAATAACGTGTTTTGTTCTTATGAAGAATTTATAAACTTTGATCATTGAGTACTCAATGCTTTGATTTAGATTTAATGCAAACGTAAATGTAAGAACAATAACTTTTATATATTTTGATTAAATGTTTGTTACAAAGCATAAATAAATTTATTATTATTATTATTACGGGTATAATAATGCCCCGAGGTCAACCGTGTACTTTCCGAGGGATGTCGCTGACTGATGGCATTATTCCTGTAACACCCGTGGCGCCTTCTATATTTAATGTCCTTTTAGTACGGCTAGAATATTTATTTGTTGACGTTTTGTTATTTGAAATTTTCATTTGATGTTAATAAAAGTTTCACCAAACATACTTTGTTTCCATAGTAATTTCATAATGCCCTAGGGCATTATATTGCTCGAGCGTGTTTAAAAATAGATGCATTATTGGAAAATAACACACTATACGGACATTAAAATTATTTCGTTTCTTTTAATTTTCATTTTGTACGTGGGAAGGTTGTGTGTTGTTTCACACCAGATATTTTGAATTTTCAATAGTGGTTTGAAGCAAATATGGCTTAAATCGAGCATTGTTTAAATACATACAAATTATCATTCTTTACACTCTACACCAAACGTAATCATCATTTAACCTTCCTATTACCTTAGGGTCGATTCGACCCATATTTTAATTTTAATTTTACATTACTTTCTTAATTATTGTTTAAGCTCCTTAAAATTATTAACCATTGTTTACACCGTAGTTAGATACCTATTCCTAAAAGCCATTAATTTTTACAATTCAAATTAGCAGAAAAATGTACCTCTGTACAACAATTGCCTTCAGGGTCATTCCGACCCATTAGAAAATTCTTGTGATAACAACAAATTTCTTCAAGGTATTTAGGGTAAATGCCTGTTACTGTTTTTTATAACATACTGGATGTAAGTGCATACAATGCGTATGTTTTATGGAGAGCAATCAATCCAGATTGGAACGCGAATAAATTACATAAACGAAGGCTCTTTCTGGAAGAACTGGGTTACGAACTCGTTACACCATTTATAGATGCGCGACAACGTCTTCCTAGAGCAGCGCATAGTGCAGTAATTGTGAAGGAAATTAAAGCAAAAGGAATATCAACGGTGCAAATAGATAACAAAACTGAAGTTTTTAGATCTAATGAAAGAGGTAGGTGTAAGTTGTGTGGAAACGGTAAAGACAGAAAAACAACAACAAAGTGCAATAAGTGCCAATGTTATATTTGCAAGGACCATACCATAAATTTATGTAATAATTGCCAATGAGTGATTTTGTTTTAAATTTTAACAATAATTTTAATTACTTGTATGTATATTTATGGGTTTAGTTGTAATAAAATTATAAATAATACACGTGAAAAAGTTTTTCAGTTAAAAAGGGCCGATACGACCCAAAGGGTAAAAAGTGTGCTGCAGTATTGAGGGCAATAGGAAGGTTAAGAACAAAAAAAAAACAATTGCTAATTTTGTTGTTAGAGGCTTTCAACATTTAACGTCGTGTAATCTATTTTTTTATAGACCATATTATCACAACTGCATGATTAATCCACTTCTTTTATTAAATGTGAATTTATTAAGGTTATTTAAATGTTTTCTGTCTGTTTTAAATTCTTTTTTTGAGCCTATTTAAGAAGAAGATGGCTATTCACAAAGTACCTAACCTGGACAATAAACAAATTTTTCACATGCTATTGTCAGTAATGGTCCAAAGTTTAGCATTACAACCCTTAAACAAGGTGATCAAAAATTGAACCCACTTACACTCACATGGTTACAATCCCGACTTAATTACTCACCCAACAGGAACAAAGTGTTTTAGTGCACGTTTAAGGTTACAAAACTTCTGTAACGCAATAGGTTTAGGAAATAAAAATTTAACAGCAACAAAATTACGAAAACAGCCCGGTTCTGTGGCAGGGACCTTTAAAAAATAAAAAGTTCAGGCGGTGGTAATTTTATGAAATCTTCGACTGATAAAAAAAATTATAACCAAAGAGCAGTTATGCAAAATATATGTTGAATGGGTTCAGTACAATTAGTTGTAGTTGAAGAGCCTGACGAACAAACTAATAATGCTGCTTTAGAAATTACAGATTTATTTTCGCGAAAAACTCTGGATAACATCAAGTCTCGAAATTCAATATTGTTAAACCCATACACTAAAGCATATCGTTACAAGAAGCACTACTCAAGACTAACATGTGCACTAGACAGAATACGTAACTGAGCGGTAACTGATTCGGATCGAATTAGAGGTTGCGGCCCCAAAACACTACATCGTACCTGCAAGACATATTCGCCCTGTTATAGATTTACGAGCACCCTTGTATACAAACATCAAACTTAATCACCTTTCCACCATAGCTTCCTGCGAGCGCCAAATCCTAAGACGAATACTTCCGTTGAGATACCCTAATAACCTCACTATACAGCACACAGACATACTACCCGTAAAATACGAGTACATTGCACATTGATGGATCTTGGATGACAGTATCCTGATCGGAGGGATTCTTACCATTCCTACAAATACCCCACATACCACTATACACACGCAAAAAAGTCCAAACGCAAGTTCACACAGCCCCCATCCGTTTTAGCACAACTTCTTGACGACTTCCACGAGCAGATCACGAATCCCTAGTCAAAATTCCGTATGCACTCCGCATCCCCCGTCTATCCGATGACGGACCAATGCAAAGGACCCGGAAAATATGGAATAACACTCAAATACAAATCACGCTACTTACTTGTAACGATTTAATTCCACACTATTCCATTGTCAATTTTTAAATTTTTTACATGTATACGCCAACTTACGATAGAATAGTCATATAAAAAAAAATATGACAATAAAAAGCACTTCAAAAAAAAAATTAGGAACGTTGTCTAAATAAATATTTTGACAAAGACGATTTTTTTAAAAGTAAATGTTGAGTTTACGAGTACCAAAGTTTACTTCGCATTATTGCGGATTTGATTATTAAGAGTTCGGTGAACTTTAATTAAGTCATTTTGATTGAAAGGTCTTCTTAACAAGGCGTAAGTTACATATCTTTTAATTATCCAAAACTAATTACAATCCTTTAGCTTTTGTTCGTACTTCTCATCTCAGATTTATTTGATACCAAATAATGAATTTCTAAACTACCGAAACATGCTAATAGTCGTGTAAGTTTGTCTGAAAAGTATGCTGGTAGATAGAGGATTATCATTGGAAAGGCCAACGAAGAATTTTACTTCATTAATAACAAAATATATATTAAGAACTGGATAATGTACTTGGGAATTTTCATAGTTTTCAATGTCGCATAACACCCGGGAGCGGAACCGGCTACAGATAAGTGTTTCTCAATTTTATTCCGCAAATAAAAATATTTGTTAATTTAGTTACATAAAGTATAATTGAGATTTTATGTTATGTTTGACTTTCAATTTAATTTATAGCTTTTTTTTTATCATTGTGCTTAGTTCAGAGTTATCATTTTACATACTTTCACTTTGAAATTACAAGTAATATTTAAGTTCAACTTGTTATTTATAAATTTATAATAAACTAACGATCTGTACCATTTAATCTGCCATAGTAGGAAAGAAAGCCGGTGAAAATATGTGAGATTATACGATCGTATTTTTATTTCTTTTTGTGCACCTTAATTGTAAAATTACCATAATTATTTAGATAGCATGAATGTTACAGTAGTTAACAAATTTCGTTAAATAAATTTTAATTTACTGCTTTTCCATTAAGATTAAAATTGAGATACGCTAACGATAGGCTTATTGGCACGAACCCAGCATAAGTTACCCATTTACATCCCACATTATTATTCATTATTATTATAACCAACACAGATGGTTATAAAAAAGTGGCGCAAAACAACGTGGGTCCTCGCTTTCTGAAGTGATCTCGATGTAAATGTTTCTTTTGAATTTAAATAATTCATATTTACCATTTTATTTTTAAGAATTTCATCATGAATGTTAACGCGTTAAGAGCGGATGAATTATCTTATGAACTTCGGTGGAGAAATATTAATCCCGAGGGTATGAATGTCGATGCAAAACGTAGATCCCTTCGTGCTAAAATTGCACTAGAAAAAATTAATGTTTCTTTAATTGCATCTTATTCACCCGTTGTCTTTGACATAACACTAGAACTCGATGTTTGCGAAAAAAAAATGAGTGAATTAGGGTCGTTAGTAAATAATTATATTCAGTCTCCGAATATTTCTGAATACAGTAAGTTAAATACCAGACTATCTGATATTTTTACTCGTTTAAACAGATTCCTCTGATGATAATCTTCAACAAGAACATGCCAAAATATGTTCAAAATGCCTTGATTTAATTAAACTCTTAAATAATGCGGTAGAAAACCTTGATGATAATAGTGACCCGGATAGTATTCGCATTTCTCAGGATTACTTACAAAATGAAATCCCTCTCTTGAACTCTACTACCGCTAGAACACGTGTATCATTTTCCGACCCTGTTAATCAACAATACTCTCCTGGCGAGAATAATTACCTAATCAGTACAGCACCTTCTCATAATGAAACACCCTTACCTGACCTTCATAATTTGCGACAAGAACTAGATCGTATGCAACTTCCGCATAATATTTCTTATAGATCGGATGCTGTTAAGTCAATTCCAGTGTGCAAGTGGAATTTAACTTTTACTGGCGATACATCCGTAACTCGTGTTAATTCTTGCAAAGAGTGGAGGAGCTGCGAGTTGCTCGAAACGTTTCAACCTCACAACTTTTCGATAGTGCAGTTGATTTTCGGGATCAGGTTTAGTTTGGTTTAGGGCAATTCGTAACCGAGTTAATACTTGGGAACAGTTAGTGAATAAACTCCGCTCAGATTTGCTCCCAATTGATTTCGATGAGGTATTGTGGGATGAGTTTAAACGTCGTAAGCAAGGTTCATGTGAGAGGCCTATGGTTAAGTTATTTGATAGATTGCAGGAACATCCTACGGAAGACAAACAACTTAGGTATATTCTTCGCAATCTACAACCTTATTATGCGACTCAGTTAGCTTTAACCAATATTATTTCTTTTGACCAATTAATTTCTTTGTGCAAAAGGTTAGAGGAAACAAAACTACAAAACGCCCGCTACCGCAACCCTTCTATTGCCAGCTACATTCATTTAGAACCAGATTTAATGTACAAACCCACTACGAGTTCTAAAAAAACTGAGGTTTGCGCCACCAAAGTAACATCTCCAAAAACTAACGCGTCAGGACCTAAAAATTCTTACCCCGCTAAAAGATATTTTAATAGAGTCAACCCGGAATTAGTCTGCTGGAACTGCCAAGACAAAGGGCATACGTTCAGAACCTGCCTTTCCGAAGAAAACAAAGTTTTCTGTTTCGTTTGTGGACATCCCGATGCCTACTTTTCAAAATGTCCTCGTTGTAACTCAAAAAAACTTGTAAAGGGGACGGAGTCTTTCGGTTGCTTTACTCCTACTGATGAACATCTACAGACTGATGGTATACAATGGAACTTTTGGTTAAAAACTGTACATGAATTTTATAAACAACCTGTCACAATTTCTACAATGTTTTCCCAGACAAACAATGATAATCGGCCTTACTTGACTGTTAGCGTTTTTCAAACTCAAATAAAATCTCTTTTTGATTCTGGTGCAAACCAAACAATTTTAAGGAAGTTAGGTATCTTAATTAAGGAATATGACCTCCGTTTAATAAGAACTTTCGATACCAAATCGTTAAAAACCGCTGATGGTCAATACCGAAATGTTTTGGGAACCGTTAAGTTACCCATCTGTATTGAAGATGTGACTAAAACTATAGATGCACTTGTTTCCGATAGTATAGAAGCTAGTCTGATTCTTGGTATAGATTTGTGTTACAGTTTCGGTGTAAAAACAGATTTTTCTCGAGACAGTTTCTTTGTTTCAGAATCATTCTCTTTACAAAATATTCTGGGGATTGAAGATTTAGACCCTAAACATTCTTTCACACACCGTCGAATTATTCAGAGAAATTTCCTGTCCAATTTTGGGCAAAACAAATAAAATAGTACATAAAATAGATACTGGCGACACCCGTCCTATAAAACAACGATACTTCCCTTTATCACCGGCTATGCAAGTTCATGCTGACAGAGATATCGATAAAATGTTATCGATGGGAACGATACGTCCTTCTACGTCACCTTGGTCTTCGCCTATGCTGTTAGTAAAAAAGAAAGATGGAGATTATCGCCTTTGTTTCGACGGTAGAAGACTAAATGCCGTTACTAAAAAAGACGCGTACCCGCTTACCTATCTTTCTTCTATTCTGGATAAATTAAGGGATGCCAAATATATTAGTTCTATCGATCTTAAGTAAGCATTCTACCAAATCCCTCTTCACGCTGATTCGTGCGAGAAAACGGCATTCACTGTACCTCGACGTGGACTATTTGAATATACTGTCATGCCTTTCGGTATTGAAAATGCACCCGCGACACAACAACGTCTTATGGCCCTTATATTCGGACCTTTAATAGGAGAAAACCTGTTTGTTTACCTTGATGACATAATTTTAGTCTCTTCCACTTTTGATGAACATATTAACATGCTGAAGGAGATTTATTTTCGATTAAAAACGCCAACCTAACCATCAATTTCGATAAGTGTGAGTTTTGTAAACCCTCTTTAACCTACTTGGGCTATGTTGTTGATAAGAATGGATTACGCACGGATCCCAAGAAGATTGAGGCTATTACTGAATATCCTCGTCCAAAAACAGTAACCAAAATAAAGCGATGTCTTGGTATGAGTTCTTGGTTTCGCATATTTCTTCCCAACTTTTCCACAGTCGTTGCACCCATTTCTAATCTTATCAAAGGAAAATTCAAGAGCCAACCTATTGAATGGAATGAGGAAGCTGAACAAGCATTTGTTAGGATCAAGTCGTTACTGACTTATTCGCCCATTTTGTCAAGCCCAGATTTTAGTAAACCTTTTATTCTGCAATGCGACGCTTCTAATTACGGCGTTGGTAGCATTTTGAGTCAAGGTGAAGGTGACGAAGAAAAGATAATGGCTTACGCTTCTCAAACGTTAAGCTAGGCGGAGCGAAATTACTCAGTGGCAGAGAGCGAGTGTCTTGCAGTGTTATTCGCCATAGAAAAGTTTCGAGGATACATTGAGGGTACTCACTTCACTGTCTATACAGATCATTACTCTCTGCTATGGTTGAACAACATTAAAGAACCCACGTGGCGATTAGCCAGATGGAGCGTAAAAATGTCTCAATATACGTTTGACATCAAACAGAAAAGGAAAGCATAACCTGGTTCCTGATGCCTTGTCTAGAGCTCCAGTTGAAATTTCTTCCTTACAACTGGAAGAGTGCGATCTCGATGCATGGTATAAGAAAACGTTAACGAAAGTAATCGAAGATCCCCATAAATATCCTGATTGGCGAATAGATGAATGTAGACTTTATAAGTTGGTGCCTAATAAACATAATATTACGTCGAACTTAATTGAATGGAAGCAAGTTGTGCCTAGTTCACGGAGAAGCGAACTAATAAAAATATTTCATGATGACCCTATATCGGCTCATTTTGGTATTACTAAAACGTTCAACAAACTATGTGAGCAATATTACTGGCCAAAGATGAAGATTGATGTTATTAGATATGTAAAACGATGCGAGATATGTGCTGCCAGCAAATCTTCCAATTTTGCTAGACCAGGATTTATGGGAAAAGAGAAAAAAGTTAGTTTCCCCTTCCAGTGTCTATCTATCGATCTTATGGTTCCTTTTCCACGTTCAGGAAACGGAAACAATGCTATTAGTGGTTACAGATTGGTTCACTAAATTTACTCTTGTACGAGCTATCCGTCGAGCTACCGCTAAATCTATTATAACGTTTCTTGAGAACGATGTTTTCCTTATTTTTGGCGTCCCACAAGTATGTATGATAGATAACGGTCCCCAGTTCATTAGTTCGGAATTTAAGAAGTTTATGAAACAATACGCAAGTGTAGTATAATGCGTCTTATCACCCGCAAGTCAATTTTGTTGAGCGTGTAAACCGTGTAATAGGAACAGCTATTCGTTCAACGTAAAAGAAAATCACAAATTGTGGGATGTGGAGATTTATAAGATAGCCCATGCGATAAGAAATGCAGTACACGATGTTACCGGTTACACCCCTTCTTTCTTGAATTTTGGAAGATCTGTGCTGATTTCTGGTTCGTACTATGGGAAACTTAAGTAATTTGAAAGAAGAATAATTATCTATTGACAATCGCGAGAAGTTAGTAGATGACGTTAACCAGCTCTCTGATCTATTTTACACAATAAAACAAAAATTGCATGCAGCATATAACAAAAATTCAAGGTCTTATAATCTTCGTAAACGACCATTAAAATTTAAAAAAGGCGAGGCAGTCTGGAAACGTAATTACACCCTGTCAGACGCCAGTAAGGATTACAACAAAAAATTGGCTCCAAAATACCAGGAGTGTACCGTTAGAGAAGTTACAGGAAATCTAACTTATCGGTTATTTAGCAAAGACCGTAAAGATATCGGAGTTTGGCACATAAAAGACCTTAAACCTTATTACACAGACGAAAATTCGATTAATTAGTTTAAGATAACTATAGGTTAATTTAAGTTAGATTAGTACAGGATTTCGAGTAGGATCATCGGATAAATTTGTTTTAGATTGGAAGACGTGTGCAGATCCTAGTATGTACACACTAAACAAAATGCGTTATAGGATCGAAGATTTATTTTTGCTTAACTTATCTCTGATCGTTAGTTACGCTAGTAACATGATTGACATAATTAGTTGTAGTTCGTGTCGGACGAGGGCTGGCATCCCGTAATTGTAAAATTACCATAATTATTTAGATAGCATGAGTGTTACAGTAGTTAACAAATTTCGTTAAATAAATGTAAAGTGATACAAATTTTAATTTACTGCTTTTCAATTAAGATTAAAATTGAGATACACTCCCGATAGGCTTATTGGCACGAACCCAGCATAAGTTACCCATTTACATCTCATATTATTATTCATTATTATTATAACCAACACAGATGGTTATATACTCTTCAAGCCGATTAATTAAAATCACAGGTACACATTTAAACTTGCTTATCTACGCTACTCACACGAACTTTTTTGTCGCAAAAAAATGCGAAACTGGTAATTGTAATCAATACGCTACCACAAGCAGATCCAAACACCAACAACAACAGAATTAGCAGGTCTGAAGAAAAAGATGTCTGAGTAGTCCACTACAAACGTTATAAACAAGCTAACTATAAGTAAGTTACTATAGTGGAATTCAACCCGAGTATGCAATGCATTGTTAATGGGAAAACGCAGTCTGGCGTTGCCAGATCACCCTCAGTTCAGTAGCTCTGTAATTATTGCATATTTCTCTTTTCTTGCTTGTGACAATAATAATGTAAATAGAAAATAGTTACTTTTTTAGTAAATGTGCGAAGTAAGTGTGTTTAAGTGCCTGTAGAGTTTCTGCTTAAATAACGTAAAGAATTTCAATTTTTGAAGGAGTTATTAAGTTTTCAAAAAACTGCGTGAAGTAAAAAACAAAAGATTATGTGCGTAAAAATAAAATCCCAACAGTATAAAAAAAGAGCCGTGTAAAAATTTTGTACGAATTATAGAAAAATGTATTGACGTATTATATAGAAAGTGAAATATTTTCTTTCACAAATAAAACTATTAAAACACAATTAATATCTCCCATTGTTAAGAAAGTTTAGGTAATGACTATTTGTCAACAAATTTGTTAAGTACAATCTTTACCATGGAAGCAAAACCATCAGAGAGTGCTAATTCAAAAAAGGTGAAGTGCTGGATGTTAAAGTGAAATGTGCTAAAGTACCACTTTAATTTAAACAATGGTGATTCTGTATCAACAATTGTGGGGATAGTCGCAAATATGACTGGGGTATCGGAACGGAAAATTCGTAAGGAAGATGCTCCTCAAAAAAGAAAGCTACGTGTTAGCCAAAAAAACTCTCGCTTGGTAACGTACGATAAAGGTACCCAATCAAGAGTTAGAAAACATGTACATGATTTCTTTTTGGAGAATATACCACCAACAATAAACCTTGTTTTAACAAAAGTTAACAGTGAGAATGAATTGCATTTCTCTCAAAGTACACTTAGAAGATTACTTATTGATATGGGGTTTGAATATGGGAAAAGAGAGCGTGACAACATTTTAATTGAAAGACCTGACATAATCGCTTGGAGACATCGTTATTTGCGACAAATTAAAAAACTCAGACAACAAGAGGTAAATCTAATATATACTGATGAATCGTGGATAAATCTTGGTGATACAGTAAGCATGGTGTGGAAAGATACTACAATCAAAAATCACCGTGATGCCTTTGTAAAAGGATTAACCACAGGACTTAAACCTCTAACCCAAAGAGGACCCCGCTTTGTTTAACTTCACGCTGGATACACTGGTGGATTTTTGGAAGGCGCTGAATTAACTTTTTTAGCAAAAAGAGGCAATGGAGATTATCATGAGGAAATGGATGGTCCGTTGTATGAAAACTGGTTGGAAAATTCATTAATTCCTAGTTTGCCAAAAAATAATAGTAGAAATGTCGTTATATTAGATAACGCATCTTACCACTCACGTAAGTTAGAGTTTCCAAAACAATGTTGCAAAAAAGAGGATATTCAAAATTGGTTAATTAAAAGCGATATATGTTTTGAAGAAGACTATTTAAAAGCAGAACGTATCAGAACTGCGGACGCTTTTAGAGAAAAATATAATTTACACAACATAGAAACAATTGCGGCGAAATATAATGTTACAATGTTAAGACTACCCCCATATCATTGCGAATTAAATCCCATAGAAATGGTATGGAATCAAGTTAAAGGGTTTATAAAAAGAAATGATAAAACTTTCCGTAAAGAAGAAGTACGAGAATTAATTAGTGAAGCATACAGTAATATCACTGCAGATAATTGGAAGAATTATATTACGCACGTAGAAAAAGTAGAAGAGAAAATGTGGAAGATAGATAATTTAATGGATGACATAGATCCAATAATAATTAATTTGGGAGATGATTCTGACGACGAGGATACTGATGAACAAGGGAACCTATGTTAAAATGTATTATGTCCGTAAATATGTAAAAATGTAAAGAAAAATTTATATATTAAAACAATTGTTATTCAAGTTTCGCTTAATTCACTTACCTACTTCAAACTGGTATAGAATTTATTAATTGAATTGTTAAGACAAACAACGTCGAATTAAGACTTAATTGCAATCAAACTTTAATTCGACTTTTGGTAAACAGGCCCTTAATGTACAAAAATTAAAAGCGAATAATGTTAATAGTGCATTTGACTAGAGTCGGTACGTTTGGCAACGCCGACACGCCTCGCTATAAGACCAACACTGCATACTCTGGTTGAATTCCACTATAGCAATAAGCATGATCGTAATAGCAAAAAAATCACTCCCACATAGCTCAATCCTTCACATTCAAAACCATCGATACCCTAAAGCACGACATGTTGTCGAACAGAATTGTAAAGGTTTGAAACAGACGTCTAGTAGGGACCTAAAATAAAATCTTTCAGCGGGGAAACCATTCATGAGGCAGTGTTAAACATGAACAGAAGAACAGCGCTCTGTATCGAACATAAAGGTGGTCATTTAGAGCAGTTTTTATAAAGTGCATTATTCTAGTTTGTTGTTTATTTATTAATTTAGTTTGTTTAGTTGATTGTTTTGTTTGTTAAGACTTTGAAAAATGCATGTTATTTCGCATGATGACTTTATTTTTTAGATTTTTTTTTTGTGAGATTTTGACCATGTGTGATACATGGATGAATTTCTAATTTTTCTCTGCACCTTTTGGTATAAAAATCCAGTATGGCGGCCATAAGAAAATGAAAAGTTACCCATGAAAGCTCAATTATCTAGTCTGCCTAGAAAATTTTTCAGGAGTGCAGTGGATATCCCTTGGTCAATTATGTTAACATGCAAGATATCGGTTTTTTCAGTATAATTCAAAAACTACAAAAGCTATCTGAGATTGCTCTTTAACCCTCTTATTGTGTTAGGGTCAATATGACCCAATCGCGTTCTTCTAATGTGCATAATTCGTTAATTTATTTAAATATTGCGTTGCCACTGCATGACTTTTATTTAATTACTCTCATAACGGTGTACCTAGATTGATATTAGAAAATTATAATTTTTTAATGCATTTGTTACACTTACTGTGTTTGGGTCTATATGACCCGGTGATTTGTGTGATTCAAATTAAAAAAACGAGAAGCAGATTATTACCATACACGAATGTATTTTATTAGTTTTGTTTTATTTCATAAACAGGTGTCCTAGAATGCAATACTGAAAGATATATTCTTTCAATGTTAAGTAAATCCCATACATAGGTTTTGCAATGACCCGGTAATTTATAATTCAATTCAAAAAACTGGAACAAAACCATAACAATGTCATTTATTCGTTTGTGTTCTAATAATGACAAAGTGGATTGTAGTAAATTAAGTGTTCGTTCATATTCTAACGGCAGCTCTCGCATTTCCATCACAAAATCCATAAATGTAAATGATGTCAGCATACTCTTCGTTAGAAAATTGAAAAGGCATTTTAAATTTAAATTACACTTAATTTACTACAATCCACTTTGTCATTATTAGAACACAAACGAATAAATGACAGATTGTTTCGGTTTTGTTTTTCCAGTTGACTAATAATAATTACTTTTGAAAAAATATGTGATCATTTATAAACTTTAAACTCTTGTATCTGGGTAACTATTGCGAATCAGACCTATGTTTATGGGACTTTTTTTACTTAAATTGACCCAAGGAACATACCATTTCAGTTTGTACAGTTCCTCACCGGACACCCTGTATAAATAACTTACATAATATTGCCACATTATTGCGCATATTGCATGCGTTATTTGCGTACCGGTAAACAAGTTTATTCCTGTTGAGACCTGTCGGTGTGAGAGAGTTAGTGAACTTAGAGACTTTTGTGTGTTTCTGATAGTCATTCTAATCCTTCTGAGGAAGAAGACCATTTGTCCGAGATCGAGGTATATAATAGCGAATCGGATGATGAAGTGGAAGCTACGATTTCAGATGAAGCTGATACGGGTAATGACATAACTTCAAAAGATGGCAATGTAGTATGGAATGAAGAGACACAAATCGGGAAGGTTATCAGCAGCAAATATTATTTCGTGGATTCCTGGGCCAACAAGGTATGTTACGTCGCGAATAATTGATATAAAATCCGCGTACTTCTTATATTTCACACCCAAAATTGTAAACCTAATCTTGAAAATGTCAAAATTAGGGGGCAAAAGACTTTGTGGCGACACGTTTCAAGAGCTAACATTAGTTGAACTAGAAGCATATTTTAGTGTACTGTTTCTAGCTGGAGTGTATAAATCTCATGGCGAGGAAGCAACCAGTCTGTGGGATGGAATGTAGGTCGTCCAATATTCAGAGCAACGATGTCCCTACAACGATTTCATGTATTTGTACGAATAATTCGCTTTGACGATAAAAAAACTCAACAACAACGGCGCTCAACTGATAAATTAGTTCCCATACGGGATTGTGGGATGAATGGGTTGCAATTCTACCTAAGCTCTATAATGTTCACGAAAATGTAACATTAAATTAGCAACTGGTACCTTTTGGAGGCCGTTATCCCTTTAGACAGTATATCGCGACTTTATGCGATTCTGTAACTGCTTGTGCATATAACATGCAAGTTTACTTCGGGAAAAAAGAGGGTGAACCTCCAGAGAGAAGTCAAGGTGAAAGAGTTGTGCTAGATCTTAGGTCTAAACGGTCAGAACGTAACGTGTGATAATTTTTTTACCTCGTACGATCTGGGGCTTGGCACTATTCGCAAACATAAGCCTGAATTGCCAGCCGCATTGGTCTGCAACAGGAAAGAAGTTCTTTCTTCAAAATTTTACTTTACCAAGGCTACGTCAATAGTTTCCTATATTCCGAAACGGAATAAAAATGTTACGCTCATGAACACCATGCACCACGATAACGGAGCGTGTAACCAAGATCATAAAAAGCCGTTTATGATTTAGATTATAACAATACTAAAGGTGCTGTAGACACGTTAGACAAGTTAATAATAACATACACATGCAGACGGCAAACTAAAAGATGGCCAGTGAGTATCTTTTACAATATCATGAACATTTCAGCTTACAACGCTTATGTTCTGCGGTGCGAAGTAACTCCAACTTGGAATGCTGGAAAACTTACAAAACGGCGACTATTTTTTGAAGAAATGGGTTATTTCCTGATCACTCCATTATTACAAGAAAGAAAACATCTCCCTCGAAGTATTCCTGCAGCTGAAATGGTTATAAAGTCGCGTTCTTCAACCAGTAATGCCGAAGTAAGGGAACAGTCAACCACAAACAAGCGTAAAAGATGTAATTTTTCTCCCTCTTCAAATGATAATAAAACTAATATGGTATGTTATAATTGATCAAAATACGTATGTAAAGTTGCCAAGCCTAACAAATAAATGTATATACCTAACTACTTTGTTTTTCAGATGTTCTTTACATAACATTTATAATAATATGTAATAAAAATAAAATAACGGAATCAAATGTAATAAATAATAAATACTACATCTTATTTCTTCTTATTTACTGTTATCAATTTAACGACAATAAAACAACTATAGGTTCCCGGGTCATAATAACCCGAAGACAATAAGTGAAACCAAAATGTTAACACAGTAGG
This sequence comes from Vesta saturnalis, assembly GCA_036346205.1. Taxonomy (NCBI): domain Eukaryota; kingdom Metazoa; phylum Arthropoda; class Insecta; order Coleoptera; family Lampyridae; genus Vesta; species Vesta saturnalis. Next base: position 6,191,329 of record JARFJB010000001.1, read on the forward strand.
AGGGTTAGTTGTTTAAAGAGCCTAAAATGGCGCAACTTTTTCCTTATTTAACTAACCCTGTATCTCTTACCGTTTCCGAGATCCCAATGGTGTACAGGATGGTTCATTTTCGATGTTTTCTTATGGGAAGTATCCTTTCTATTACAGATAGACAAAAAGTAATATGGGGTCCTTGTGCTCAATGTTGGTGTTAATTCAGATCCAATAGTCATAATCAAGATATCTCTGACCGTTATTGCGCAATCAGCCAAAATTCAAAAAATGGCGATTTTGGAAAACTTCAATTACTTTTTTATTTCTAAACCTATCGACAAACTGTAAAAACATTCTTAAGGCACTTTTTTAAGTAGAATCCGTTAGTGCATTCACATTTTTAATACCTCGTTAATTTAAAAAAAAAATGACAAAGTTGTATTTTTCTATAGTTGGCTGTGACATTTTTAAATGACATTTTTTGTGCTTTTCAAAAATATATAACACTTCTATGCTATTTTAATAATTAATTGATTTTTTAAGTTTTTATTATTTACGTTTTATATTAAGAATACACAGTAGGCATAGGAGGTTGAGATTTATTTGATTAAAAACAAATGATACCTATATGTCAAATAATAAATTAAAAATTAGAAGTATGCAATAAAGTGATCTTGGAATTTAGTTATTAAAATGCCTAATTATACAAATTCAGAAAAATTTTGCATGTTAAAGTGTTTTTTATATTATCCGAAGGTGATAAGAGTGTGGCATCGGAATTATATTTACAAAATTTTCCTGAAAGGCAGCAGCCAAATAAAAATGTTTTTGAACGATGTAGTTAATAGAAATTAAAATTTTTGCTAGCTCAAAACAATATCTTAATTAATTTTAAGTTACAGAGAAATTTAATTGAATTCGGTTGTTTTAAAAATCCCAGGCCAAAAACTTACTTTAAATGAAATTCTGAAGAAAATTCAATTGTCGTCTTAGAGCAAGTCGATGCAGAGCCAACAACTTCATCTAGACAAATGGTTAATCTAGGCGTGTCTCGAAGCAAAGCCCTTCGGATTTTAAAGAAACACAAATACCATTGCTATAGATTTCGGAAAGAACATTTTTTGACTATAGACGACAGAAGGCGGTGTACTGAGTTTTGTAACTGGTGTATAAGTCAGTGTCTAATTTTTCAAACTCTATTGCATGTTCAGACGAGTCAGATATCAGTAGTGATGATATTTTTAATAATCACAATTTACCTTACTGGGCAGATACTAACGCTCATGTCAGTGTTGTCCGCAGGAGGCAAGGGAAATTAGGAATAAATGCGTGGTGCTGCATTAAAAACGGACGTTTTGATTATCACATGTACGAAGGGACATTAAACTCAATGAAATATCTCGATATTATACGAATTCATTTGGAGGGATTTCTAGAAAGTCTTCCTTTAGCACAATATTGCAATGTCATATTTCAGCAAGACGGAGTTCCCGCACATAATTGCCGTGTAGTTAGTGACTACTTAAATTTACGTTTTCCTAATAGCTGGATGGGAACGACAGCACCAATTTTGTGGCCTGCTCGTTCACCCGATCTTTTTATGGGGTTTTTTTGAAAAACATATACTTACTTACTTACTTAACCTTCACGCCATTCCCTTGCGGGGTAGGCAAAACAATCCCTGCCTCTTATTTATTTTTCATTCACAATCTTTCTCCATGCTTTCCTATCTCCGCATACCTCCCTAGCTTCCGCAAGATTCATACATAGTCTCTGACATGCCCTTTTGTTTTTAAAACTCCTTATCTTTCTTTCCTTTATCATAGATTCTACTACATTCAGCCAAGTTTTACGCGGCCTACCAGACCCGGCCTTTCCCCTAACCTCACCCACATATATTTGTTTTGTTAATCTTGCGTTGTTCATTCTCTCAATGTGACCAAACCAACGTAATGTACAACTTTATATCTATCCATCATAGTCTTTTCCTCACCACACTCCCTCATTATGCATTCATTTTTTATCTTGTCCCGTCTCGTTTTACCACATGCGCTTCTCAGAAATCTCATACCCACGGCATTTATTTTTCTTTCGTGTTTTTTTGACATACCCATGTCTCACTTCCATACAGTACTGACGGGACGAATACGCCATTATAGATTGCTCGTTTCGCAGCTAGACTCATGCTTTCATTTCTCATTATCGTCCACATACTTCCAATCACTTTCCTTCCAGCATTGACCCTTCGTCCAATCTCGCTCTCAATTGTACCATCTGCAGTAAACATTCTACCGAGATATACCAGCTCGTCCACTTGCTCCACCATTTCCTCTTGCAGAGTAAATACTCTACTCTCCTTTCCACCTTCCCGATTGAACACCACAATCTTAGTTTTGTTCACGTTTACCTTTAGGTCCATGCTCTCACAGACTGTATCAAACTTCCTCAGAGCGGTTTGCAGCTCATCCGCACTGTCACTTAATAAGACTGTGTCATCTGCATACACCAGGTGTCGTACATTTACGTCACCAACCATTACACCATTTGTATCGTTACATGCTTGTCTAAGACATTTATCCATGTATATATTGAACAACCACGGTGACATCACACAGCCTTGTCGCACCCCTTGCTCAATATTAAAGTATTCACTCACACCTCCTCTCACCCTAACATATGCCCGACTACCGTTGTATACTGCCCTTATTCCATTTATTAGACCTTTATTTACGCCATATTCATTTAATATTTCCCACATCTTCTCTCTATTCACTCTGTCATATGCTTTCTCCAGATCTACAAACGCACAGTACAACTTCCTTTTACCTTTAAACACTTTTCGATCACCTGCTGGAGAGCAACCATCTGATCGACACATCCTCTCCCTGGTATGAAGCCACCTTGCACATCCCACATCTTAGATTGTGTAGTTTCTCGTACTCTATCAATCAGTACTCTTCCAAAAACTTTACCAGGTACGCTGAGCAAGCTTATTCCTCTGTAGTTCTTACAATCACTCTTGTTCCCCTTACCTTTATACAATGGTACAATGATCGCGCTCTTCCAATCACTCGGCACTTTTCCACATAAGGCATACATTGAATAATTCACGCAATCTTCGTATAAGCTTTGCACCACCATACTTGAGCATTTCACCAGTGATTTCATCTACGCCTGCTCCCTTGCCGTTTTCAACCTTCCTACCGTTTTCTCTACCTCATTTATTCCAATATCCTTCTCAGTTTCATTCATCATTTCTTCTATATTCTCCTTATTTAACCCTTCAGTCTTACTTTCCTCACTACTGTACAGCTTTCCGAAATATTCTTGCCAGCATTTCCTCACTTCACAATCGTCCCATACTATTTCGTTTCTATCATTCATCACTCCTGCAGCGTTCTGTTTTGGGCCACGTTTAGTATTTTGACCCATTTCCAGAAGAGTTTTTTGTTTCCCTCAAAATCATTCTGCATTTTCTCTCCTTCTACAGCCATCACTTCCTCTTTACTTATCCTCACTGCCTCCTTCGCTTCTTTGTTTCTTAATCTGTACACCTCATACAATCGTTTCTTCTCAGTCTCATTTTTGCAGCAATCATTGCCATGTACGCATCTTTTTCTTACTTACTGCCTTTTTACCGACTCATTCCACCAAGCACATTTTTCTGTGTACCTACAATCACTCTTCCACATATTCGCACGGCACAATTGACAACAGAGTTTTCAAGCTTATCCATGCACTCTCAACGTCAGTGTCTTTTATTTGTTCGTTCCACACTGTTTCATTCACATTCAGCTCTTTATTCACAGCATCTACGTATTTCATTCTCGCACCACTATCCACTAGTTTGTCAACCCTAATTCTGGACGTTCGCACTACGTTTGCTTTCCTTCTCCACACCCACTTTTGCCCTAAACACACTCTCGATACCACCAAAAGTGGTCCGATCCACACTCCGCTCCGCGCATTACTTTTGTGTCTTTCACCAGGTTTCTAAGCCGTTCATCATACACTATCAAGTCTATCATACTTTTAGATTCACCTCTTTGCCATGTATACATATGCACATTTTATGTTTAAACCACGTATTGGATACAAACAGGCTTCTCTCCACACAGATGTTCAGCAGGTGTTCACCGTTCTCATTGGTTCTTTGGTCTCCGAACTTTCCTAGAACGCGTTCACTATGTTCTCTCTGTACACCCACCCATCCGTTCATATCCCCAATATAATCACTCTTTCGTTTGGCTTACATACGTTCAACACGTTCTCTACCTCATTCCAGAAGTTCTCACGCTCCTGGTCTCTTTCTCCATTCACCGGTGCATAGCATGCAATAAGAAAATTCTTCGAAACTCCACTTTCATTCTAACCCATATTACCCGGGAGATACTAATTCGTACTGTTTAACACATCTTTTCGCTCTTTCACTTATGATCACCCCAACTCCTTTTGCACCATGCACTTCCGTCTCAACTCCTGACCATAGTGCCAGGCTGCCATCCTCCATCTCCACAGCATCCTTTCCTTTGCGCTTTGTCTCCGATACACACAGAATATCAAGGTGTCTTTCGTACATTACATTCGCAATTTCAAATTCTTTACCATGCATACCTCTAACATTCCACGTACCGACTCGCCATTCATTCCTTGCACAGTCGTCAGCAACGGGGCCTGTCTGTTTCGACCTTGACCGCCCCTTGTAGCCAGGTCGATCCGAGGCAATTGTATTGTTTTCTTGAGTAATATCATAGCGAGCAGACCGGTTACTGGCCAAATCGTGCCCCGGACGATGTAGCATTCCCTACTAACGGTATCGTCCTACTACCGGACAGTTATGTCTACTATCACGACATAAAAGCTAGATATAAATAATAGATCGTATACTTACTGTATGAATCTCAAAATATACATATACATATACATTTTTTTTTTCTTTTTTTCTTTCTTACCTGCCCTTCGATCACATCACGCGTTTCTACCATACTGCTCTATACTCGATTCCTGGATTCCGCGCCCCTCACCGGACTTGCTGGTATTTATTAGCGACCAAATGATTCAATTATTATTTATTTATTTATTTTATTTATTTATTTTTATTTATTTATTTATTTATTTATTTATTTATTTTTATTTTTTTTGTAGCTTTTCGAGTTATAGTTATTTCACTGTCATTTAATATTTATTTATCAAATCAGTTTTATTGTCGCGAGCCGTGTTACTTAAATAAATATTTTATTAGTTCTCTATGAATTCATCGTTATTGCAACAATGTATACCTGTTCGGGTCCACTCCTTAGAGAAAAGGTTTACGTTTGCTTTATACTTTTTTTTTAAGTTATAGTTTTAACAATCACATGGGTTTAATAGAGCCGTATTTTTCGTACATACTGTAGCGATCCTAAATGTTATTTCGCGCCTATTTCAACTAAAGAGCCTTTTACTGGTTAGATTATCATTATCTTTGTTTATTATTAATACTAAAACCGCTGGGTATAAAAACCTGTTCAAACGCTTACCCTTATTTGATTGATTTAGAAGTTGTCATTTAACATTTATTAACATGTATTTAACTGAAAGCACCGAAATAAAGCTACTTATTTAACTTAAAAGTACAATAAGCTTTTATGTTTAAATTTTATTACAAAACAAATTTACAATTTACCTGCTTTCTTGTTTTATTGTTTTGCAAGTAAATTGAAGGTATTTGAATTCAATCGAAAAAAGTAAACTTTTAGAGTACTTCTTTAAATTTCTTATTTATTAAACGAATATTGCAAAGGAGGTGAAGATGTTAATTATTTAACTTGAAACTATGCAACTCTATTCCGTTTACTCGATTCATGTAATATGCAATTTACTATTTTAAATATTATTATTAAGATTTTCAATTTACAATTGCTGGTGACGCGCCTACCTGCTTTCCTTTGCCTTTACCTGGTTTCTTGTTTTATTATTTGAGAATAAAAGACGGTATTGTACTTCAATCGATAATGTGGACTTTTAGTAAAACTAAATTTTCCTTAAATAACTACATTTCTTATTTAAATGAATATTACAAAGAAGTGAGGGATACTAATTATTTAAATTAAAACTATGAGGATCATTCAATTTAGTATGTTTAATTTGCTATTAAAACTGAATTGCTTTATTTATTGACTTAATTTCATTTACTGTGGGATTTAAATTTGTATAGAAACTGAGTTTTCCCTAACGACTTGACCTTTCTTTCATTTAACTACTAAAATGCGTTTTATTTATTTGCGAAAACAAACCGTATTTCATTCGGAATTTCGATCAAAACTTATAGATAGTTATTGTTTATTTGTTTATTTATTTGCTTTTTTTTGCTTTGGAATGCTGATTAGATCCAGTTAAAATTGTTATTTTATTAGTTTTCTATAATTGATTGTCATTGCAAAAATGTTTACCTGTTGAGTTCACGACAAAGGGGCGGTATTTTCGGTTTAAGATCTCTCTACAATTCTACGAGTTTTAACAATCACATCTGGTATAGATTTAAAGAGCCGTAATTCTTCGTAGAAAACCCACAGCAATCCCAAACGTTATTTACGCGCCTTTTTTTTTTTTTGTACACGTTACAAAAATTTACTGGTTAGATTCATGTCTTTATCCATTATTAATTAAAACCGCTGAGTCTAAAATATGTTCAAAAACTCACCCGTACCGTACAGTAACTCTATTCAATTAAAATTATCATTTTAATCCGGACTTGCTACACTAAAGATAGAAGCTGGAGCCATCACAAACACGTCCTATCGCTTTGACGCTTTGACAAAAGAACTAATAATACTGTGAATCAGTTAAAACTAATTAACCATTAACACCATTTTATATATATATATATATATATATATATATATATATATATATATATATATATATATATATATATATATATATATATATATATATATTTTATTGCTTCCTTCCAATACCCATATGTACTGCGTCCACTTAAAAACGAGCTAATACATTTAAATTAACCGCGAATGCCTGTTGGCAAATTAGAGTTAAACACGCATTTCGCTTTAAGTTTGAAAAATATTAAATTTTAAATATACGTCATTTTGATGTTTTGTAGACTGTATTAGTTCCTTTCATGTCTATAATCTTGCTGAGACCTATTTAGTAGATATTGTACATTATTGATACCATGCACAGTTGCCAAATTAAAATAATATATTAAATCCTAATATAATTAATTTTAAGTAATTTACCTTTGAAATACATATATGTCCTGCTTATTTTTATTGTAATAATTGTCATTTTTTAATAGCTATTTGATTTATGACAACTTCCATTTAAGTCTGTTCTTCTGGCTGTTGATATATGTTTTTCTGCTTATTATGTTTGACTCCAAATTGAAAAATTGAAGACAAAACCAAAAGTTTGTGCTAATTAAAAAAAAAATAATGGAGATAATGTAGCTTATATAATCTTTGTTTGTATGTGTTTTTTGTGTAAAATCTAATACTTCGAAGAAAAATAGGATACAAACGCCTGGTAGGTATATCTAAAAACCGTATAAAAACTTAAATATTTTTAAATATACACCGCATAACTTTTGTATTTAGCATTTTTTTGCATCTGTGTAAGTAAAGGAATAATATGGTAGTTTATCATACTATTGCGCCACCCGGTATGTTTTACGGTTAAGGTGTATTCTATTTTTTACGTTAGCGTTATAAGTTCTGAAAAATAAACAACTGTTTTGCTGTCTGTGAAAAAATTAGGTTACAGTATTTAAAATCATTTTATTAATACATAGGAAACTATTTCAAACAGAAGACACACGTCGATACATAGGTGTAGAATACTATAGTAATGAGGGTGTTCCTTATTATGACGTGCTAATATTTGAAGAGTCATTTTTTCCAAAATTGAGACATTGGTTTCATGATGTGTAGAATTTTAGTAAGCATGCTTGGAAGCGCCTAAACTGGGAAAAAAAGCACGCTAGTCAGTAGATATGCAACGTCAAAGTTTTGCTATAAGGGGAAAAAAGCAAGCAAGTCAAGCGAAAATAGGGAAGAACCAGGTAAGTCAATGTTTGAACTTTTCTCTCCAGTTTATAATGGTATGTGCTAGTAAAAAATATATTTACCAAGTTCTTACGAATTTCGATTATTCTTTCCAGGCCTACTTCTGATTTCCCGTGCAAAATTTAATGATTTCCAATATCTAATGAAATGTCAAATTCTTTAGTAAACTACATTAATGTAAGTTAAATATATTAATAACGTTAATATATTGTTCTAGTGATTACCATAAGAACATTCTGCATGACTTTTCTATATAATTTTTTGTTATTTTTCAGGGGCCTTCCGAAAATGTAAGGAAGTTACGTCGTGTCTTTGGACACTGCACGAATCCAGCATGGATGATGGAAGCTTAATTTTTACTTTATTAGGACATAATATTTTAGTTATTTCCACAAACAATATTTTTGTAAGTTCTTGTATTGATTTTATAACGTTTTGAACATTAAAATGTGTTTTTCTCTATTTCGAAAATAATTGACTTACCTTCTTTTTTCCCACGACCTTTCATTTGAGTGTGAGATTTAAGTAATTTTTTTATACCGTTAATCAAGAATTTTAAGAAATGTCAGTGGCGTACCACTTTTTTTATACATCACAGGTATAATTCCTTTTCAAACTAAATTGATATCAGTACTAATATTAAGTTAGTTGGAAAAGAACTTATACTTCTGATATTTTAAACAAAGTGTGGCACCACCCACATTTCTTAAATTTCTTGGTTAACATGTAATTAACATAAATTGGAATTACTTCTTTTAGAAGTATTGGAGAGGGTAGAATTGAAACTCCTATTATTAACATTAATAATAATGATAAGTTGTACTTTACAAAAATTGTTCGAAATAAAAACATATTGAAAAATAACTACCAAAGACAAAGTCAACAGTATAAAATAAAAGCCGTTGCGAAAACAAAAACAACTCATGAAGGAAAATCCTGTATACACATTAAATTAACTAATAAAAATAAAAGGTAACTTTAAGGAACATAAATGTAGTTTTCATTTTTCTTTCTTCGTATATTCGTTTTGTATAAAAACCTTAATTTTAAGCCAGTTTTTATTTTCAAGCAATTCTTTATGCAGTTCCTTAAGTTCTTCACATTCCCTACGTTTTTGTTTTAATATGCTTTTTAAAAAAGTTTTTTACTATATATTTTTGTTGGCTAGTCCAGGGAACCAGTTTACGCGTTTTTCTTATTTTTGGAATCAGTGATGTGACAGAATCATTTTTTTTAATGGAGAAATCTGATGTTTGGGTGCAACTGTTATCATCAATGAAGTCCTCAGAATCACTTTTCTCACTTTCCTCGTTATCACTTAATAAATTTTGTTCTAAATCAATGTTTATTTCGTCCAAGGACTTCCCTTGATATTGGTTTGCACCACCTTTTTCCATTACCAATAAAATCTTAGATATCTTTGCCGTTTGGTAAACATCATCTGGTAATCTATATGAATTTCGATGTACACCTGGCGTATGCCCCATAAACGTGGCTAATTGTTCAATTTCCTGATCAGATAAGGTAAACAGTTGGGAGAGGGTGGCGAGATGTTTTCTCAAGCGGGTGGATGTTATTGATGACGGATTTTTGGCACCGCAACTCTTTGCATACTTATTTAAAGTTTTGTAACCTATTAAAGAAGATACCGAATTTGCTTTTGCAAATAAGTATTTGTTTTCTTTAGGCACATAATTACCACGTACATCTATAAGGAGTTGCAGGTGTTTCTGTATATCACCACTAAATAAAACTGGAACCCCCCTGCCTCTCTTTCCTCTTATGACAACCCTTCTAAAATTTTTTAATAAAATCTGTTCCGTAGAAGATATAACTTTATTAAATTCTTCATATTCTTCTTTTTCTGATTCTGTATTCAAGTACGTATGTAAAAACATTCTCTCTAGTTCACCTGAACGTTTCCTGTTTAACAATATCACCCTGCAATATACGGACTCCATTAATTTATTAAACGTTAACGGACAATTCTTTTCCTTCAGGGAGCTGTTTTAGTAATTTTAAGTCATTTGCTAATGGAACTATTGTTATTTTATTCCATTTGTTTAGGTGCAAATTATTGGCAGCTTCAGTCGAAACTTCGAAACGCCAGTTTGACTGAAATAAGGTAATCAGTGTTTTCAAATTTGCCTCCGCCTCCGCTGTAGAAACTGTTAGGTAGTTGAAGTGTTTTTTGTAAGCATAGGTAATGGCGATTTCACAGCATTGCTTTAGGGATGTAGCAATATTAATAGCAATTGTGGGAGATACATATATTTCTTTTTCGACATCGTACTTACCTAAACGTTTTGCAGTTTCTACAAAAAAAATCAAAATAGTCTGGGCGGAGCGCGGAAAGCAAAGTTGTAATAGATGACTCAAGTTTTCGAAGTTCAATTAAGACTTTCGCCAGTTCTCGCATTTTTCTTGAAGCTACAGAAATAAAGTGCTTCTCACGATGTGTGTTAAGATATCGCGATCCAAAAGCGCAGATAAGTACGTCATTCTGAGCTTCCAGAGAGATTTTATCTGCCCTCATGCATGGGAATACTTCTTGTTTTAATCGCGGATCTACTCTAGAATTAAGGACCATTTTGCCTGACCTGCAGCTTGAGCGTTACCAGTAACTTTGCCCTTATTGCATTTTTTCTGTGGCGATATAAAATATTTGACGAAAAAATCCTAAACAATTATCACATGGTAAAGTCGTTCGGTTGGAAACGTAGGATTCTCTCACTACTTTAAATCGTTCGCTGTTTTGTCCACTTGCCAAAAGTTTCCTTCCTTCTTAGTTTATCTAATAAATGTCGTCTGTCTTTGCTTTTCGTAGGTTTGGAGAATATTTCAATTACTGCGATTTCTGTTGAATGATTCCGTTTAATATGCCTTACGAAATTTTGCACCACACTTTCACAATAGTAACAATAGTCTGGCTTTCTTTTATAAGGCCTTTTGAACACTTTTAAATCAGGCACTTCTGATTCAAAATTATTACTTTTAATAGCTGGTAAAATATCTTTATTGTTTTCATAAGAATACGTAGACCCTTTGAAATCCGAGAGATTTGTTTTAGTGGCAATTTTTTCATTAATTTTATCTGCTGATATTCCCGGACATTTTTCGTAGGGCGTCGTAGATGTTGAGTGCTTTAAATCAGGCAGATTCGATACATGGTTGATTTTTTCTTTAATTTGAACTGGTAACATGTCCCAATTTGTTTCATAAGGCATCGTATACGTAAAGCTTTTTAGATCAGGTAAATTTGTTTCGGTGGTATTTTTCTCCTTAATTTGATATTTGTTAGAACGCATCGCAGATGTAGAGTATTTTACATCAGTGTGTTTTGTATCAAATGATACTTTTTCATTTGCTCTGGAGTTCGTTATTCGCACATTAAATACACGAGTTGGAGGATTCTGAAACAGAGAATAAAACAAGCCTATGAAGAAAATAGTCAGAAAGTGTTACCTCAAACTCATCTGAGTCAGGAACATATGATGAATCACTATCTGTCTGAAAGGGTCCTCTAATGTGCTCGTATCAATTTCTTGTGAAGAATTGTTAAAAATTTCCTGTAAATGATATGTAACATAAGAACAAGTAGTGTAATAATTGTATCAAAACCTCTATCGACTGTTAAAGTCTTGCTAAAAACATTCCTATAATAAGAAATCAGATCAAGGAATTTTAAGCTGTTTGCAAGCTTTTTAAATGTCAATAAAGTCTATTATAAGGTATTATTAAGGTGCTTTTTAAGTAAAGCAGAAAACTTCCAAAGCACTAAATTTTTCTTTGTTTGTTAAGAACTGCCTACCCAGAGCTGGAACTGACCCCAGTATACTACTTTACTCAATTGCTTTTTATAATAACAAATAAAATACAGAAACAACAATATTATTACTAGGCATATCTGTATATCTTTATATTGTGTCAATGTCCTTTGAATTTTAATCAAACCACCTTATAATTTATTATAAATTGATATTTATGTTTCATATCGTGAACATATTACCTCTGGTGATTCTGCAAGAAGCTTTTGTTGTGCATTATCCGTGATATCACTATTACGAAGACCTATATCTTCTTCTAGCGATATCTCTTTGCTTTTAATCAAACGAACCTACAATACAAATCATACTTATATCAATAGCAGAAGCCAACCTTTTGAAATTATGAAAGGAATACCTCATGTTTTTCAGCAAGAAATTGTTGTTGTTCATTATGCAGATGTACATTTTTATCTTGAGATGTCCCTATGCTTTTAATTAACTCATAGGTAGGCACATCTGGTGGCTTAATGGTAACCACATGATGTATAATTACATTATTTCCATTTATACTTGTCTTGTTTTGCTCATATAAATTACATGCGCTAGGTGGAACTGGAAACTAAAATAAGTAATTTTAAATTAACTGAACAAAATGTATTTAGGGTACCAATTCACCAATAGTTTTAACCAGCCAGCAGTTTGGTTTTTTTAAAAATTTATAGCAATACTTGGTTTATTTAAATTTCAAAATGCAAAGAAAAAATACATCTTGTGGACTTTTATTATTTGTTGCAAAATTACTAACAGTATTAATGGTTGATAATTTAGATCGGTTAGTTATTTAAAACAGTGAGTTCAGATATTTATCCCGTAAAAACATAACATATAGTAACTTTAAAAAATATGTAAAATGCGTTTTAATTTAGTTTCTTAACGGCAGATTATTAGACAAAAATACTTACCTTTGTCAAATTTATAAACAACCTACTTAACTCTTACTCTTATATAATAAGATAGTTCCAAAAACCTTTATGTTAGACACTTACCCTTGCGACAATATTTTCTTGTGGAGATGAAGCCTGAGGTGTTGGGACAGGGGAGAGCCCTCGATTACAAAACCAACCTTTTAAGCCACTTTTTCGCTGTTGACTTTTCCACATTTCTTTCTCTGGGTTATTATCTTAAATAAAAAAATTGTAACTATTGCATGCTTTGAAAAAAGAAAAACTGATTTTAAAAAATCCCTTCAAATCGACGTGAGAGATATCTACGTCAAATCAGATTAAAACCTTCTTTATAATTTTATCATGATTTTTATTTCACAGTCCCGCACGCATACCAAATTGATTTACTCACTTAAATAGTGCCGTCTGATATTGACTGTGAAGTTATTTTTGTGGCTTCACTAAAATTAAGCCTCGCTGTGGCTAGGTATTAACTGAAGTCTGTCCCAAAAATATAGACTTCAGCTATTCATAAAATAATCTGCTATTATTTCAATATATTGTAGTAAAATACAGTAGCTTCACAAAATAAGCAAAATATTATAGGTATGTTAATACTGTTTAAGTTTGAGCGACTTTTTTGAACTTTTCAGGTAATTGGACACATAATGTGTGAATTGCTTAAACATATAAGAATTAAAACTCACATGTTATTAGAATGTGTTAAAAATTACTTTTTTTTCATTTATAACCACAGATCTTACTAATGCTATTCAATACATCAGTTTCTAAATATTTGAGATAAAATTAAAAAGAGAAGTAAAGCTGAATATGCCGTAAATATTATTCTACATATCCCGGTGTGACTTAATTCGGGATTTTAGTTAAGCAGGACATTCCAGATGCCCCCTGTAAATTTTCAAAAAATGTAAGCATCTATATAAAACGTCTGAAGCTATGAAACATACAATAGTAATAACTATGAATTGGCGGGAGCTTTCAATCAACCATTACTAACCCAAACAACAACCCTAATCTTTATTTATTAATGTAATTATGTGTTAAAATATATGTCAGATACTTACCTATTGGGTCTTTTGAACACATTTGTGCAATTAGTTTACCCCTGTACATGTTTAGTAATTTGCCGGTATGGACGAAATAACTACCGCACTTTCGCGAGATAAAATATGTGTATATGGTCTCAACAACAATAATACTAGCATGCCATGCATTTCTAAATATAGAAAGCAATGTTGTCACTTTGCCGGTCTCAATGTTATGCGTAAATTGTCCGTGAAATTTGTGACTGAGTATATTTGCAAATCACTTAACGGAGTTTTTGAGAACTAACTATACAATTGTTGTAAACATTTATACATTTATTGTGTCCTGCTAAACGTTAGTATTTGTATTATATCTTCGAAATAACAACAGATACCCCCTCTATTTGTCGGTTAACGAAGTTTACTTTAACACAAGACTTTAACATAACAAATTCACATCATATGGTTGGGGGAAAGGGGAGAAATAAAGGATTTCATTATTGAGACCGATATACGGTCTCAACAATACCATGGAGTCAATAATAAATGTATTATGTCAATTGAAGGAGTCGATAAAGATAGGAATATATATATATATATATATATATATATATATATATATATATATATATATAGCGTGTCCAAGATAAGGAGGGCCAGTACAGGGATCTCGAGAACCGTAAAAGATACGAAGTCGGTTAAATGGGAAGAAAGTTGCGCATTTTGGTGCTTAACAAAATGCTTTTTTAAAATCTAAAAAATTTCGATTGGTTCCGGAGATGTCCGCAAAAAAACGAAATTTTGCAAAATCGTTTTAATTTTTTACTGGGTTTGTTTCAAGTGGAATTTTAAAATAAGTGGTACTTTCTCATAGCCACTTTTTCCCCTCTACAAGATGGCGTTATTGAATTAGAAATCCGACGTTTTTTCTTTGACCGACCATCATCAACTTCATTTTTTAAATACGGCTCTGATTTTCTAATATCAAATTGTTGAAGCTCTTTTAATTCTGAATTCAACAATGTACCACACTTCACGGTTTAGGTATGTTTTAGACCTTATTTGAGTATTATTAAAAGTTTTACTCAAATCGAAGCCGCCTTGTAAAATCTCTCATAAATTTAATTATTTCAGCTATGTCAATTTATCGAAAAATCACTTTTTTTGAGGTTTACAAATAAATTAGTTATTAACAATAGTTTTTACAATAATAAGTATTTACAACAAAGGATATTACAAAAATAACAAGGAAACTAGTATCAAAGAGTAGAATTTAAGTTCATAGGAAGTGTTCGAAATGATTGCCCTCATTCTCTAAACATAAATAGCATCTCATAACTGTAGCTTCTAAAACATGAATCAGCATAACTGGTGTTATACTTTGAAAAGCTTGAAGCACCAATCTTCTGAGTTCTTGTTCTGTTTCAAAGTTTTCCGTATAAGCATAATTTTCGACATATCCCCAAACAAAGAAATCTAATGGAGTAATGTCGGGTGAACGTGCTGGCCATGGCGTTTCAGAATACGTGCTTATAAGTTTTCCTAATTTATTTAAAAGGTACTCATTAACAGCCCTTGAATTATGTGCAGGCGCACCGTCCTGTTGGAACCAATGTTGCGAATTTCTGCTAGAGGTAAATTATCCAGGGCGTCTTCCAAGTCATTTTGTAGTAAATTGAGGTAATGCTCAGAGTTTAAATTATGATGGTAAAAAATGGTCCTATAATTCGTGTTCCCACAATTCCGGCCCACATATTGAATCCAAAACGATGTTGATATCTTATTTCTTTAAGTAAATGTGGGTTTTCTGTGGCCCAGTGATGAATATTTCGTGTATTAAAAATCCTATTTTTAGTCACCATGCTCTCATCAGACCATATTATCTGATAAGGAAAAGCTTCATTTTCATGACATTCTCGTGTGTACCTTTCACAGAATGTTCGACGCCTTTCTGCATCACCGGGTCTAAGTTCTTGACAAATTCTGTATTTGTATGGATGAAATTTTTGTTTTTTTAAAATAAATTGTGCTGTCGATTTCGCCACACCAACGTTTTGTTCAATTTTCCGAGTTGATATTCCGCGGTTCTCAATAACTGATAATAATGCGTTGTTTACTTTTTCTTCATTACTAGGCTTTTGTCGAGAAAGTACAGGTTTCTTAAACGCACCGTATTCTTTATGATTAACTACTAACTTACTAAATGTCCTTTTATTTGGCTGCCTCCTTTCCGGATATTTATTTAAATACATATGTTCCACTGCATAACAGTTTCGGTTACTTAAAATGAAACAAGTTATCATATCAAATTTCTCTTCATTTGAATAAAGTTCCATATTTCAAACAAAATGCAAGAAAAACGTTTTTAAAGAAAATAATGTCATAGTAAATGTCAAATTTAATACATCTCTGGGATGTTCATTTTTTTTTTCAAAGCCTACTTTCTTTCAAATAGATGTAGAAATGTGATAGATACCTGAGACATTGAAACGTACTAAGATCGATGCAAAATTCGACTCCTTGATGTTAGATTTATTGTTATCTTTTTATATCTTTTATTGTTAATACCTGTGCGTGTTTAATACTTATTAATAATTATTGATTATCTGCCTTATTTATTTGTAATCTTTAATTAAAAAAATAGTAAATTTTATTGTTCTTTATTGGTAATACTTACTATTGTAAAAAGTATTGTTAATAACTTATTTATAGTGTTTTTTCGATAAATTGAAATAATTAAATTTATGAGAGATTTTACAAGGCAGCTTCGATTCGAGTAAAACTTTTAATAATACTCAAGGTCTAAAACATACCTAAACCGTGAAGTGTGGTACATTGTTGAATTCAGAATTGAAAGAGCTTCAACAATTTGATATTAGAAAATCAGAGCCGTATTTAAAAAAATAAGTTGATGATGGTCGGTCAAAGACGAAAAGTCGAATTTCAAATTCAATAACGCCATCTTGTAGAGGAGAAAGAGTGGCTATGAGAAAGTACCACTTATTTTAAAATTCCTCTTGAAACAAACCCAGTAAAAAATTTAAACGATTTTGCAAAATTTCGGTTTTTTGCGGATATCTCCGGAACCAATCGAATTTTTTTAGATTTAAAAAAAGCATTTTGTTAAGCACCAAAATGCGCAACTTTATTTCCATTTAACCGACTTCGTATCTTTTACGGTTCTCGAGATCCCTGTACTGGCCCTCCTTGTCTGGAACACGTTGTGTGTGTGTGTATATATATATATATATATATATATATATATATATATATATATATATATATATATATATATATATATATATAAAACTCTATATTCAATTAGAAGACGATGCGAAGTCTGCATCGAAAAAGTTTGAAAACAGTTTGAAAAATATCTGTAGTTTTAGTGGGTTTGTGTGTTTTTATATTGATATTTTGTTACCATTCCACAAGAACAACATTACAGTTAAACTTATTTGAATTACAAAATGTCTCTAAAATATTTTACTGGAAGTGAAATTGCTTTTTTGGGTAGAATATCCTCATTCAATTTCATATTTAGTTTTCTAAGCCTACTGTTGTCGTTAATAAATATACCAATTAAGAAAAACTTTAAAAAGTCAATTAATTATTAAAATAGCATAGAAGTGTTATATATTTTTCAAAAGCACAAAAAAAATGTCATTTAAAAATGTTATATCCAACTATATAAAAAATTCAAAGTTATTAAAGTTTTTCAAAATCGCCAGTTTTTCAATTTTGGCTAATTGCGCAATAACGGTCAGAGATATCTTGATTATGACTATTGAATCTTAATCAACTCTGAAATCGAGCACAAGAACCCCATATTACCGTTTGTCTATCTGTAATAGAAAGGGTACTTCCCATAAGAAAACATCGAAAATGAACCACCCTGTACATTGTAAAAGTGGCCACCCTGTATATTACAATTTTTTTTATTTTGTTTGCATTTTGCGTTTGTTTGACTAATTCTGCATTTCAATATGGCGCTACGTTCTGGATAAAAATTTGATTGGCTGTCGTCTATTCTTCCGTCGGCCACTTTGCGCAATGCTACGTTACGTACGTTGAAAGAAAGAAAATAAATCTATCTCAATTGTTTTTTACACCTGTCGGTCTTTTGTTTTTTTTTTTAATCACTTTTTGTCATTAATGAAAATATCATTAGTAACTTGCCACATTTTTTAACAATCTGGTTGATAATGAACCGGTTTTGTCAGACTTTTTTGATAATAGATCAAAAATCGATAATATCGAAAGATACTTTGATTCTTTTTTTGTTACATGATCGTTTTGTTAGGCCTTTAGCTACAAAAGTGGGTTAGAAGTTTTCAGATGGTTACTTGTACGTAATCAAACAATTTTTTTTCTTAGTTTAATGTTAGCAGATTAATTGCAATACAAACAAATGCTTTGTTTTTATAAAATGCATTGTGTGCGTATCGTTTATCTTATTTCCGCAGGGTATTGCTCTGCTGTATATTTGAACTATGAAATAGTTATCCCAAGGTTAAAGTCTTCTAAATTATTCTTATACTTTTTATTTTTGTTATTGCAATTATAGATAACCTAGAAAACTTTATCTTTTTTACATTTTATGAACCTTGTGAAGTGAAATTATCGTTGATTTTAGAATTAGAAACACGTGTAATGGGTACTTCGATTGATAAAGTTGATTACTTTCTGGAAATCCGAATTCGAATAGATTCAACTGTTAGCATCAAGTTTTAAATTTTTTATAAGTTGAAGACTTATTTGACATTTAAATCTTTGCATGTGTACTGCATAACGTACCTTTACATCCTCTTTCTTTTAGCTTAGATAGGTACTACGTATACATTTAAAAATGTAATTATCAGTACACTAACAGATAAAGTTCATTATCGGAGACGCTATAAATAATCAAGAACGGAACAATAGTTTTAGTCGTTCGAAAACGTGTATGCCATTAATAGCGTTTTTTTTAATAAGTTTGAAGTGTGGTAAAATATCTTACATTTTGGTTACAACAAATGGGTGATGCAGTGATAGATGATTGTGCAAGTCGGTTTGTACCGTTCGAAAGGAAAATTGTTAAATTAGAAGAACTAATTCACTCTTACTTCAAACATCCTCAACACTTAATTACATTACTTACCGCTCTCCATCTTTGCGAGCACGACCATAGCTTTGTTCCTCCATGGTAGCGTCACTGCTTAATGTTTTTTAAGCTGTGGTAGCGTGTAAAGTACGAAGTGTTCTGAGAAGATCAATGTAATGAAATACGAAGTTTAATCATTATTCCTTGCGGACTTTTAATACGCTTGGTTTCTTTTATTTACTTGTCAAAATGCCTATTTTAACTTTACAGCGATCGTACAAATACATGATGTATGCCACAAAGCAGCCAACTTTAAGAATTAAGCAGGCCGATTTGAAGTGCAAGAATGGATGCGGATTTTTTGGAAATGCAGAGTGGGATGGTAAGTGTTTTTTTTTTCATTTTTTATGTCTACGATTTTATCGTCGATAATTAACAAAAAAAAAAACGAATCACCTTCATTGTTTGATATGGTATTAAGTGGCGATATTAATAGAACATGTGAAATTTAATTGCACTATGGTTAATTTTGCATTTTTATTTATTTTATTGTTTAAACGGGATATAAAAAATGACTGAAATGATTAATATCAATTTGAAATACAATAAAATGTTATGTGTCACTGCTCTTGACTCAATTCATTAGATAAAGAATTTACACATTTGCAAAGAATTCTTTGCAAAATGAGCTCAATTACAAGAACGGTGATAAATCTTTTTAATTGAAAATCAGGATTTTGTTAATTTAAAATTCTGATAGTTTTGTATTCCTTCATTTTTTTTCGTGACTCTACCATCTTTTATTTCCTCTAATTATATCTATCCCAACGCCGGAAGAGTTAATAATTGATTATCTCATCAGGCTAAAACTTTTTGATTTACAATTTAATATACACTTCAAATAATGTTAAAATTATGTAAGGGATCGAACAACACTATTTCTATTAGATTAGCTAATTGATCTAATCAAATGAAACCGCGATGAATTTATAAGAAATGTTCTGCGTATTTCCTGTATTCGACACTCAGATATAAGAAACAAACAACTTATTAGTCATTATTTACTAATAAAATAAATCTCTACTCTCTGTCATGATTATTTTACTGCCGATTCCAAGAGAGGTTCACATTAACTACCTCTACTTACGTATATTGTTATCACAGCATTTAATGTAAAAAACATGATAGATCAACTTCTTCTATTTATTTACCCAAATGAACTTTGTTGGAGTTCAGTTTTATGCAAAACGGCTGCATCTCTATATGGTGTTAGAACAAGTCAATGTGAGACCTTTGATTAACACTTTTGTTACACTAAATAATTAAACGCGTGTAATTATTTTACAGGTTACTGTTCAAAATGTTATCGAGATTATATGCAAAAAGAAAGAGAGAAAAGTGTAGTAGCTCATGGCCGCCCTGAGAACAGTAAAACACGAATTCCTGGATTTTCAAAATTTGAAGAAAAGAAGCGACAGCAAACAGATAAGAAGAATAAATATCTTAAAAATTTAACACCAGTGTTTAGAAAATCTTCTAGCGCTAAAGGTAATTTAAAGTATTCATAAAATTTTGATTTTCTAAAGTTTTTTATAGATACCCCTAGAGATAGACACCATGAATTCCATCACTCAAATCCAGAAATAGAAAAACTTACTGCCGAATTTATATCGAAATATGGAGCATGTGGAGAGTATGTTCGTAAAGATTTTACTAAATGTGTTACTGCGGCATATACAAAAATATTAGCAGTAATTGATAGTAAACCCATAGAAGAAATTGCAGAACTTGTACAACAGTATTATAACATGTTTTTAAATCGATTAAATACTAATAGTGTTTATAAAGAAGTTAATAGTGAGATTAGAGATCAAATGTTAGATCTTTTCGAAAAATTTGTTATGGTTGAATTGTATGGGTAAATAATTTAAGATTGTAACAATTCAATGTTATTAATAACAAATACTCGTAGGGTTCTATTTTGTCCAAATTACACACCAGATGAGGACGAAGATTTAGCTATTCAAGAGCGAATTCGTAAATTAAGTTGGGTGACTGCACACCATTTGGGTTGTTGTATAAGTGAAACTAGCGTAGAAGTCCGTGATCTTGTCTACACTGCCATTACTGATTTATTGGGTAAATACACTAATAATGATATTTTAAAAAACCGCTATGTTACAATTTACAGGCATTGACTCCGTAAAAGCTCCACAAGATAAACTATCTTGTGTTGTCCGCTGCTGTCGAAGTGTTATGGAAGTTTTGCAACACTGCCAAGGTGGCCCAGTGAGTGCAGACGAATTTTTACCTGCTTAATATTTATAGTGTTAAAAGGCAATCCTGCTAGGCTTAAAAGCAATATTCACTATGTAAACCGTTTCTGTAACGATACACGACTAATGCAAGGAGAAGGAGGTTATTACTTTACAAATTTGGTAAAATAAAATTAAAAATTTTTAGCTGTAATTAAAAATTTATTTATAGTGTTGTGCTGTTTCTTTTATTGAAAATTTAACTGCCGAATCTTTAAATATGCCAGAAGAAGAGTTTACAGCATACATGACAGGACTTATTACACCAGTTAGTGCATGGGAATCCGCTTTAGTTGCATGTGAAAATATGCATCAATTATGTGAACATTTAGCACTTTTGAAAGGTCTCTCTGAACGCACAGATACTGTTCAAAAAGGAACAACAGGACTCAAAACCAACATCGAAAAGTTTAAAGTAAGTAGTTGACAAAAGACCAATTCTATTTTACTAATCACATAAATTTAATCCAGGATGAAATCACAAAGTCAATTGAATCTGTGATAAAAAGAACACCTCTTATAATAAAACCAAGAAAGACTCCAATTGCAATCGATAGACATGATTCAATAACTGATACTCTCCCATCCCCAATTACTCCAGTTATTGTATCTAAATTTGTTAATAATGATGATACTAATTTATTTGAGCCGAGTGAAAATAATATGCAAAATTTGCCAAATTATTACAAACAGAATTTACAATTACACACTTTAGATGTTACAAAAGATTCTAAAAGCGTATTACAGTTAGATATCACACCGTGTTTACAACCAGCTCCGAATGCAGAAACACTACCACCTGGTGAGTTACTTGAAAGTTTAAATGTGAGCGGATTAACACCAGATAATGGACGTGGTAGCTTTGTAGAACTTTCTAACGTTAATTATGATATTGATTTTTCCGATTTAAGTACTGAAAATAGCGTGGCTGAAGAACTAACGCCTGATAAGCATAGATCATCTAGCTTTACACCCGATCCTTTTAGTCCAATTGGTAGTTCATGTAACATAGCACAAACACCACTAATTCCTTCTTCTGCGCAATTACCTGATGTGTTATCAAGTCATAATAATGAGTCGGTATTACAATTAACAGAAACGAAAACGATATTAGACAAAGACGAAGAACAGAATCTCTCACATTTACCAACACCTTTAATGCCAACAACATCTCAATACACTGGTTTTTCAAAACAAGGTTCACAAATTCCTAGTATTCCATGCAACACTGGTGACTTCTCTTCGTTAGAGTGCATACAGTCATTAAGTAGTCTACCACCAAATGCAGATATAGAAAGTACATCAAAAGAAATAAGTCTACTATGAAGATAATGTAATATAAATTCGTTAATTAATATTTTTAAGTCGTGTAAAATAACGTTTGTAACATTTTGTAGATATTTAAGTATAAAGTGTATTAAATACTAATTATGACTATGCATTTACATTATTAATTTCCCAATGTTTTTATCCTTTCAGTTTATTGTGCTCGATCCATAAATATTGTTTTCGTGAAAAAATTGAGGTTGCGTTATCAACGGATTTCCACGTTTTCAGAATTTTGAAAATCGTTTAGACCATTTTCAACTTTCAACAATATCGCAAAACTGCAAAGTTTATCAAAAAAACCTTTATCAAAGATAATTAAATTTTAGTTTTTTTTATAAAAGTTTTTTGTAGTACAGTACAACCTCGATAATCGGGACTAATAAAACTGGACTGATCCAGATTAGCAAAAAATCTGATTTACCAAAACAGCAAGTTTTCAAGCTATTTTCTGTAGAAAATCTCTTTTTTAAAATTAGGAATGTAATTACATATCAGAAAAATACGTTGTACATACTACATATGCGGTAAACTTGTAATTATACCCATTTGTAGTTACGTCATCTAGGTGAGAATTAAACTGGCGTAGATATTGTTGCCAATCAATATTAGGTTTGAAAATTTACTATCGCGTTCGGAAATTACTAGCCTGTTATGTATTTTTATACGTTCAAAAATTAACAAACGGTATGTTATATTTTTTAGATTCATCTATACACTTACATCTCAAAAATAAAAATAATCTTGTAGTATTTATTTAGATATATTTATTAACAAACTTTAAAAAAACACCATATTGCATTGCCAAGTTAATGGAATTGTAACGCTATGATTGAATACTGAAGTGACTATCATAAAATAAAATTTGCTGTAAACAAAAGCTTAATCAGTCTCGTCACTATTTCGATAAGTTGACAAACCAAATTTTTGTTTGACAGTGTTGGGTACCTCATAAATATATAAAATTAATAATCATCGACACCAATTTTTTCCAAAAATTTTTGTCACCGCTGTTTGGAATATGCTAAACAAAAATGACGTCATTACAAATGAGTATAATTCCGAGTATATGTATGTAAACTACTCGTTAAAAAATATGTAATTTTGTCTGCTTAGCTTGTGTTTGTTATAGTTCGTGAAGGCCGTTTCCTTGAGTCTTTGAAGAACTAGCATGTGGTGAATTGGAACGTTATTTTCTTCTAATAAAATACTTATCTTTTTTGGGTTTTTTAATAGTGTATTTTAAATTATTCAATCTAAACGTTTCGATAACACTTCGTCAGTAGTAATATTTGTTAAAATTGTTAAAGGTGTTGTAAACAATTTTGTCAAAGTTGAAAAATTAAAACATAAACATCAGCCTGCTATCAACATAACAGTTTGAGAAACGTATAAAGCCAACTATAAAATTAAATTTTAGTAAAGAATAACTAGGTCATTAAAAATTAAATATTGTTAAACTGTCTTAAAGATGACAAATCAAAACACTCTACGACGAAAGCTAACAATGAAAAATGTCAGCCAAAAAACATTTAACAAAATTTAATCAAGTTATGATGTAAGTGTAAAGCTGTGAAAAACTTCAATTTCAAAATGAGAGAAGTATTCACAAATATAAACATGACATCAAATAAAATAATCCAGTTAAATCTAACAAAGAGATATCTTTATCAATAAGTGCAAGTGTTATTAACAATGAAAAGCATAATGCAGAACATTTTTGTAATTTTTTTAAATTTTAATCTTAATTTCGAATACTTATATTAAATTATATTCTATTTTCGTCTGTCCATTTTAAGCACATAGTTAAACTTTTAAGTGCCTCATAATTATTAACTTTTGAATTAATACCATCTATGATCTCGGCTTCATAGTCACTTTCTTAATTCACCTCTGGTTCATTTGAAAGCAAGTCTTCGTCTTTTTCTATCCACTGGTTAACGTCAGGTCAGCAAAAGTATCTTCGCTTAATGTATAACATTTGCGAAATACCCTTGAGGACGATCTGTTGTTCACACAATGTTCTTAAAGAAATTAGGTCCTCGGTTTTCCATTCTGAATCAGAACTTGAAGAATCTTGGTTACACCTAATTATTTTTTCCCAGCATTTTGCTAACGTCTCTGCAGAAACTTTAACCATGCGTTACTAAGTAAGCATACAGCAGCATCTTTTAAATTTATGTTCTTTAAAAGCTGATCAACATTCTCTTCTTGAGACAAAATATACGCCAACAGGCTTTTTTGGTAAAATAGCTTAGTTTATCTGATGGCGTTTTGATCCATCGGTTGTTGAAGTGGGGTGCAGTGTAGTGGAAAAAAGAATGCTGTAAATTGACCATCATCACTAGACAGTTCTTCAACAGACCCATGGCTGGAAATGTTATCAATTAGCAGAAGAGCACCATTCAACAAATTTTAATTTTTTAAATGATTTCTTGAGGAATAAATGATTTGTGAAACCACTCTTGGTAATATTGCTGTCGTCATTCGAGCATTAGAAGAGGATTTGTATTGATCTGGAATGTGTTGATTTTTGAAGGCTCTCGGATTTCAGTGCTTTTGCTATAAGTAAAAGTTGTAGTTTGTGTGAACATTTCCACAAGCTAAGAAGGTAACACACTCTTTACTTATCTTCCGTCTTAGTGCAGTTTTTTCTTGTGATCGAACCATTGTTTTTTCCGGAAGCATTTACCACTACAGTATCGGCTCATCAGCGTTATGGCAGCAGATTAACTTCCTTAATTTTCTGTGATAATGCTGACAAAAATCGATCAACAGCAGTTTCATCAGTAGATAATTTTTCGCCGCACACTTTAAGGAACAAAAACCACGTCTTTTCCAACCTTGACTTGCTACAAAATGGTTGTTGGAAATTGTTTTTTGCGTTGAATGTATTTCTAACAATAAATAATATACGTCCATTGATGGTAACGTCAGGATTCTCAGTTTTGTAAATAAAGGTCTGCAGTGCTCATTAGGTTTCACACTCAGTATCATTCGGACTGCTCTTTTCTGTATGCGAAAATTTTTTATGGAATGAACACAATTTCCCCAAAGAGTAATCCCAAGTTAGCCCTTCATCCAAACTGATACCCAAAATCTTACAACTTTTACCAGTGATTAGTTTAGTGTTGATTGTTATTACTAATGCCTGTGCCTTAGTTTCGTTTAGCCGAAAATTATTAGCAGAGAACCAATTTTTAACTTAATTTATAGATGTCATTGATATATTCATTAAAGTATCAAAATTATTGTGTTTATTTAAAAGACTGGTATCATCTGCAAATAAGAAGCAGTCAATTGCAGGCAATAACAAATGTCATTTAGGTAAATATTGAATAATAGGGGCCCAAAAAGGGATCCCTGCTGCACACCATGCATAACTTCTTTAAGTTGCGAGCATTCGCCAGTATCATAAGCTACCAACTGCATTCTATTAGAAAGATAAGATCTTATGAAATGCAATTGGACCCATACTATTCCATAATGTACAAGTTTATGTATGAGGAGATAATGTGAAACACAGTCGAATGCCTTGCTTACATTGCACATTGTGAGAACTGAGCAAATATCTGCCTCAAGGCCATCGATTACGTTCGTTATAATTCCTTGCAAGGCCTTGATTCTTGATGAATTTTCACGAAATCCAAATTGTACTGGTAGTAAACCATATTTTTCAAAAAAGTTATATAATCTAGTCTTCTACAGGACTTCAATTATTTTGCCAAAAATAACAATTATTGAAATTAGCCGATAATTATGACATTTTCAGGTCACGTTTTTTGAAAATTGGGATCACTTTAGAAAATTTAAAACTGTTTGATAAACTCCCTCTTCAAAACATGGATTTATCATCTCACTTAAGGGGTTTAATAAATATTCCATTGTCTCTTTTAAAATTTGTATATCTAATTCAAAATAGTCTGTAGCTGAGGAATTTTTCAGGTTACAGATGGCTTCAAAAACCATGTGGTGACACGGGTTCCAAGAAAAGCAAGTTGTCTGGTTTCAGAGCCAGTTCTATAAAATTATGTTCAGTCGATGAAACCTAAGGTAAATTAAGAATTATTTATTCAGCGATGGAGGAAAAATAATTATTTAAGTCTTCAATTGGTATATCAATGAATATTGAATTTTTACCTCTATTGGATTCGTAATTTACGAGTCGCCAAACTGTCTTTGTGTTTATTATTTGACTAGTAGAAATTTATTATAAGCAGATTTCTTTGTTTCAATAATGGATCTCTTATAGTCAGTTTTAACTCTTTATGTCTATGCCATAAACAGGGTTAAAAACATGTGTCTGATGTCGATATGTCTTTTTTCCTCGGGTCCGTCTACCTATCTGGTTCCGGAGACACTGCAGCCTATAACGCGTATTGTGTTCTTCCTAGTGGTTTGTTACACCCAGTCCGTGATCTTAATGCCCTGTAGCAGAGCACACAGGTCACTCGCAGAATTTCCGGTTGTATTTATGGATACCCGAAAATCCGCTCTTTTAGCAGCCAGCGAATCACAGTCACATATAATGTGTGTAGATGTTTCTGGTTCCTTAGCGCAGAATCTACATGTGAGGTCTCCTTAAATGGTCCTTAACAGGTGCATGTTCTGTCAGGAGATAGTTAATCCTTAAAGCTTAAAAGTGCTTTTAGGGTCGCCTGGCTGTCAGATAAGATATAGATACGTCTTCCACTGTAGGGCCTTCTATTATTTTCCCGCGCGCATTGAAGTATCGCGTAAATTTCCGTTTGGAAAACAGTAGCATACATGCCAAGACGGATAGTAGGTAATATCTTGCTTTAGCCTCACACTGTGTACACCTGCTCCGGCATCCGTCTCGGTTTTTGTACCGTCCGTGTACCATATTAGACTACCAAAGGAAATTTGTGTCCCTGTTCATTCCATTCTGTTCGATCGTGAATTATTACCTCGAAGAGTATAGTAACGAAATATTTGTTTTGGCGTCATATGGTCCATTCTCATATCAAGTATGCCAATGCTGTAAATTAACCTCGTATGCTCTGTGTCTGTCCGTAGATTGTACTGTGAAGTCTGCAATGTATACAGCCCCAATCTGGCCTCCCCTCTAATCACCAGATCAAGAGGAAGGAGTTTCAATAGGGTTTCCATTGCAGCGGTAGGCGTGGTTCTCATTGCCCCAGTAATGCCTAAACTGCAAGTCTTTGTATCTTCCGTATTATAAGTGTTTTGTAACTGTGGTTGAGTTGATTAGCCTATTTCCACAGAACTGTGGAAATAGGCCGATCAACTCAACTAAGCTTTGTATCTTGCCTAGTTTTACTTGGCGGTTTCCTGCTTCATTTGGTCATCACACCAAAGCCGCATGGTTATTGCCGGTATGACTACCCTTGTATAATGCCAGTGCACCATATCTCAGACCCCATGGTTTGTCATAGGTGCGCCTAAATACCGCAAGGGTAATTTCCGCTTTTCTGATAACTCTCTCAGTGTGTTGGTTCCAGGTAAGTTTGGAGTACAAAGAACTCCCGATATATTGATTACTTCGCTGCCAAGAAGAGGAGGACCTAGGTCCTTTAGATTCCTCCTTTGCGTGAAAGGTACTATGGAGTTTTTTTGGGGACTGAGTTTTAGGCCTTCCCTCTCTATTCACCTAGTTGTTACATTCAGGGCCCTTTGCATGCGCTCTCTGACTGTGCTGGTAAATCTACCTTCTGCTAGGATGACTAAGTTATCCGCGTATCCTGGGAATGAGAAACCTTCGTTGCTGGTAGGGCGATAAAACTCCTGTGAACATTCCTAAGGACTGCCAGAGTCTATTCGGATACCGCCTTATGCAGTCTCCATGAGTCGTTCCATACCTAGGTTTCTCATGGCTGTGGAAATAGAGTTAAATGATGTACTATCGAAGGCTCTTTCTATGTCCAGGAATGCCCCAGAAGGATCTCCTTGTTTTCCAGCGTTTTTTCCATTCCTGATCAGGTGTTGGAGTGATGTTTCTGCTCTCCGTGTAGTGGTCTGGTTACCACCACACCGTACCTGACATGCCTATCCAGCAATTTTTCAATTGTCTTAAGTGTAAAAGACCTAGACTAATTGGTTTATAAGCCTTTACCTGAGAATAATTGGCCCGACCAGGCTTGGGTATTATAAAACCACGCTGGTTAGTCTACTTTCTCAGAAGGTATTTCATATCCAGGTTGGTTCTTATAATCTTGCAGATTCTTTTGAGCAAAAGGTCTGATCCCCTTTGCAGCATGGCTGGAATAATTTTATCCGCTCCCAGATTGAGTCCCATTCCGATCGTTTTCAGAATCACTTTCCTGGCTATTACCCAGTCCGCCCTAGATGCTTTGCTTCCAGAATCATCAGGCCCTTGGTTTTGCCAGTCAATCGGTGATAGATCTAATACTTCCGAGCCAGCAAGGCGTACCCGAAAAAGTTCGGTGATGGTATCCTTTCCAGTCTTCGTATATTGTCCGGTGTCTTTTACCAAATTACTTACTGAGTGTGGATCCTGGCACATTCTGGAGTCCTTTCTATCTCTTCACAGTGCCTTCTCCAGGCGCTATTGGAGATTATCTCAGTGCTTTATTGTACTCAGTTAGGAATGTTTGATACTAATCCCAATTACCTGATGCTTTTGCCCTACTAAATAGTTTTTTAGTGTTTACCTTCATTTCCGTGAGTTCTGGAGTCCACCAAGGGACTTTCCTATTGGGAACCCTCGCGGTTGAGGGGCAGTTTTCCTTATATGTAGAGATAATTGTGTCTGTTAATCGCTACACGGCTATCTATGTATAGACTGTTATCTATTGAAAATTGAAACCCCGCCAGTTCACGATCTAGCTCTTCCTTATAGGACCCCAATTCGTTTTGCGGGGGTTTCGATAACTTTCTACCACACGGTTGATTTCAAAACATATGTATCTGTGATCCGAATAGCTCATCTCATCCGAAACATGCCAGTTTTTAAAAAACTTACTCATGATAAGTACCTAATGTAATATCAATTTCCCCCTTCCTTTGCCTTGTTACAAAGGAAGGTTTGTTCCCCCTATCCAATATATCTAAATTATGTGCCATAGTGAATTGTAAGATAGATTCACCTCTAGGGTTGGTGTTGGTGCTTCCTCATACCATATGATGGGAATTTGCGTCACAACCGATGAGTGCTTGCGATCCGTTGCCTGTGCAGCTACTGACCAGTTCCTCCACTTCGGCTAGGGGTGGTATCTTCGGGTCATCAGAAAACAGGTACGCCGGTCCCTCAGCCCCCCTCTATCTGAGGTGCGCTTTACCGCTACTAGATCCTGTGAACAGAAGTTTATTAGCGGTGTTCCTTTTTTGGTAAGTATGCAGGTCCTGGGTCTGTCAGTGTCTCTACTGCGTGCTAGTTGACCACCGATTGCTCCAGAGCCTATCTTACCTCTGTTTATCCAGGGTGCTTGTATAAGGGCTACAGCGTAGCCCTTCATTAACTTGCATAAGGCAGCCTAAGCTGTACAACCCTTATTGTCTTCTGTTCTGTGTTCGCCTGTTCAAGAAACCTATAACATGTCCCATCCATTGAAAAGGTCAGGATTATTCCATCCTTCTCTCCGTCTTGGTGCACAGTTTGTGCCAGTCTCCCGTTTCAAGGCCTGGGTTTTGACGCTCAAGCCGGGTCCTGACAGTTTTTTCCTCTGATGTCCCTGGTATCGACACCAGTCGTTTCAGGAGGCCTTTAACCTCGAGAACAGTCAAGTCTAACCCCTCCCAAAGTTTCTCCATATTTTTCACTGACTGATTTAGCCAGTTCTTGGCATTTTCGTTGGCACACGTGATGCATCTGATAACTCCCGTGTACATACTTCCCTCAAACTGTGGAGGGCTCCCACTTGTGGAAGGTGTCTCGTCTACCACCTCTGGCAGTTTGTTCATGATCAGATCCGCTTGCTTCTGGTCTAGTAGAATATCAGGATGGCGCCTGTCTACCACTTTCATCCTGAGTCCTTTGGCTGCCTCACTGTAAGACCCAGGCTGGGTTTTTAGACGATTGTTTCTGAGAAGAGAGAGTAGAGGAGTCTGACCTGGGTTTCTTAGCTTCCCCGCTCTTCTCCTTTTCCTCCCCTTTTCCGTTGCATTCTTTTGGGTTGGCTTGTCTTTGTCCCAGCCTTGATCTTTTCTGATTTCCGGAGCTTCTTGTTTTGTTCCCCGGAAAGCTTCTTTGTCTGCTGTCCCAGGTTATCAACCCCTGTAGCCGTTATCCCACCGCCTGGCGATCCAGCTACAGGTTCGTCAGGCAAGCCTGATTCCTACCCTTGGACCCTCTCCATTCGTGTAGCGGTGTCTTCCTTCGGATCCACTGCTGACCTTTCGTCTGTGTCTCAAATAAACGTGTCCACGAGTATAGACGAGTATGGCTGAAATAAAGGTCACCACGTGAGGAGTCCCCTGCTGACGTGTAAGGCTTGTTACAGTAGGGTGCGCTCGATGCCCCGAGGTTAGTCGTTAGAAACTGATCGGCCCTTTAGTTATACCGTTCAGAGCACGATACATCCCTTAGGCGCGCACTATACATGTGAGATTAGGGGAGCATTTTACAGTGTTACACCTCCACGCGGTTCAGGCGATTAAGCCCAGACCGCCGACCACTGCCTGCACAACGTTCCCTAGCCACGCACTCCTAGAGTAGCTGCAGTGCAAAGAGTGGTTACGGCACGGAGACGAGTGGCGCGCATTCGTCTCCAGCTCGGACATCCCGGGATTGCCACACCCATATGTGCTTTTAAAGGTACACGTCCGGGGACGAGGAGATAGAAAAGGAAAAGGTCTCTGAGCTATCACTAGTAGCCTGAAGAGTTGGAGCAAGGGTGCTCCGACAGAAGAGTTAAAGTAAAGGAAGTCACTCAAGACTAGTATAACAAAAGTGAACTTCTAGATACGGCCTCGCAGGGTTGTCCCTGCCCTCGTTAGTTACGAGACCCCACGTGAACTGGTCCGCGACACTGGATTCACTAAAGCTAACAGTGACTCTTTAAGGACACGAGCTTATATTTAGGTGTTGGCCTTCCACCATCTACGATCATTTCCAGGGTCGTTCCCCTATCTGCCAACTGGGGACGCGCCTAGTAGTTAATTCAACCCCTAAGCAATATTATAAGAAAAACATCGTTTAAATAATTGAGTTTTATGTTTAGGTATTTCGATTTATTTTGCAAAACTAGTGTTAAAACATGTGTCTGATCTCGATATGTTACTTTTTTATATAGATGCATGAGTTGCTTTGTTCTATAATTCTATGATAAAAGCATACATTATGATGTGAACTTCTGTTATACATGTTTCAAGTCTCAGAACTTTGAGAAGATCTCTTGAGAATCTCAATTGTACTTATGTTTGAATCCCTTAAAACTAAAGTTGAATATTTCAAAGAAGAAAGCGAGAAAGAATGTATACTTCTCCTGGATGAGATGTCCATTATTGAAGGTACTACATATGATGTTGGTACCAACTCTTATTTGGGAGATGTAACTCTTCAAAATACCTCAGGTAAAGCAACTCATGCTTTGGTGTTTGTGTTGGCTGGGACTGCTAGTCGGTGGAAGCAAGTTATTGGCTATTATTTTACTGGTGATGGTTATGATGGTGCTAAACTAAAACCCATGATTATGGATATAATTACGAAAGCAGAATCTATTGGTTTACAGGTGAACAGTGTCACTTCTGATATGGGTTTCTTGAATCAAGCACTATGGAGAGCTTGTGGACTAGTAATTGGCAAACATTCTCAAATAATTAATTCAGTAGAACATTTCTGCGACTCATCACGAAGACTCTGGTTTATGGCAGATGTCCCACATCTTTTGAAGAACATCCTTCAGTGTTTACTGAACAACAAAGTTTTCTACTTACCAGTAGAAATTCAAAAACTATACAATTTACCCTCGAACGAAGTACTTGCAAATCATTATGTAAAACTTTGTCAAAGTCATGAGGCGTTGCAGTTTTTGATTGCGCCGAAGTTGCAAGCGGCAGACCTACAAGACAACCATTTTTCAAAAATGCGGGTCAATCGGGCCAAGACATTGCTAAGCAGAGACGTAATCGCCGCCTTAGGGCTCCTAGCAGATGAAAATACCACAATATTTGGCAACAGCATTGTTCATCAGGACAGTTGCAAAGTGGTTTTGCTTAATGACTTCAAAGAGTAGTAATATTGATAACCACTTCTGCTCTTGCCTTGACAGAGTATTTATTGAATAGAAAGAACTTTTCATTTATTTTAACAGGTCGTTTTACCCAGGATTGTGTTGAAAATCTTTTTTCAGTAATTCGCTCAAAAAATGTTGTTCCTAATTTCCTGCAGTTTACAAATGATATTAAGTTAATAGCCGTATCACAATATATGCGTGAGATATGATCGTCAAATTATGAAAACGACGATAGGGAATATTTTTCGGATTTTGTCTCTTATTTAAAAGATTAAAGACGTTCTACTGAATCAACAGTTCCTGATGAAGATGTTTCTGATTAAGGTGTTCCTCCTGACGTAACAGAAGAAAGCGTTGAAACATCACCAAGTCCCATGACGTTATCGCGATTAGAACAGAATTCGCTATACAGTGCCTCTGGATACCCTGTTGCAAGTATTAGAAAAAGCTACCCAACTACCGTGTGCCAATATTGTATAGTTTCATTAGGCTCTAAAACAGCTACTAAGTATCCATATTCGAAATTAGTTAAGTTACGACGTTATCGTAACGACACTTTATTTTTTCCTAATAAGAACACTTTTGAATTTATTTCATCAATGGAAGATGTTTTTCGGAAACATCAAAATATCATTATAGTTATTAATGATACTAGTTCGATAGGAACGTCATAATGAAACGCGTGTAAAGTTAAACCACGAGGCGTTAGCCGAATGGTTTATTTACACAAGTTTCATTACGAAGTTCATATCGAACGCGTATCATTCAAAATTTAATCTACGCCAGTCCAAATAGATTTTCTTTGCATAGATTCGATTTCTTTACAATATCAGAAACGTTTTTGTAAATAAAAATTCAAAATTATTAAGTGCCCATATTAATCGATGTTATAGTAACCGCGCTTGTCGATTGTTGCAATTTTTACGTTGACAACGTCATTATTTGCGTTCAATTTTGTGCTTTACATGAGTTTCACGCACTGATGGACTGAATTTAACAAATTGTACAGACTTTATAATTAATGTTTACAATAAATAAATGTTGGTAAAGATTTTATAATGAAGTAAAAGTTGTAACTAACTTTCTTTTTGCCTGTTTTTTATTTTAAAATTTGCGTGTTATTATGAGTTCATAATGGCACTGGGTGTTATTATGAAGGCCATAATGACACCCAAATGAAGATGATAAATATGTCATAATGACACTGGCGTAGATTATAGTTATTAATGATACTAGTTCGATAGGAACGTTATAATGAAACGCGTGTAAAGTTAAACCACGAGGCGTTAGCCGAGTGGTTTATTTACACAAGTTTCATTACGAAGTTCATATCGAACGTGTATCATTCAAAGTTTAATCTACGCCAGTCCAAATAGATTTTCTTTGCATAGATTCGATTTGTTTACAATATCAGAAACGTTTTTGTAAATAAAAATTCAAAATTATTAAGTGCCCATAGTTATAGTAACATGCTTGTTGATTGTTGCAATTTTTGCGTTGACAACGTCATTATTTGCGTTCAATTTTGTGCTTTACATGAGTTTCACGCACTGATGGACTGAATTTAACAAATTGTACAGACTTTATAATTAATGTTTACAATAAATAAATGTTGGTAAAGATTTTATAATGAAGTAAAAGTTGTAACTAACTTTCTTTTTGCCTGTTTTTTATTTTAAAATTTGCGTGTTATTATGAGTTCATAATGGCACTGGGTGTTATTATGAAGGCCATAATGACACCCAAATGAAGATGATAAATATGTCATAATGACACTGGCGTAGATTAAAAATAAGTTATTTATTGATACTATGTTCGATAAGGAACGTTATTTAATGAAACGCGTGTAAAGTTAAACCACGAGGTCGTTAGCCGTAAAGTGGTTTATTTACACAAGTTTCAATTACGGAAAAGTTCATATCAGAACGTGTATCATTCAAAGTTTAATCTACGACCAGTCCAATTTATAGATCTTTCTTTGCTTATAGATTTCGATTTGTTTACAATTTATCAGAAACGTTTATTGTAAATAGTAAAATTTCAAAAATTATTAAGTGCCCATATTAATCGATGTTATAGTAACCGCGCTTGTCGATTGTTGCAATTTTTGCGTCGACAACGTCATTATTTGCGTTCAATTTTGTGCTTTACATGAGTTTCACGCACTGATGGACTGAATTTAACAAATTGTACAGACTTTATAATTAATGTTTACAATAAATAAATGTTGGTAAAGATTTTATAATGAAGTAAAAGTTGTAACTAACTTTCTTTTTGCCTGTTTTTTATTTTAAAATTTGCGTGTGATTATGAGTTCATAATGGCACTGGGTGTTATTATGAAGGCCATAATGACACCCAAATGAAGATGATAAATATGTCATAATGCAACTGGCGTAGATTAAACAAATTAAAGATCTCATTTCATTTTTGCAACTGAAATATTCTTCCATCAAAGGCAGTCATATTTTAAGCTGTCACAATTTGAAGAAAAATTTAATGAACAGGTTTATTAGGCTCCGCTTAAAAATTTTTTGTAGGAAAAATAAAATACGGAAAATGTCTCATGCTAGCAAAAGCATGGCAATGCATTCCATAATAAAATACTTATGAAAAAGATCAATTTTTTTGTCCTTTCGTTATCCTTTTAATAAATTTTCCAATCTACATTTGGTTTTTTAATTTTCATCGTAGTGAATTCGTGTGTAAATTTAAAATTAAAGGTTAAGAACTTTTCTGAATAAAACTATTGCATTTAATGGCCGTTAATGCAATAATTTTATTTAGAAAAGTCCTTAACCTTGTGAAAAAATCAAGATATCAAAATAAAATGGACGTCACCACATAAACGAATATTCAAATTTAATTTCCCGCGCTTGATTGTGATATAAAATGGCGTCTTTGGCCAGACTCTCATTGAAGGATCTCTAGTCCTTGTCTGAAAAGTACATTCGGGTGAAAAAGTATCAAGGCGGTAAATTTAAATGTGACGTGCTGGTGACTAGGATTTAATTGACTATATTCGTTAATTTTCTCACATTTTGGGAAATTACATGAAATACTCAAGTCTCTTCAAAAAACAATTTTTCTTAAGGTCACGCTTAGTTTGAAATAATTGTAGGGTGAATTTAAGAAAAATTACTTTTTGGGGAGACTTTTGAGTTTCTTGTATTTCATGAACTAGGATTTTATTAAGTTCAAAATATTAAATAATTCGAACAGTAAGGTCAGTTGAATACTCAGTATTCGAATTACTATTAACGGAAATAATTATAAACCACTTACCTCATTTGATTTTATGAAAAATATTG
The DNA here is from genome assembly GCA_036346205.1 of Vesta saturnalis. Lineage (NCBI taxonomy): Eukaryota > Metazoa > Arthropoda > Insecta > Coleoptera > Lampyridae > Vesta > Vesta saturnalis. Next base: position 6,227,334 of record JARFJB010000001.1, read on the forward strand.
AATGATTTACAAATAAACCTCGAAATTAAATTGTTTAAAGTGATTAATTAGAGGTAGAAAGCTAAGAATAATTAAAAACAGTCAAATAACTATAAAACTGCTTAGCTCATAATTCAAAATATTCAAGAGAATTTACAAATAAACATCGAAACTAAGTTATTTAAAACTTATTAATAAAATATACTTAGAAATTTTATGAAAGCTAACAAAAATTAATAACAGGCAAGTTCATAATTAATTTTATGAAAAGAATAAAATTGAACCTTCTTCCTCTTCATCTTCGTTATCACTACTCGTTTCCTCGTCATCGGAAGAACCTGTGTTTACGTTGAAAGACAAACTTTCCACTGTTTCATCCAGCAATGCATCATGTTCCCACATTTCTTGTGCTAAATTGTCAACGTGAGCACAATTCTGCTATCCGATACGCTGATATCGGCAAAAGTATTTCGAACTAAATTTTCAATTTCACTACCACGTTGACCAACATTGTTCATCGCAACCTTGTGTTTTGCTAAACTCCAAATCAATTCTATCGGATTAAGCTCACAATTGTACGGTGACAAGCGTAGTACAGTGTGGCCGTGCTGCTTTAATAACTAGTCAATATAGAAAGTTTTGTTGTAATTAAATTTCTTCACTAATTCTACCAATTCTGCGTTTCGCATTTCGCATGTTGAGGAAGCCCCATTATTTTCCAGCCACACGAATAGTTACCTTCCGGGCAGATTGCGTTAGTGGTTTATTAATTTGAACGCTGTGGCAAGCAGCGTTGTCCATGACGAAAATACCATTCGGTGGTAGATTTCGAATTAGTTGTTTTCCTAACTAAGTCATGAAGTCATGATGGTAGTCTGGTGACTTACTATTTGACTCAAGGATATTTACAAAGCCATACGATCCACCAGCATGAACTATAATGTGCCTTTGACCTGCTCGATTGATAAAACTCCTGCTTCTTCTTCTGATTGCCAGCATTTGCTGACTCGATAGGATGAATGAATGAAAGTTTCATCTAAATAAGTAACTAGTTTCTTGTTATCCCCTAAAGACTTATTCCCCCGTAATTTCCGCAGGTAACGAGACCGCCATGCAACAATATAATTTCTTTCCATTAAGAATTTTTTCTTATTATCATTTCTTAAATTTAAAGCCGATCTGATGGAGATAGTTGCAAAGCGTTTCGCGACCACCTATAACAGTTAAAAAAATGGTTTTTCTTTAAAATATAAAATAATTGATAGATTTTTACTGCGAGAGTTTAAAGTAATTGTTTAAAGGCAGAGTCAAAAAGAGCACTATGTTCGCTGTATTGACTAAAAATTTATCACAACTATTGTTATGACCTTTAATAATGAATAATAGTTAGTCTAAAATTGATTGCACTCAATAGAAAATATTCTTTAAACTTTTATTTATTTTTTCTTACTTGTTGTGTCAAATTCGTGTGAAATTCGTCTACAAATTTTTGCATAATATGGCTATCGGTGTGGCCACATGGTGTAGCACAGATAGTGAGCATAACATAAGCAGCGAACGTAGCGTACATAGCTAGCCTCGGTTTGGTCGAGCCTAAAACTGAGGGGCCACTGAGAGTGAAGCGAAGGGAAGTTAAGCGAAACTAATTGATATAAACTAAACTAAGTGAAATAAAGCTACCCCGGCAATTAAACGCGAGATGTGCAGTTGATTTGTAAAAGTACAAGAAAGACGTAGGTAACATTCTTCTCGTTTGTTCATATCCATACCCTTTGTATTCATTTTAGTTCGTCAAACTATGACACACGACTGAACTTACTCCAGCAAAGAATTCGCTTGAATCAACACAGAGCTAAACCCAGCGAAAATAAATATTATTTTTAAGCTTCGCTAGATTAATATTGCCTCGCTTAAGCGGCTTTTACATTTACGAGTACTCGGATTTACTAGGATTCGAAGTCCTTTTTTCGAGAATTCAGTTTCTGTCATATTTCAATATAAAAAACACATACTCGAATACGAGTAGGTACTCGGAAATGTAAATGATGCTTTAGCGTTGTTTGCCGTTATCGCATACGTTTATAATAAAGCTAATTTTTAGAAAACTTAGGACCCAGTGGCTGGCCCCTCACTTTTAATCTTCAATTATAATTTAATTTTCGCCGCTTTGATTAATTTGAACATTAAAATAAGTTATTTTGTCTAAAACATACCAGAATAGCCAATTTTCTCTTCCATCTTATTGACCAAAATATTTAACGTGGGAACTTTGTTATCGGCGGTGTAGGTTTCATGTACTGTTCTCTTCAATATTCCCAAGTCGTAATCATCTAACAGGATTATTCTAGAACGGCCACATCTTTTTTTCGATGGAGAATTCAGAATGCCCTCGTTGCTACACTTAACTTCATTTCTAATAATAATTATCGTTATTTACAGATTTAGTTGGGCAATTCAAAAAATTACCTGATTTTTTTATAAAAGTAGCCGATTTCCCTGTTGCGGCAGCGCTAATTCCGTTCCTTTTTCAAAGGAAACGACCACACACCTGCGGCTTTCTGCCTATCAAAGAACTCGATAACGTTTTTAATAATATTTCTGGCCTCGGAATGAACCGATTTTCTCGAAATCGTAGCACGTGTTTAGTAGGATATTGACAATGACAATTTAGTGTTTTGTACACGATTGTACATCTAAGAATTTTAACGTGTGATTGAGCAAATTGAATTCGCGCCACTTTGGTGATATTTAGTTCGCATATTTTCCGGGGCCTTTGTTTTTCTGGCAGACCTTTACCCGATTTTTTGGAGCGCGATAGTATATAGTACTAATAAAAAATACATATAAATTAAGTTTAATTAACGCAGTTCTCTAGCAAAGAACAGATCGTGGGTTCAAATCCCACTCGAGGAATTCTTTTTCTGTATGAATTTTTAAAATTTTAATTTACATACAATTCGTATAATAATGAACTTTGTTCAAATAAAAATGTATATATATATATATATATATATATATATATATATATATATATATATATATAAATTGCTTTTCTAATGCACGAACAGAAGTTCAATTTGATGATCATTAATTGCATTTTATTTAAAATTAACTGTTAAAGTACATACAGTAAAAAGATTAACATTGTGTGTACAAAAATTATAAAACATCGTAACAACTAGGAAAGTACGCACGGTTGAAGTTTGAATCGATTGTGACTTGCCTCCTGGATAGCTAAGTTGGAGATCCCCACTCTAGCAAAGTGGAGTTCGTCGGTTGAAGTCCCACTCGAGTTAATCTTTTACTGTATGTACTTTAAAAGTTAGTTTTAAATAAAATACAATTAATAATTATTTATATATATATATATATATATATATATATATATATATATATATATATATATATATATATATATATATATTACATACTAGAAGACCAGTTTCATTTGGTTTTTATATTTTGAATAAAAAAAATCCCAAAAAAGATAAGTATTTTATTAAAAATGATTTGTCACGTTTATCCCTCTTTCATTTCCATTTTTTTTTCTAAAAAGACTACCTGTCATTTTACCCTAGTAGGTACAAGCCTAAACTGACATATTCCGCAGTTTTTACTAATTTGGGTATCATTGATTAAAAATGTTAAAGATTTTAGTTTGGTGCCGTTAACAGGAAGCAGCATAAACTAAAGAACCCATCAGATCCTAAATAGAAGCTTATTAAAAATATTCTGAGTTTTATGGTTTTGCTCATGGTATGTCATTTTAGGCCAGTTTCCCCTACTGTTTGTAGGATTATATTGGCTTTTAAGCTCGTTTTGATGGCTATAAGTGTTCCACTATAGTTAGTGATGCGTTTATTTACAAAGAAAACGTAGGGCGAATATTTTAAAGTAGTAGGTAAATCTGAGAGGTTGGACTCTAGAAGCAACACAACATCTGACGACTATATAGTATTAAGAGTAATTACTTTTAAGCTTTCCATTGATAAAATGTTTAGTGAATGCGCCGTCAGAACCCGATACTGCATCGTTCTTTTGTGCTTCTTTGTGAAAACTTGAGAATCTGATTTAAATCAATTATTTGGTGGACAAAAATTATTTCATTTCTTTTAATTTACACTTGGAGGTAGTGTGTTGTTCCACACCAAATATTTTATTAAAAATCACCCTTGATTGCCTTTTTTGTCCTTGTTTGTCATATTGGCTTCTGGTTACCCTATTTCTACTATCAGATTGCAAAAAGATCGTGTAGATAATAGTAAGGCACTTATTTTAGCTCTATCATGTATACTCCAAAACATAAGTATACAGGATAATGCAAATTTGATGATAAATAACCTAACTTTTTAATGTTACCAAGACAAGTAATAAAATTGTATAAATAATTATAAATATAAATAAATACTGTAAACATTTGTTGAAATAATAAATACTTTTGAATCCAAGTACAATAATATGGTTGTTGATGGTTCAGGTGATAATGATCAAATTATCTTAGCAAGTGGAGGATATGATCACACAATAAAAATATGGCAAACTCATACTGGAATCTGCCAAAGAACAATGCAACATGCCGAATCAGTATCCTTTTTACACACATAATACCAATATACATGTATATATTTCCTTAATACAGTTAGCAAGTAAATGCATTGGAAATAACACCAGATAAAATGTCTTTAGCAGCAACTGGTTACCAGCACATTCGAATGTATGATCTCACATCAAACAACCCAAATCCCACAATAAATTATGAAGGCATTACAAAAAATGTTACTGGAGTTGGTTTTCAAGAAGATGGTAAATGGATGTATACAGGTAGCGAAGATTGCAGTGCTCGCATTTGGGATTACAGACTAAAAAGTCCTCATGCAGCAAAAATTTTTCAAACATCAGCTCCTGTGACATGTGTCTGTCTACACCCAAATCAAGTGGAATTACTTGTAGGAGATCAAAGTGGAGTTATTCATCTTTGGGATTTGAAAACAGATCATAATGAGCAATTTGTAAGTACTAATTATGCATAGTGATGGACATTCTGGAGAGGTGTGATTTATCCAGATCTTGATTACAATACATGTCTTTAATATCATGATCTGTTTTTTACCTTCCAACCTACATATACATATGTAGGTATAAAAGGTTATGCAATCGACAGTATCACTAAATCGACTTATTACAACATTTCGCCAAGATTGGCCATGATATCTGTGTGTGTGTGTGTGTGGATGTATGTTAGTTTCCACGATAACTACAGAACCGTAATATGTATGTGCTTGAAATGTTATACTTAAACTTCATTTCGCTTCTCTGGTGCTGAGTAGATATTGGGAAAAATCCAGTTTATTTATTATGGGCAGTATTTGGTTTTTATCAAATATTTCTGAAACAGCTGTATATTTCAAATAGGTATATATAAAGTACCTACAATATCTAAATAACGATTAATTTTATAAGAAAATATGAAGACGTATTTTTTAAAGATAAATTAATTTCACATAACTGTCCTTTATGTAGTATTTTAATACAAAGCCAAAACTAATTAAAAATTAAATAAGCTTGAAAATGCTTAAACTGTTTTATCCATATTTTTATAGATATGACTTTGACATTTTTTTTCAAGTTGGGATCTAGAGGTATGTTAACTTCTATCTGACATAGATTTTTGTTTTTCCAATGTTGCCTATTTTCGATATGAACGTATTGAAAAAGAGGTCGCATAATTATCCAAAAATCTAGTGCAATTTGCACATTGTAGGTTGGAAGGTTGTATGTTGTTCCACACCCGTTATTCTTATATAAAGATATCAAGTGGTGTCATAAATGAAGATTTGTATATTTAAGAATATCAGTTCATTTTATTACAGTATGTATGTGTAGGGTATGGAATGTGTAGATATAATGTAGAACTAAAACATCAATGTGAGTTTTGTTATTTATAACAATAAGTATGTATAGTATATAATGACCATAAACTAACTCACTTGAAATCGTAAGTAAATTTAAGTAAAGAAAGTGTGCTACACTAAGGGCCAATATTATAAAGACCGCTTAAATCTACACTACGTGAGTATATCTTATATTTAAGCTCAGCTTAAACCGAAACGGTTATTATAAAGGCGGTGTTCGCCTACTTACAAAAGCTGTGATTAAGCTGCGAGTAGTTCTATATGCATTATGTGGATGGTGCAAATAGTCTACTTGGTCGTATTTGACATTTCGATTTTGTTTTGTCTGGCACATACATAACCTAGTTCGCTTATGGTTCACTTCCACGTGGACTTTTTTACTTTTAATATAAGTGATAAAAGTTAAAAGGGAAAAATTTCACTGAAGAACAAAAATTTCAACTTCTCAACATTCTTCAGAAATATATAAACATAATTAAAAGCAAGAAGACTAATGCTGTTGGCTTAAAAAATAAGCACGAAGCCTGGGAAAAAATCACCAATGAATTTAACTATAATCAACAAACGGGAATAGAAATGCGATTCAATTAAAACATTTGTTAAAAACATTCGACATACAGTTAAGAAGGAACAATCGAGAGAAAAGGTGAGTTATTGAAGTGTTTTTAAATTGTTTTTAACATAAATGTATTGTTTAAGGCCGAAATTTATAAAACAGGGAGAGGGAAAGTAGAAATTAAATTGGATGCCATAAGCGAGAAATACCTAGAATCTCTTCAATAGCTGATTGTGAATTAAACAATCTCTATGATAGCAGTCAAGCTATTGCAGTAATTATGATCATATTAATACAAAACAATTTTATTTAACATTTATGCTTTATACAAAATAGGTCCATCAGAGGATGACTTACAAGAATCAATGTATATAATAGAAAACCCAGATGACCAGGTACTTCCAAATGTTGAGGTTAATAGTGTATGTATTGATATTTGTGTATTTGGTTAAAATGTGTTAAATAACACATTATTTTACAATTGCTTACAATAATTGAATACATATTTTTTGTAGATCACCAACACATTTCTGGAGACTCAAACACATAATACTCCATTCAGGAGATCCCCCACTACACAGAAGATGGTGTCATCTCTAAGGAAAAAAAATTAAAATTGAATTTCAAGAAAAGGAAAACATAAAATTAGATATTTTAAAAATCCGTCATGAAAAAGAAATGTTAGAACGGAATATTTTGAAGCTTCAAAAAAGGGAAAAGGAAATTAATGTAAAAGAAAAGCGATAGAGTTTAATTTATTTTTAACAGAACATAATTTAGAATTAGAAGATAGTGATGGTTGTAATGATTTATAATAAATCTTATAAACATTCTTGCCTTGTAAATATTTCATTTATAACAGCATTACTAGTTGTATAATTTTCATTGTTTCTGTGAACTAAATTTAAATTTACAATGTCGCCTTCTAAGAACATTTATATTGTCCAGATTGTCATTGGCATTAATGTAAATATTAGGAAGCACTGTAGTGGCTACAATTACTGCTACTGACTTGTTCAGTGCTAAATTTAGACCTTTCGATAAACATGCAAATCTTCTCTTTAAAACACCAAACGTCCTTTCAATTGGATTCCCGTTCTAATATGTGTGTTATTGTATCTCGTTTCTGCTGCAGTATTTGGATGAAGCAGAGGGGTCAAAATATAGTTCCTACAAGGATAACCACTATCTCCAATGAGATAGCAGTTTTGAAACTCCCTATTTTCAAACCTGCTCCAAGGATAGAATTGTCGAATATCCTAGAATCGTGCGTGCTACCGGGCCATCTAACTACTATGTCATAATACGTAATTTCACGTCACACACAGCTTGATCATTTACAGAGAAAACCCTTTGCGATTCCTAAACAACTCAGCCTATTCTACAACAGGTGACTGAATTTTTATGAGTACAATCTATTGCACCACACATTTGGAAAACCACAAATATTGTAGAAATTGAGACAAATCATTTGTCTTTCTTCTGCAGTGCTTGGCATCCTTACAAAGCGGCCTCTCAATGATGCAAGACAGTGTGTAACACGATAAATGCTTCTTCCTGTGGTAGCAGTAGTGATCTGGAAATGGTCGCAATTACTTGTTGAAAACGCCCGGTGCGTATAATCGTAACCCGGTTAGGAGTTGATTCATTGGAGTAATTGAAAAGTTTCGGTTCGTTAGAGGTGCTATTTGTTCTCTGATTTGTTCTAACACCATCATTGCATATTCTTTACTCATTCGAAAACGATCTCCAAATTCAACATCTGATCAATTTTCAAATAGGTTAGATCGGTTTCGGAAGATCTGTGGTAGCCATTGCACAACTACTAAACTGTCATCTGAATTTTCAGATGATTAATGTCCGAAATAGAGGAAGCTGATGAAACTGAACTTTTTGACGACATTTTCTGACAAGTAACACCCAAACTCTGTGTACACGAATTGACAGGGTTGACAGCAAAGAACCCTATTTAAATTTTAAGTGGACAAAATCGACCATTTACTTTAAATGGACATTTAATGGTCACTTGAATTTAAGGGTGCTTTATAATATTTCACACTGTATTGATTTAAGTGGAGATCAAATTTAAGTTCAGCTTGAAAAGCTTTATAATATCGGCCCTAAAATTTTAAATTGTTATTTAGTTCATTGTTTAAAAAGTGAAGATAACAATCACAATGTTGCACTTGAAAACCGAAGTGTTGAATTTTGTTTTGAGATCCATTCAGATCATGTATGTTAACTAGAGATTAATGAATGAATCATACATTGATACATTATCTGCTGCCGCAAGTTCACAAGTACAAAAGTCTCAATTCTCTGATGTATTCAATTTTGTCCATCACTAATTATACAGTTCAATCACTATGTTGATATTTTTAGATTCCAGATGGAGACACAATGATATTGGATATTGATGTAGATTCTGAAGGTACACATATGGCCGCAGTCAATAGCAAAGGTCGTTGTTATATTTGGAGTCTTACATTTGGCAGAGATGGGGAGCCAACTAAAATGCATCCTAAACATAAATTTGATGCTCATAAACGCCAAGCATTAAAATGTAAATTTAGTCCCGATGCTACGTAAGTATAATTGTTTAAGACACACGATATTGGTTATTTTATTTAGATTGTTAGTCACTACATCTGCAGATCAGACAGCTAGGATATGGAAAACATGTGATTTTACTTTACTGCAAGAATTAAGGCAAGAAAATCAACGATGGGTTTGGGATGCAGTATTTAGTTCAGATTCGCAGTATATTTTTACAGGTACATTTAATACTGTGCAATCTCAAAGTTTGTATTACATATTTTTATTATAGCATCATCTGATGGTTGTGCTAAATTGTGGAATGTGAAAACAGGTCATATGGAAAGAGAATATGCAGGGCATCAAAAGGCAGTTATTGCTTTAGCATTTCGAGATGCAATAATATTATAAGTTGTTACCAAAAAATTGTGATTTGTGACAAATATTTAAATACTTAATACCACAATTATAATAATCATTTTAAAACATGTCATTTATAAGAATATTTTCCTAACTGTCCTTTACTGAGTAAACCTTTGATTTACCATCCCAAGTGATTTGCATCACGTCACTTTGAGCTGATTGAATTAACTCTGTAAACGGAACATACGCTTACGAGCACAACAGCTTTCACACTTTTGTCACTAGGATTTTTTACGTTCTATCTAGACAGTTCGTGCTATATGTCAACCTGAGTCTTTCATTTGAGTTTGAAGAGAAATGTTCTGCAGTGGTGTACTTCGCGGTTTTAACAGGTAAATGTGCTTAGTATAAAAACATAGGTAGTCTGTCAGATTCATCTTCCACTCAAGGACCATTCTTTTCAGTAGTAGTCTGTCACACATATGTTTTTCTTTTCTCTACTTTTTGCTCATGCTTTTCTCACCTACTGTTATTACTATTTAGCACAATCCTTAGCACTACTACCGAAAATGTTTTTCTTGTTTTTTTGAGAAAATGTCATGGCAACCACCCCCGAAGATATCAAGGTGCACACCGGAAATGATTTGTCTTGCTGTTGATGACTTTGAAGAATCAGATTCCAAAATATAGTAACGATTCCTACGTGCCTGCCGATTAAGATTTAGAGATTTCTGAACACGACAGTGAATCAGAGCTTAAGTGGAAAGATAAAAACCAGCCTGCTGCTGAAGAATAAGCTCAAGTCATCTACTTCCTAGGAAAGTAGACATTAATCTACTACACAACAGGAAGAGATTGAAGCAGATCAGGAGGAACATTTCTTTGGTAAGAGACATTGTTTTATTTGGAATAAAACGCCTGTAGTTGATACCATTGAGCAACTCAAAGAAACATAAAAGTTCGTTTGTCTCAATCTGATGACCCTGCTTGTACACTGGGTACAAAAGCAAAACCGACCCATAGACATATATGGGATCTCTTTCATCCCTGAAATGATTGAAAAAATAGTGACCCATACAAATGAAAGAGGTTTTGTCAGGAGTTTATAGTATAACACCTGTCATTGTGGTGTTTTAAAAGTGAAAAGTGGTGCAGGAGAATTAAATAAAAAGTGAAACAGTGCGAAGTGGAACGCTAAATTTGAGAAATAAGGAGGAAGATAACATAAAGGTGGTTTTGCCTTACGCGGCAGCGATATCGCGAGCACATAGCAGCGCCAATACAAAAGTCCCTAAAATACAACATAAATAATAAGACATTTAGTAACTTATCTCTGTAAACAAACAAATCCACGTGAGCTTAGAATATAAAATTTATATTTTATATTCTAAGCACGTGAGTGAAAAGCACGAGATCAGGAATACCAACCAACCTAAAAATTTTAGAGCCCTCGAATATTTAAACTTACGCACAAGAGTGAAAAGATAGCACAAGAGTGAAAAGACATACAAAGTGAACGAAGAAGAAGAAGAACTATAAAAACCCAAAATTCTAAAATAGAAAACTTAGAAAGTGAAGTATGGAATGATTATAACCTTCGGAATCCCGGAAGAGGAAAGAGAAGATACGTGGATGATAAGGAAACAAATATTGAGCAATGTAATGGAAAAAATTGGAGTAAACATTAAACAACAATAAATTGACTACATAAAAATAATAGGGATGCGAACAGGAGAGACAAACAGACCAATCAAAGTGGAACTTACAAGATTTAGGAAAATAGAAATACTAAAGAAAGCATCCGGCCTAAGGGGAACCAAGATAGCAATCAGGGAAGATTTAGATTTAAAAAAACAGATACCCAGAAGAAAACTAATACAGCATAAAATAGAGGCCAGGAGAAGAGGAATGAAACTTTGATAATAGAAGACAAGTTAATAATAAACGGGGATCAATGGACGGTAGAGGAGCTTGAACAGAATAGGGAAGAAGAAGGGAGGAAGAAATATGAGGAAAATAAGAAAAGAGGAAGGCCGACAGATGAAGAAGGAGACAAAACCTCAAAAGAAGCAGTACCAAAAAAGATTAACTGGACACAAAGAATGCTAGCACCCCATGGAAGTGAAACCAAGAAGACCGACGAACGGCTAAATAAAACAGAAACATAGAGGAAAAACAAATAGAAGAAACGGAAATATTAAACGAAACCATGAGAAATACAACGAGAACAACAAAGAAAAAGCACGACTCAAAAAACTAGTAGAAGCTGGAAGTCGGACGGAAATAATGACGAGAGAAAGCAAAGGTGACGGACAGGAAGAGTACAGGATTGCGAACAAAAGAAGATAAAAGGACCGAGATAAGGCCATATTAGGGACATGAAATATGAAAACACATCTAGAAACAGGAAAAATGGAAGAAGTAAACAGGGAAATACAAAGATATAGAATAGGGATATTAGCATTACAAGAAGTGAGATGGAAGAAGGAAGGAAGAATAGACAAAGAACAATACTTAATACTATATGCAGGGAGAAAAGCAAGGACGCAACGGAACAGCATTCATGATAGACACAAAATTCAGAAACCAAATATTGGAATTTAAGAAAATAAACGATAGGCTTTCCTACTTAAGAGTAGAAAACCAGGTAGCGAATATATCAATAATAAATACATACGCACCAAATGAAGTAGCACCAAGTGAAGAAAAGGACATGTTTTACGAAAACGTCATGCGAGAAAATACCAAAAGATGGCACACTAGTAATGTTAGGGGACTTAAATGCAATGATAGGAAGAGAGGAACACATAAGAAATGTAGCCGAAAGAAACATTGCACAAAAACCAACGACAATGGGACAAGACTATGTAACCTAGCGGAGGAAAATAATTTATTTATAGTAAGTACAAAATACAAGCACAAAAACCAACACAAAATTACATGGACAAGACCAGGAGAAACCGGAGGAATTCAAATAGATCTATTCTGATTGAAAAGAAAAGAGAAAATAAAAACAGCAATAATTGAGGCAGAGGAAGAAACCATAAAGAAAAAACAAATAGAGAAGAAAAACTGGTTCGACGAGGAATGCAACGAAATAATCAAGAAAAGAGAGAAGCAAGGATAAAATGGATAAGAACAAACACGGAAGAAGATTATGAAAGGTTCGAGCAAATACGAAAACAAAAAACTGATAAAAGAAAAAAAAAGAAAATGGATGGAGGAAAAAATTGACGAGTTAGAAAAGGATAGCAAGAACCACACAAAGCTATACAAACAAATAAGATAACAAACAAGAAAGAAAGCAATGATAAAAATAAGTAAAAAGAAATGACAAGAGTACCTAGAACACACGCATACTGCAGAAGAAGACAGCAAGGAGGACGATGAATTAAATAGCATACAAGAAGAAACAGTGGAAAAACCAACACAAGAGGAAGTTATTAAAATTATAAACAGCCTAAAAAATGAAAAGACACGGGGAGGGGACAGGTAGTATAGGCAATGAAATGTTAAAAAACGGGGGAAATTAGCTAAAAACAAGAATCGACTAGTTAATATAACCCATGTGGGAGAAAGAAACAATGTCTGAGGAATGGCGACTAGGGATGATAAGACCCATACTGAAAAATGGGGATTTAACAAAATATGATAATTACAGAAGCATAAACATGGCGTACAAAGTACTATCATCAATAATACTACACAAGCTTAATAAACACATACAAGGGGAGATAGGAGATTATCAAAATGGGTTCAAACAGAGGAAATCTACAATTGATGCAATATCCGCGCTAAACCAAATAGTAGAGAAGTGCCAAGAAAGAGAGATTGAGTTACATATACTATATATAAATTTTAAACAGGCATTGGACAGCCTAGAAAGAGGAATGATAATGAAAGGCATCGATGCTAGGCATACTAACAAAGATAAAAAAACTAATTTTAAAATGACGCTGGACAAATCACATGCAATGATAGCAACACAAGAAGGACAACTAAACCAATGAAGCAAACAAAAGGATTAGGGCAAGGAAATGGGCTTTCCACAGCATTATATAATGTAGCACTAGAGGGTGTAATCAGAAGTTGTACGATAACCGGATCTATAGTATAAAAGGCAATACAAGTAATTGCATGTGCCGATGACATGGCAGTAGTGACAAGAGAAGCTTGGAGGAAATTACAAACAAAATAGATGAGGCAGCACGGAAACGAGGATTAGTCATAAACCAAGAGAAAACTAAATACATGAAAATAAGTAAAGACCAGACAACATGAAAGAAATCCGAAATAGTAATGGGGAAATATAATTCCAGCAAGTCTATACATTTAAATACCTCGGAACAGTAATAAGTAATACAAACGAGACAAGCATAAAAATAGCACAGAGAATAAAAGCAGGACATAACGCATACCAAAAATTAAAAAAAATCATGAAAAGTAAACAAATAAGAAAACAAAAATGAGAGTATACAAAATAGCAATAAGATCAGCGGTATTATATGCAAGTGACAATAATGAAACAGAGAAAATAAAAATATTTGAAAGAAAAATAATAAGAATATGATGTTGACCAAAGAAGATAAATCAAGAACTATATGTAAGTCTAACCAACCAAGAAATAGAGGACTTACTAAACGGAGAAAACATGGCAAAAGAAATAAAAGCCAGAAGAATACGTTGATATGGATAAATAAATAGAAAGAGTGAAGAGTCAATAGCGAAGAAAATAACGAAATGGTAACCACAAGAAACAAGACCAAAAGGAAGACCAGACTTGGAATTGATCGAGTGGTTCGTCACTCCTCTCCATCGTTCTTGACAAATCCTTCTGACTGCCTTCTCTACTATTCCTCTTCACATTTTCCTATTTTTTATTTTTCTCTCCAATTGTCAGTTTTTATGTTGTTTTTATGTGCTCTATTACTTGAACATCCTATCTTGTCTTTGGTCTCCCCCTTGGCCTTGTTTCTTGTGGTTTCCATTTCGTTATTTTCTTCGCTATTGACTCTTCACCCTTTCTATTTATGTATCCTTACCAACGTATCTTCTGGTATTTATTTCTTTTACTATGTTTGCTCCGTTTAGTAAGTTTATTGTTCTTTAATGTTTACTTCAATTTTTTCCATTACGTTGCAAAATATTTTTTTCCTCATCACTCGCATATCTTCTCTTTCCTCTTACGGGATTCAGAAGATTATAGTCATTCCTTGCTTCACTTTCTAAGTTTTCTATTTTAGAATTGTGGGTTGTTATAGTTTTCTCAATCTTTCTACATAGTTTTATTCATTTGTTGTTTTACCATTGTATTTGTCTTTTCCATTTTCTTGTGCGTAAGTTTAAATATTCGCAGGCTCTAAAATTTGTATGTTGGTATTCCTGATCTCGTGCTTTTCACACACGCGCACACACACACACACACACACACAGATATATATATATATATATATATATATATATATATAGTTGTTCTCGTATTTCTCATGGTTTCGTTTAATATTTCCGTTTCTTCTATTTGTTTTCCCTCTATGTTTCTGTTTTTATTTAGCCGTTCATCGGCCTTCTTGGTTTCACTTCCATGGGGTGCTAGCATTCTCTGTGTCCAGTTAATCTGTTTTGGTATTGCTTCTTGTGAGGTTTTGTCTCCTTCATCTGTCAGCCTTCCTCTTTTCTTGTTTTCCTCATATTTCTTCCTCCCTTCTTCTTCTTCCCTATTCCGTTCAAACTCCTCTACCGTCCATTGATCCCCGTTTATTATTAACTTGTCCTCTATTATCAAATCTCCTGGCCTCTATTTTATGCGGTATTAGTTTTCTTCTAGGTATCTGTTTTTTTATCAAAATCTTCCCTGACTGCTATCTTGGTTCCTCTTAGGCCTGATGCTTTCTTTAGTATTTCTATTTTCCTAAATCTTGTTGTGAGTTCCACTTTGATTGGTCTGTTTGTCTCTCCTGTTCGCATCCCTATTATTTTTATGTAGTCAATTTAATGTTGTTTAATGTTTACTCCAATTTTTTCCATTACATTGCTCAATATTTGTTTCCTTATCATCCACGTATCTTCTCTTTCCTCTTCCGGGATTCCGAAGGTTATGATCATTCCATGCTTCACTTTCTAAGTTTTCTATTTTAGAATTTTGGGTTTTTATAGTTCTTCTTATTCGTTCACTTTGTATGTCTTTTCACTCTTGTGCGTAAGTTTAAATATTCGTGGGCTCTAAAATTTTTAGGTTGGTTGGTATTCCTGATCTCGTGCTTTTCACTCACGTGCTTAGAATATAAAATATAAATTTTATTTCGTATGTCTTTTCACTCTTTTACTCTTGTGCGTAAGTTTAAATATTCGCAGGCTCTAAAATTTTTATGTTGGTATTCCTGATCTCGTGCTTTTCACTCTCTCTCACACACACACACACACACACACATATATATATATATATATATATATATATATATATATATACCTAGGCACACACACAAACACAAATGAAAAATGCGTGCTAAATTACAACATAAAGGGGATCCAAGGTACAAAAATACAAATAAAGACGAAATAAATGCATTGATCGCAATCGTGCTTTTATGTAGCATTTCTAAATCTAGCAGAAGACTTAGCGTGCCTTTTTTTAACCTCAATTACTTAACTTACTGTACGCGTCGTCGTGACTGAAAAAAGGAGCTGTGCTTTGTTTAGAGCTCTGAGGTTTGATGGCTCAACACAAAGGAAATGAGAGAGTGGAAACTAATAGAGCAGCAGCTATATCAGAACTGTTTGACATGTTTATATCAAACTATGAAAAAAACTTCAATGGGAGCTTATGTAACTGTGGATGAAACCCTCGTACCATTCAGATGGCGCTGCCAGTTAAAAATATACGTGCCGAATAAGCCGGCGAAGTGCGGCATAAACCTCATGTCTTGTTGATGCACACACTATAGCTACCTCTACAAATCCTACATTTATATGGGTAAGGTAAGGGTAGTTACACCTGCAGAGAAAAAAACTAAGTGTTTCAACCCAAACGGTTCTCCGAGTTGTAAAATGCATCGCAGCATCCAACCATAATATAACCTGTAACAATTGATTCCTTTCACTGGAATTGACCACGTTATATAAAAAAAGCAGTGTTTACTCAACTAACCGTAAAATCAGGAGGTGGTCTCTAGTGATATTTTACCACATATCAGTCGCTTCATCAAATACAGCAGTTTTATTGAGTATGTATCCAGGATCCGAGAGCACTTCTAGATATAATTTTATAAAGAACCTAGCTCTCTCTTTGGCAAATGATCATATGGAAACCAGACTGACAATTTTCAATTTACGTCTTTAAGTCTTTCTTTTTCAAAATGAAACATTCCTTCTTTTTGTGCTGTATTTTTATTGTACCTAACAATCTATCTAGTTTTGATTGATAGTCGTTTATTTTTCTAGTTTCTTGACTGATTGTATTGATATTTATTCATGTAAGATGTTTTCTGTTTTACAAGAAAAACATATTGGTGAGATTTACAGACTCTAGTCTAGTCTAGTTTTGATTGTAGTAATTCATTTTTCTAGTATTATAGTTTCTTGGCTGATTTTATTGATGTTTATTCGTAGGCGACGGGCGTGCAAAATGGGGTACTCTAGTTTTAAAATGGCGTAAAAAGTAAATTGGAGCTCTAGAAAATTGAACATAAAATCACTTTTTTAATATAGTATTAACTATTTATTAATGATGTTATCACTTTCAAAAAAATTATACGTCTTCTTTCTCTAGTCCTTTTGCCCTTTCAGGCGTCAGATTGTGGGTCCAGTCCTGTTCTAACCCAATCCTTCCATGCTTTTCTGTCTGCTGCTAGTCTTTTTATCTCTGTGAGGAATTTCTCATTTTATTTCCCTATATCTTTTATGTGCTCTTTCTTGGTCTTTCTCATTTCCCTTTCCCATTTCCATTATTCTTTCCTTTCTCATTCTAGATAGATGTTCATACCAGTTTTAATCGTTTTCTTAGTACTCCTTGCGTTAGCGGTGGTTACTTCGCGATTTCTCTTTGTTCATTTCTTATATGTTCCCACTTGGTGATCCCTGTGATTTTTCTCATGTTTCATTTCAATTTAGTTCAACTTCTCTTTATGTTTTTTCAGTAAAGTTCAATTCTCAGCTGCGTATGTAATTGTCGGTACCGTTATTGCATTATGAATTTTTGTTTTCACATCTATTTCTATTTACTTGTTTCCTAGAATCGTTTTATTCTATTTATCTATCGCTTCTATAGTGTCGTCTTATTCGCGTTAATTTTCATTTTTTGTTATGTGTCTCATTGGACCAGCTATCCAATAGTTTCTGCATTTTATCCTTTTAGTCTGCTAGTAGGCCACGTCGTCCGCGTACAGCAGACTACTAATTGTTATGGGCACCAAATTTTTGTACCCTACTGTTCTGTTTTGGTCTGGATTGTTTTTATAATTTCGTTCATTATTATTATGAACAGTAGTGGACTTAAACTGTCCCCCTGTTTTATGCCTCTCTTCGCCTCAAATATTTCTGATTACTGCCTGGCTATTCGTACTTTGCCTTTTGCTGTATTTATTACACTTCTTATTATTCCTATTAACTAGTATGGAACTTCAAGCTCTTCTAATGTGTCCCATACTATTTGTCTATTGACCGTATCGAACGCTGCATTTAAATCTATAAATATTATAAATAATTGCTTTCCTTGCTCTAGCTTCTTGTGTATTATTGTTCTTAATATATAGATGTTTTCGTTCGCTTGCCTTCCTGGGCGAAATCCAGATTGCTACTCTTCTAATTTGTGTTCCACACAATCTCTCAGTCTTTTTCAATTTTTCAATGATTATTGTATACAGTTTATGTGTTGTCTGTGCCAGGCATATGGCTCTATAGTTCTCATATTTTGATGTATCTCCTTTTTTGTAGATTGAGACTATTAAGTTAATTTCCCATTCCTTTGGTATTCTCTCCTGCCTTCATGTCTCCCTGAATATGGTCCACAACCATTCCCTCCCTTCTTCCCCTACTCATTTTATCATTTATGGTGTTATCTCGTCTTCTCCGCTGGCCTTTTACATTTTCATCTTATCTATTGCCTCCACAAGTTCTTTCATTGTTATCTCCTAGTTTACATTTGTGTTTTCTCCCTCTTCTCTTCTTTCCTCAGTTATTTCTAGCTAAATATCATCATAAAACTCTTTCCATATTTCTAATATGTCCACCATTTCCGTTTCAATTTCGTTGTGTTTATTTTATATCGCATTCAGTTGTTCTCTGTTTGGCCCCTTTAACTTTTCTGTGGTTAGTAGATAATTTATTACATTCTCTTTAAATACACATCGATCGTATATCTAAAATCGCTTCAGCACGTTTCCTGGTTTTCTGTGCTGCGGTCTGTACCATTGATAATAACATTATGGTTATTCCGTTACGTGATCCCTTTGTAACATTAAATCCATAATTGCCACTGAAATTACATGGTTACTTTCTGTATACGCTTACGATTACTTACTGCAGATATTGTCATTATCTAACGACTACCCATATACCTCCGGCTGAAATCTGTCTTCGAGGTCATCGTAATAAAGTTAGTTAGTCTACAATTACATTCATTTCACCTGCTGGTCGTCGAGGCACTCAGTCTGTACTTACCAATTATATAACAATAATCTACTACCCATCTGCATCAGTGAAAATTGTCTAGCTTATATGTTGAATATGGTTGTTTCCGTCGAACTGTTTCATTATTCGTGCTAGTTGCACGTTATCTAAAATATTGAAATTTGAACAAATTCTACATACAAGATTTACTTACGTATTGTATATTATATTATGGGTATAACTTGTATTCTAATAACTGTAAGCCGTTGTTTTACTTATTGTGTTTTGACAGTCACTTTACATTTGCAAAATATATAACTGTGGCCCCAGTATCGCTAAATTTGTTTTCACTGTCTCAACTTCAGCCATTGTGTTTAGGTGTCTGTATAAAGAACTTGAATATAAATTCTAAATTCTATTTTGTATTTGTATAAGAATTTATCTTTCATTTATGATTGAAACTGTCCCATGAGCATTTATTTTCCTTTATCGTTAACTTTACGGACAGTTAGAATTTGCCATTTCAGCTTTAATTTCTTGATTTGACATAGAAGGTGGATTATCACTATGAGTAGACTGAGTGAAGAGTGATATCGTCAGCAAAGCAATGGATGGGGTTAGTTGTTGAAGAAATAAGGTCGTTTATGTACAGCAGAAAAAGTGTAGGCGCTATAACGGATCCCTGTGGTACGCCCGCGTTAATGCTAACTTCTTTTGAAAAAAGCCAATCAACTACGACACGTATTCGTCTTTTATCAAGGAAACTAGAAACCCAGTTGATGAGCGTATCATTTAACCCAACGAGGTGAGTTTGGCAAGTAAACACTTATGCCAAACTTGGTCAAATGCCTTTGAGATATATAAAGCGACTACAACTGTTTCACCGGACTGCTCTACTGTATTGTTCCAAACTTGGGTCACATATGAAAGAAGATCGCCTGTTGAACGACTTTGCCTAAACCCATATTGGTGGTCACTAAGGAGTTTGTTAGTTTCAAGGAACGTGAGCAGTTGCTGATTGATGGCTTTTTCCATGATTTTAGACAAAATGGAAGTGATGGCAATTGGTCTGTAATTTGAGGGATTTATCACCTTTTTGGGAATAGGTTGAACATTTGCTAACTTCCATGATGAAGGGAATTCCCAGAAGATATAGAGATCGTATAGAGCTTAGATAGGACTGGTACTAGTTCGGGGAACATTTCTTTAAGACAATAGCTGGGATACCGTCTGGGCCAGTCGCCTTATTGAGATCAAGCCTACTGATGATCGATTCCAAGAGCTTGTACCGAAAATGAATTGGTTTCATAACGTATGAAGAAGAGTTGACTAGGGGCACATCTTTTCCAGAATCATTGAGACACGAGTTTGATGCAAACAAATCCACAAAAACGTTGGCTTTGTCTACAGAATCAGCAACTACCGATCCGTCAATAGATGTCAGGGGAAATGAAGATGTTCGAAAGTTTTACTAATGGCTTTTGCTAAAGACCAAAATTTACGACTGCCTAAAGGAGATGTAGCTAGTTCATTGCATTTTCGTTGTTCGAACAACTTTTTAGTTTTAGTGATGACACTTTTGCAGATATTTCTAGCACCAACGTATTCTACATGACTGTCAACCGATTTATTAGATTTCCATTTAATGTAACATTTATTTTTAAAGATATTGCATCAGAACAAGCCTTATTGAACCAGGGTTGGGAACGTGAATGACCTACACGGTACTGTTTTTCGGAATGTATAACTCCATTCCCATGAGGATGACTTCAGATACTGAAAGAGCGATGTCCGAAGAAGAGGACGACTTAAAACAATATTCACGCCATGGAAAGGTTGCAAAGAAATCCCGTAAATCACTCCATCGAGCTGACTTAAAACACCACAAGGTTCTATCGGTTTTGCGAACAACAGTGGAATTAGGTACAGTAGAAATGATTTTTATTAGACAATGGTCGGAAAGACCTAAAGGCGAAAGAACGGAAGTTTTATAAACAAGAGGGTTTGATGTAAGAAAGAGATCTAGAAGATGTGGAGTATGGTTAGGGTTATCAGGGATTCTTGTGGGTTCAGAAATCATTTGTGTGAGATCACATGAAATAGCAAATGTTTCTGCACTATGACCAGCGGATTTGTAGTAGATGAAAATTGAAGCCAATTAGAGTTATGAACATTGAAATCGCCTACAAATGAGATATCGCAAGATGGAAACTGAGATAGGAGATAGTCAACTTTCATACTAAGGTAATCGAAGAAGTCTTGAAAGTTGCTGTCATTAGGAGACCTATAAATGCAACAGTAGAATTTCACAAAATTAGGACCAGAATGTTTAAACCAAATCATGTCAAAATTTTTATTTTCTAAGGAAGAAACCCTCTTGCAAGCAATTCTGTCCTTGATGTACGCACATACGCCTCCTTTATATGGAAAGTTAGAGTGAAGATGGTATTGAGGAAATTGCAAGTCAGGTGACTCGGAGCTTTAGATCTGTGTTTCAGATAGAAACAATATATCAGGTTGTAATTGTTCAAGATGTTGGTGAATAGCATTAAGATTAGACCTGATACCGCGGATGTTGCAGTAGTGAATCAGAAAGTTGATACTTTCGATGACCGAGGTCGCTTGGGCCCTGCCCTCCCGGACATCCGAATGGGGCAGGATTTTACGTCCGGAATTTATAACCCTAGAAACCACAGCCATCTTATTTTTTAATTTGGGACTTTTAATCCAATAGGAAGACAGTGAGGGCGAGAAGGAAGAATAAGGATGAGAATAGATTAAGGATGATGGAAAAGGTAACCGGCAGCCCTCACCGAGCCCAATATTAAGGAGCCCATGGTAAGGGTGGTGGTACCTTCCCGGCTGGCATGGAGTATACATGCCTACCACCTTCCTTCCTACACATGAATATCGACTTTTTTGGGGTAAAGTTAATCTTTAGTTAGCAAGCCATTAATTTTTTATTGAATAAACCAATAATTAAAGGTAAAAACAAAGTTGTAAAAACATTGAATCTCATTGGTACTAGGCAGCTGTATAGCTCTGAAGCATTTTCACTCGCACTCTCTACTTTTCCAGCAGGAAACAGCCAAGAATTCTATTGCATTCTTTTGTAGTCTGTACGTGTGCAGTGTATGTGCTGCTAGCACCTCTAATAATTATATATGCTAGCTGCACGTATGTTTTCAAGAAAAATTTAGAATTCTAGCAGGGATTATAGTGAATTTCAGCTAGAAATCACGTTGTAGATTGGATTTCATAATTTATTTGTAATGCGCCGATGGGCTTCCTTTATTTTTATTACGCTTTACCGCGGTTATAGTGTAAGATTGGGTGTGAGTTCTTTTAAATAGGGTTGATTGATTGCTGCCCTGGTGTTTCACACTGATGAATAGACACAAAACGTGTATATTGGCCTATAACTTAACAACGTTAGATATCTACACATATTTTACGCGATAATAACAACACAAAAACAATACATAAACTGCAAACAAACGACTATTAAAACTAAAATAAACGGACACTCTTTGGCAGGGACACTCCGGGCGGCTTCCAACTCACTCGGATTTGCTCTCCTTACGGTGGTTTAGAAAAACCAATATTACGGTACAGGTAAAAGTAATACATTCACACAAGGATAACCTAACTCAAAACACGTTAAAGTAAAAAAGAAAAATCAGACAATATTTTAAAACGTCTCTGACTAGTAGCTTGAATAAAACGGTAAAATTGTTACTGTTAAGAACTGCACGATAACGTTTTACTGCTGGTAGAAATATTTACAAAGAGATAAACGGTCTCTACCTGGAAGTGAGGTACGTCAGAATATCGATATTTTTATGTTTCAATGTTTACTTGCGTTTTAACAGTTTTATATCTAATTGAATACAATTTTAATGTATTTTGATAATATTTTAATGTGACAGATGATGTTTTTAGTAACGAACTGAAATTAGAATAAAGTGTTATTTTCCTTTCCTGTAACTCTCTGTATGTAATTTGCTAGTTTTTTCGAGGTTTGTGGGTGTTCTCGTACTGAATGCTTTTATACGGGAACAATTGATTCTTTTACAGGGACTATCCGTCGTTGGGGACTAGCTAAAAAATGGTGTTGGTAGTGGAAGGAAGAAATGTTACCGGGTAAATTTCTTATCTTGGGACGCGTGCGTACGGTGTTGAAACCTTTGTAAACGATTAGTTTACTGAATGTTTATATTTTGATACAGGCGGGCTAAATAAATTAAACGTTTTATGTAGTCTGGTATTAAAGAAAATGCCTAACACAGGAATATTTCTTTAAGTAGGTCTTTATCGCGAAATGCGATACAGGCAGGGTTCGGATTCAGGTAAAGGATATAGATTACAAAACGGGCAATTGCACTAAATGAGAGAATTTTAATACTCACTTTTATCTACGTAATTTCTACAACTGAAATTTGACGACAGGAAATAAATGTGTACACCTTGGTCTAGTTGATCGCTTTCCTTGCAACAACACTTTGCACTTAGTAAGATGTAAGTGTGTTTTATGTGTAAATTAGTTGATAGCATCCGCCAGTGGGCAGTTGCGTTGAGCTTTCTGGTGGATACTGTGGGGTCGCCAGAATTTAGGCAAACAACCTTTCTGACCGACGGTGTAAGTAGACAACGATACCGGAAATTAATTTCCCGCCGTTGCGTTCTCTACAGGTGTTTGTGTAGATGTTTAAGTAGTGGGAGTGACGGGGCTCAGACGTAGAACAATCTCAACGTTTTCGTATCGACGTCGGAGGGGATAAAATTGATGGTTTGAAATGTTGCAATTTTGGGAAAATTGATTTATTAGCGAATTTAAAAAAAAATGCGAAGAGTTTCGGCATTTTACAGCTGGTATTTGTATAAATCCCAACGTCATCTATTGTATTGAACGTTTCAGTCGCGATTGAGATGAATAGCGGAATCGGGATACTAGTCACATCCTTAAAAGTTTGGTAAACCATTATCGATGTTACAAAATAAGATCAGTTAATGGGTAAATAGGATTGATTTGATTTTTATATTTAACATGCAGGATGTTCAAAAAAATTTATCAGTTTTAATCTTTTATTGGCTTCTCATAGTGTTAAGTTTCATGTCTTTATCTGTTTTCGAGATAAAATGTTACATTTTGTACTTACCTACCTAAAAATTACTTAGTTTGTAGATTTCCGGCCCTATTAATCCGTTTTGTTACTGCTATAGCATTGTTATTATTATGCAGTACTTTTGTATAACTGGTTAAATAAAGAAATAAATAGCTCTAGTTCGGCAATGTTATAAAAATTAAAGATCAAATTTTTAAAATAACATTCAATATAGGGCGATTTAAAAGATAAAATCTAACGCAACATAAATTATATGATATATTATGACTGTAATAACCTTTTTTTTTTTATTTTCTTGCACTTCCAGCAATGTTCGACTTCTAATACTTTGAAAAAACTTCCTAATTTCATATTTTCAGTTGTTGCAAAAGTTTGATTAACTGGTTCTGTAACATGGCCCCGTCCCACAAGTAAAAGTCAAATCGAAGCTAAATTATTTCTTCTAGTTCTGGACTAAAAAAAAGAAACCAAATGCACTTCTCTCTTCAAAAAAGTGTATGGCCTATGATATATGAACATTTCCAAACGATACCTATTTTGCATATCTACAGTTCCCATTGAATGTGTATTAATTGTATTATGTCTATTCTTCTTAAAAATAGCTTCTTTTCTATGAAAACCAAATTTAGGGTATGCCATGTTTTGAGAAACCTTTCCAAAAGTTTTCAAATGCCGGTCGTATTTTTGTACCTTCTTGAGACCTCGCAGCTCAACTTCATAGGTGAAAGTCATGTCCCATGCCGACGGTGCAATACCACCACCTTTACCTGCTCCAATTTTATGAGTTCGGTAAGGGCTGCCGGTCACTATCTTCTTTATTCCTTATGTACTCGCCAACACTCACTAGCCACGTAAACCCTTCAAATAACGAGTTTTAAAACAGACGCTATACCCCAGGTGAGTAGGGCGAGACGCCCACACACACCGATCGCGTAGGTCATGCTCGTTCCCAACCTAGGTTTAATAGAGCTTGCAATGATTCATTATCGCAAAAGCATAAACTAAACTGTACCAAATTGAACTCAAATAAATCAGACCTAAATCACGCCGATTATATTTATTACCGCAAGGAATAGTTGCAAAAGCGTCATCACTAAAGCCAAAAAGATATTTGAAGAACGTAAATGCAAAGAATTAGTCTCATGTCCTTTGGGCAGTCGTAAATTTTGGTCATTAGCTAAGGCCATCAGTAAAAACTTTAGTACATCTTCCTTTCCTCCCATGACGTCTCGCGACGGAGCTGTAGTAGCTGATACTGCTGACAAAGCCAACCTCTTTGTCGATTACTTTGCACCAAATTCCTGTCTCAATGATTCTGGTAAAATTGTGCAGTCGCCCAAATCTACCCCACACGCTATGAAACCAACCCACTTTCGATACAATCAATTACCAGTAAACTTGACTCAAACAAAGCGACTGGCCTTGACGGTATTCCAGCTATCGTCCTTAAAAAATGCTACCCGAAGGTAGTACCTGTATTGTCCACACTCTTTTCGATCTCCATGTCATCTGGAGAGTTCCCTCATCGTGGAAGTTGGCAAATATCCAACCTATTTCTAAAAAACTACATTTGTTTCTCAAGTCCAATAAACTCCTCAACGACCACCAGTATGGGTTCAGACAGAGTCGTTCAACGGGTGATCTTCTTGCATGTCACCCAACTTTGGAATAACATATTAGAAAGGTTAAAAGCTTTGGATATCTCAAAGGCTTCTGACCAGATTTGTCACAAGTACCTACTTGCCATGCTCACCTCGTTCGGCCTATCCGATACGCTCATCAGTTGGATCTCCAGATTTCTAGACAAAAGACGTATGTATACTGTTGTCGATGGCTTATTTTCGAAAGAAACTACTATTAACGTGGACCCCTGCTGTACATAAATGGCCTCATTTCCTCAACAACTAACGCGATCCATTGCTTTGCAGACGACAGCGCTCTACATTGTAGTTCTTCTCAATTTTCCCACAGTAGGTCTAGTCAGAACGTTATACTGAAAATGGCAGCCTCAGTCAACATTGACTTAGAACGTATCCTTAAATGGGGAAGGAATAATCTACTCACGTTCAACGCCTACAAAACCTAGTGTTGCCTTGTGTCCACCAAGAAAGACCAATCATTTCCTGCTGTAAATATGAATGGCCTAGATCTCAAGCTTTCAAACTCTATTTCTATATTAACGATGTCCCTATCACCGAACCTTTCATGGGCTGTTTTGTTAGTTGACAAAAGGTGGTCCTTTTATCAGCTAGCAAAACAGCTGCGTACAACTGGGCTTTCTATGCAGATCTAAACTGTACTTCACATCGCAACAACCCTTTTACTGTGTGCTCAGATTCGACCTCATCTGGAATACAATTCCCACCTCTGGGTCAGTGCTCCCCAATACGCCCTTGATATGGTAAACCCCATCCAAAAAGAGCTAGAAAACTGATAAATGACCCGGCTTCAACTTCTGATCTACAGTCTCTTGAGTATAGTACAGTTTCGGTTCCTTCCTTGTTCTATCGCTATTACAATGGCAAGTATGCCTCCGAAATATTTTCCTTAATATATTCGCAGGCTATCTTCACTAGGTTTGCACATTCACACCATAATTACGCACTCCATCTGGTCACACCAAACGGGCGCAATCTACATTTTTCCACACGGCGAATTTTGGAATGCACTACCCAGTTCCTGTTTTCCTCCAAACTTTGATTGAAGCAAATTTAAGATACCCGTTCATAAACATTTCTCGGCAGCCTAACAATATCCCTAACCCCCTCCCAGAGTTCCTGAGTGCTTTAGCACGTTAGGCAAATTTTAGCCTGTTCAGGAATACTATTAGTAAAAAAACAGTAAACAACCTTGTTTCTCACTCTGTCAAAATTAATTATTTTTAGGAAACGAAATGTGGGCTTAGTCGAAGGTTTATTGACTTTTTGAATGTCAGTGAGTTAGCCATGGGCACAACTCTCAAAAAGTTCATCGACTTCTTCAAGGTCACTGACCTAGCTGAGAAACAAACCGAAAGGTGTCATTACAATTCCTAGAAATCTAAAAATATAACGAATTCCTGGAAACGAGAAAGGGTTATTGATTTAGTTCAAAGTTCATTAACCTCTTCAAGGCCACACCCTGGGACCGGCTGTTCAAGGTGTTATATTAGGACTTAGAAATCTAAAAATAGAACCAGTTCGTTGAAACTTTTTAATACATCTATTAATATGTATAGGTTTAACTTACTGCAACAAGAGATTTTAAAAGGTTGTAATATTCATGGAAACGTAAACTTTGTTTACATTTTACTAATTTATATGGACTGTGAACTATAATGATTAGATTTATTACTTTTTAATGCGCGAAGCATCCATAAGTAAAGTAGTTTTCGTGAAAAAATCGATCTCGAATGTTCAACCGATTTACACGTTTTTAGTGTTTTGAAAACCATTTAGACCATTTTCGACTTGGCTGTGTGTGCGCTTGCGTCCGTACGTATTTCAGTTAGAGGTTTTATTATGGGGCTTATAAGTTCTCTCAAATACTTTTTGATTGAGGCGAACACTCTTAAGAATGTTATACTTCTGATGCATTATTTTACAAGCTCGAATAATTTTTTGCTCTAATAGTATCTTTTTGTTTGTCCAATGCACCTAAGTGGCACAGACTTAATACGGATAGTTGTATACTCTGAACAGATGGCTGTTTACCCCAAACAAGTAACTGCTTCCTAAAAACGTGGCTGTTTTTTTGTAAGAGCAATGGGCGTTCCTTAAAAACTGGTGGCGGTTTACTAAGTACGGGTAGCAGTTTCTAAAAAATGGGTAGCTGTTTCATAGAAACGGTTAGCTGTTTCCTAAAGACAGGTAGCTGTTTCTCAAAAAAACGGATAGTTGTCGCTTTCTAACTACAGAAGGCAGCTTTGGTTATTATATCTTCGTCAAATCCTTTTCTATATAGGCCATTATTCACTTAGGAATCCTGGTTTATCACCATGAAACCATGTTGATCAGCTCAGCATGTGGAAGACATCTCGAAACAATTTCATGCTTATTGTGAGACTTGTATGATCCTCGTACACATGTTTCAGGTTTAACTCATCTTGCTCAAATAATACAAATAGATTGGTATTATCACGAATTAATTGTTTATGAATTTTTGTATAGGTTTGACTCATTTGGAAGTAATCATTCTACCAGAAGAAACATATGTTCTTATGTTTTGCTTTTCACAAGTAATATCATCAAAATAGTATTTGACATCTTGATTATCGCTGAACGTGAAGTAACCTAAAACTCTCATTGGAAGTAATATTTGAACTTATTCGTTCATAACAAAAACACAATAACTTAATAGTAAAGTTGCTTTGGTATGTGTCAATCCTTGCGATATTGCAGGCTCATATTCCATTAATATAAGTAATTTGATTGCTGTCTCATTAAATTTAGAATTTACATCAGTTCTACATACATAAACACAAAATTTACATCGATTGGGGCTTGAATCCCGATAGCGCAGTTGGTTAGCGCGGCACTCTAGAAAAGTACAGGTCATAGGTTCAAATCCTACTCGAGGTAAACTTTTTATTTACGTATTTAATAAAATTAATAATAATTTTTCATTACATATTTACTTTTGAACTTATTCGTTCATAATAATTTGCTGTAGCAGTTTGCACTTGGTCTGATTCAATGACTTAGAGTATACGTATACCTGCTTATATTTTAAACTGTGTATCTCCGTAAGCATACTGTGTTTGTTTTGTCTCAAATGCAGGGACTACATATAATACTAGTGACCCGACCCCTCTTTCCCCATTTTTTTCATACGTTCCTGTCTTGTGCTAGAACTTTCAACTCTGTTAGAGATTTCCCCCTTGATTTCCCTATGTCCTCTATTTGGTCCATCCAACTTTTCTTGGTCTTCCTCTTCTGTTTCTTATCGGTTTCCCATTTCTAGTATTCTCTTTGGTAGTCCTTCGTTATTCATTCTTGAAGTGTATCCGAACCAGTTTATTTGGTTTCTTTCTATTATTGATGGATGTTGGATACTCTCGCGTATGCGTTCGTTCCTTGCATGTGGCGATTCCCGTGATCTTTTTCAGATGTTTCATTTCCATAGTATTTATTTTCCCCTCATGCGTTTCCTGTAATTGAATTGTTTTTTCATCGAATAATATAGCCTCGTTGATTCGTTTGCCTGCTTGTTTAGCTTATGCATCGATCTTACAGTCACTTGTTAGTATAGTCCCCAGGTATTCTATTGTTGTTACTCTTTCTATGGGCGTTTTTACATGTAATCCCACTATTTCCTTTGTCCTTCTGTGTTTCGTTTATTACCATCACTTTCGTTTTCCCAATTGTTATTTTCCATAGCCAGCTTTCATAATTGTAAATGAATTCGTTAGTTAATTTTATAAAAGTATGATTAACACATGAAAAGTTCAAATCGATTTACGTCGAAAACGGTGCGTCGTAGCGACTTCAGACAAGAGTATCATTCTTTTATGGAAAATTCAAAATTGTTTAAATTTTATGTTAAACTTGCGAAATTTTGAAAAACAAAAAACTTATGATTAACAATGTCTAATGACACGCCCAAACGAGCCGCTTATGAGTACAACTAAAAAATCATATTCGCGCCATATGATTGGACATATTCATTTAAAGGGAAACCATTTTGAAGATATTTAAATTAAACCGATGTTAGGGCGCCATCTTCTAAGAGCTTCAGCTCTCTTAGGAAGTATTTTTGTATTAAGGTAATTTACGTTAAATCGACATAAAATCGGCTCTAGAATCTGCAGTTTTCTTTTGTGAAAAGAGTTTGTGGACACACACACACAAACGCGCGCACTCGCACACACCAACACGCACCCACATCCGCGCACGCACACCCACCCACACACACGCACGCACGCACGCACACACACACACACACACACACACACACAAATATATATATATATATATATATATATATATATATATATAAAACAGGGTGTTTCAAAAAACGTTCCGCTAATTTCTAGGGTAAATAGAATATTAAAAAATAACGTTAGTTTGGTTATTAAACGTGTCCGAAAATGCCTCCTTAAGAAAATACGGCCCTGTAAAAGTGGCCCCAAAAATCCTATGAAACAGTTTAATATACCTAAATGAAATTAAGATCACAAATACCTTTGATTAGGTCATATATGATAGTGTTGACAAACTTTTAATATTTTCTACAGGAGCGTCGCCAACGGGCGGGTGCCACTTATTTTGCCTCCAAACTTTTTATGGGGACATTTTTAATTTTTTGGCCAAAAATAATATTTTTTACACAATTTGACACAAAATTACTGTTTTGGAGTTATTTGAGGTTTTAATGTTTTACCTAAAATAAGAAAATAAAAGAAATATTGAGTTAATTTGATTTACTTGAATTAAGTAGGATTAGACTGCAAACTCGCGACTTTTTTTGTTTGACACATTGTTGTTGATAGTTTTGGTTTGCTTAGTAGTAATAACGCTTTTAAAAACTTTGAAAATGAATATGTACACTAATAGTGACTATACCGATATGTTCTAGACTCAAAAACATTTTTGAATTTAGTGAGGCGGTGCCGTGAGATTGGAACCTTTAAACCAAAAAAGGTACATTCTGGTATACCACGAGTGGCAAGAATTCCTCAAACCGAAAAAAATATTTTAAATCTAGTTGTTGCGGATCCTATGATAAGTGTACATCGTGTATTAAAAGAACAATTATTGCTCCCGTTTCACTACAGGCAAGTACAAGAATTATTGCCTGAAGATCTTTTTTTGAGAAGAGACTTTTGCGAATTATTACAAGAAAGAATGAGACAGAACCCAGATTTTTTACAAAATATTCTTTTCACCGATGAATCAACTTTTACTAGACAAGGTATGTTTAATAGTCATAACAGTCACTTCTGGGCAGATGAAAATCCAAAGGTTAAACGTGTAACGCATTATCAACATAGTTTTAAGTTGTGTGTATGGGCTGCTTCAATATGCAATCGCCTCGTTGCATACCATATTTTTGACAAAAGTTTAAATGGTGATGTTTACTATGAATTTTTTGATAATCGTTTATTTCCGCTATTAGATTTGCCTCTTGATCTACAAAGAAATATGGTTTTTATGCATGATGGTGCTTCACCCATAAAAAAAAGTTTGGGGGCAAAATAATTGTCAACACTACCTTTTATGACCTAATCAAATGTATTTGTGGTCTAAATATCATTAAGGTATCTTAAACCGTTACAGAGATAATAAAAAAAAAGGATTTTTGGGGCCACTTTTACAGGACTGTATCTTCTTAAGGAGGTATGTTTGGTCACATGTTTATTAGTAAACTAACGTTATTTTTTCATATTCTATTTACCCTAGAAATTAGCGGAAAGTTTTTTGAAACACCCAGAGTATATATATATATATATATATATATATATATATATATATATATATATATATATATATATATATATATATATAATATAATAAAAATATAATATCAAAGTTATATTTTTTTATAATTTCCTACAATTTTTATATTTTTAGATACTATAGACCAAATAAAGGTAAGTTTCTGTTACACTTCCTATACCTAAAACTGATTTTTGAGAAATATAAA
The DNA here is from genome assembly GCA_036346205.1 of Vesta saturnalis. Taxonomy (NCBI): domain Eukaryota; kingdom Metazoa; phylum Arthropoda; class Insecta; order Coleoptera; family Lampyridae; genus Vesta; species Vesta saturnalis. Next base: position 6,259,031 of record JARFJB010000001.1, read on the forward strand.
AATACATATTGTAATTTAAAAATTGCTTACACCCTGTAACATAGAACGAGCTGCTCAAAATTAAATCCACTGGTTATTTGAAAGGTTAAGGTATACTACCATATAAAAGTTTTATTTCAAAATTATACAGAGTGGTGAAAAAAGTTGCTCCAAAGTTTAGGCACACATTTTATTGAATAACTTCTTAAAGTTAAATGGAACACCCCGTATTTAGTGGCTTATTTCGACGCAGAATTAGATTCCCTTTAAAACTATATTAAGGTTCTTCCCTATGCCTATCTCTTATGCTTTTTACGCAAACGGCGTTTTTATATTTTACTTTTTATCTGCTATACCTATCCTATTTTTTTAATAATAGTAGGCTTTGGCCAAGATGGCGTTAATTATTTCGAACAAAATGATTTGACAGTGACGCTACTTGTTAGTCAAACCATTATCGTTGTTTAAAGTAGTTTAAAATTGTTTTTGAGATTGTTACATTTCATTAGTTAAAATGAGAACTTACCCCCAGGAAGAACGAATTCATATGATCTTGGTAATCGGTCAGTGTGAAGAAAACTGTTTATTAGCATCAAGAGTATATGCCCAAAGGTATCCTAACAGGCATCATCCTAATAAGCGTTCATTGGAAAAGTTGCTGCAGCTTTTCCGAAGATCAGGCAGTGTGTCTTATACTAAGCCCGAACGACAAAAATCGGTTACCGGAAATGAGGAAAATGAATATTTATTGATGGAATCTCTGGTAGAAGACCCTCAAACAAGTCACCGAAAAATACATGAAGCAACTGGAATAAGCAGACAGAGCATCCAAAGAATAATTAAAAAACGCAAATTTTACCCGTATCGCATGCAACTACATCAACAACTTTCTGAAGAAGATTATGATCGACGGCTGAATTTTTGTTTATGGGTTCTAGAAAAGTTTGGTGATAATGAAAATTTTTTTGAATACGTGCTTTTTTCCGATGAGTCAAGTTTTCATAACAACGGATTCGTTAATAGACATAGCTTTCACTACTACAGTGGCGAAAATCCTAATATTTTTAGAACCCTTGATCACCAGCACAGATGGTGTGTTAACGTGTGGGGTGGAGTAATCGGAACGCAAATGGTAGGTCCATACTTTTTTGATGGCCACTTAAACGGCGCCATGTTTCTTAGATTTATTAGGAACAATTTGCCTATACTATTGGAAACTATTCCGCTTAATATTCGTCAGCGAATGTGGATGCAGCTAGATGGTGCTCCTGCACACTTTGATAGACGTGTTAGGAATGAATTAGATGGGCAATATCACAATAGATGGATAGGACGAGTAGGTCCACAGGACTGGCCAGCCAGGTCTCCGGACCTAACAAGTCTCGACTATTTTGTATGGGGACATATTAAAAATACACCGCCAACGACACCTAACGATATGAAAGTACGAATAAGAGGAGCATTTCGTTCCATAACGCCAAATATGTTATCCAGGGTTCAGCAATCATTTCGAAAAAGAGTTCACTTATGTATTGAGAATAATGGACACAACTTTGAACATTTATTAAAATAATAATTATTTTACTATTTAAGTTTGTTAACCGTTCAATAAAATGCTTTTTAGATTTTCATTACAATACATTTACGATAAAGAAATTATTCATAAGTAAAATATAAAAACGCCGTTTGCGTAAAAAGCATAAGAGATAGGTATAGGGAACCCTAATATAATTATGCTCCTCAAGAACCCACATATGACTGCACTAAAAATTATTTCCCAACCCTTTGATGTTTGATGTTTTTCACATACAGTAGCTATTTCTAATTTTGATACAGGTACTACCTAGGTTTTATTAAAACTAAACACTTATAATCACAACATATTTATTTATAAATAATTTTAACTATACAAATAAATGCTAAAACTTAAAATACATTGCATCAAATAAAACTTTGAAAATATCACAAAAAAAAACTAATACAAAGCAAGTAACTAAACTTCAGTAAATGCGTAATACACATCAGGTTTTCAAATTTTTAAAAATAAACTTTAAGACTAAAAATCTCAGAACCTTTAAAAATTCAGAGTATGATGACTAATTTTCATATGAACCATTCCATCGTTAAAATTAAGTAAAATTCAAAGAGAACATAAAATGGAAAATGAATAACTCTTTTACTTAAATAATAGTACACGATTGGCGATGTTCTTATTAATTACATAATTTTGTTTGTGAATATGGCACCAACCTGTTATACAATTTTGTAAATTGAAAATTATCTCTATCACAATAACATGCTTAAGTAAATAATATTAAAATAACTTGTACCATAATATTCGAGCAGCTATTCTAAAAATTGCATCAGGTGCATGTATAAAAAATAAATGAAAATATTATAAAAGCATTACTTTTATGGAATGCTTCATTTAACATAATGGCGATAAAATTCATTCCGAAATTGGTAAACTGTCTACTTCTCCCATTTCAGTAACAGTTTCATCATCCATTGTGTAACTAACAATAAATTTTAATGAAATATTTAATTTCTCAGGATTTGAAATGAGAATTATTTGAGTAACAGCAGACGGCGGTAAAAATGGATTATAAGCTGGAAGTTCAGTACCTGATGGTTTTTGCAATTTCAACTTGCAGTTCTGAAATGCACAACCAAGTATTAATGAAATGAGCAATATCTCAAATAGCTTATGTAATCTTACCTTAGGAACGACTGCTTGAAATAGCAAATTAGAAAGAGGTAGTTCATTTTTACTGATTGTAGTAACAACAATAACACAAACATCATCACGAGGTTTATTTTTACCAAAATGAAAAGTAACAGTAATACCATTTTTTTCATCCAACACAACCAAGGGAGATATAGAACCAGGTTTAATTTCTTCTAGTTTTATAAATAAATCATTTAACTTCAAATCTGGTTTGTTTTTGGAAATTGTATTATTTAAATTTGTTGGTGAAACATTTGTTACTTCATTTATTTTCTCGATGGTTTCTATTTCAGTATCAGTTGTTTCATTATTATCACATGTTATATCAACTAAAATATCGTCTCCTGTTAAATCTTGCCTTTGTGATACTACACTTTCCGTTACAGTTTCGTTTTTGGTTAAAAAATTCAGATCTAATTTAAAAGCATCTTTTACAGCTAAATCTGTGATTTTACTTTGTTCTGATGTGGTTGAGTGAAGACTCTTATTTTCTAAGGATGACTGCCTTGCTAATACATTCATTGATATTTTCTCTGGAACTCTATAATTTCTGTTATCATTGTTATATTGATTTAAAATTAACATACTTATTAAATTGTGTAACTGTTCTTTTGGAAGGTAAGTTTTCTTTTAATAAATGCTCTCCAAGTGCATCCAGATCATCTAAGGCGCTTGTTTTACTTGATTTAAGTGCATTTGGATCAGTAGTTTCTGCAAAATAAAAATTAGCAATAAGTTTCTCATTTTCTCTATGTACTGTGTAACCACTATGTACTTAGAACTTTTCATATGCTTTACATTGAACACAGGATCTAAAGCGAATTTACATAAACTTGGAGTCTATGCAAAACTTTTAACTTTACTATCTTTAATCAGCCGCCCGACATCATGTAATATTAATTTAACAACTCTTCTCTTTTATGCTAATTTACACACTTTATTGAATGAAGAGATAAAATCTTGAACTGAAAGTATACAAAATTTCATGTAAGTTCAGTTGCACGACTTTATGTAAATAGTCCCAACGTTCTAGATTGTTTCTATCTCCTTTTAAGTCATGGGGACATAAGAAATAGTAGCATGAATAATTTATTGGAATTAGCTAAATAAATGTATGATGTGCATCAGTTTTTTCGTGGAATGTTTTTCTTCAATAAATTCATAAATATTTTCAATTTTTGGCTGATTATTTTTTTATCTGACTATGTTATTAAATTTTATAACAAAAAGATTCCCGGTATTTCACGTTAAAAAATTTTTTTTTCAGAATTTTGTCCATCGTGTTTCATTTTATTCATATATTATGAATTTTGGAGTAGTGGAGTACCAAGAATCCAGCATTTCAGAGGCCTATATTTTTTGTGCAACAATGTCCCGTGACAGAATGAAACCTTTACTTTCTATTTCTAAGGTTTGATGATTTAACAACACGCCCAGAGAGACACGCTTCAGATAAGTTAGCTCCAATACGAGAAATACATGACACTTTTGCATCAAGCTCTAAGAAGGCCTATACTCCAAATCCTGATATTTGTATCGACGAACAACTTGTACCTTTTCGTGGAAGATACCCATTCAAGGTCTATATGAACTCTAAGTATGATAACTATGGCATAAAAATTTGGGCTTTTTGTGATTCAACTTATACATATTGCTGGAATGCACAAGTCTACACAGGAATGATTAGTAACATACCAGAAAAAGAACAAGGTAACTGTAGATGGCGACATTGTAAATGGAGCTAAATAATTTTTGTTATAGGTAAGCATGTTGTTTCGGATTTAATAAATAGGATTATGCTCTGGATATGGTGTAACAATGGACAACTTTTTCACCTCGCTGCTGTTGTCAAAGGAACTTCTACAGCAATCAAAAACTCCTGCAGGGACAATTAGAAAAAATCGTAGAGGTACCCAAACAATTTATTCACAACAAAAACCGAGCGGAACACTCAAGCGATAATTTTGTATACAAAACATGCCGTTTTAGTATCCTACGACCAAAAAAAAAAGAAGCGTTGTGCAGCTAAGAACACAACATTCAGACATAAATGTATCCGGTGAAGAAACAGCCTATAAACCCCAAATAATTTTGGATTATAACGAACACAAAGGTGCGGTAGATGCCTTAGATAAAATGGTCAAAGAATATTTATGCAGTCGCAATACAAAGCGATGGCCTCTAGTTGTATTTTTCAATTTCATTGACATAGGTGGAATAAATGCATTTAGCCTGCATGTTGATAAATACGACGACTACGAAAAACAAAAACCATTTCAAAGGAGGCTCTTTCTTCAAGATTTGGGCCTTGGGTTAGTTACAACTTTTATACAATCCCGGCCGCGTCAAGGTTTACATAAACACATTCAAACAGCGATAGATACGGTACTAACAAAATATTTAGAAAATCCAGAAGATACAGAGCCATCTGAAAATCCCAAGAAACGTGGCCGTTGTAAACTTTGCAGTCGATCTTCCGACAAAAATTCTCATCCAAATGCAATCAATGTAAGGGACATTCAAAAATGAAAAAAAAAAAAACATATTTTGTAATAACTGTGGTGACCTAAACTAGTGTATATTTTTTTAATTTCTTTACTTCTTTCGATGAGTTCAAACAGATATTTCTACTTTTTTTCTGGTTACTTTTAATAAAAAATTCGTTTTGCTAATGTTTCTTACTTATTTTAAAACAATATAACATCAAAATAATTATAAATAAATGTTTTATTTCCTAAAACAAATGGGGTCATTTTGCCCCTACCCCCTAATCATCCATGTATGAAAAAAAGGTTAGTCATCCGAAGGTTAAAAGGACTTCTTTAAAAATATACTTCGTGTCAGGTTTAACCTTAATTAATACGATGCGATCAAAAATACCCGACACAGCCGCTCTTGTGAAACATGACGTTAGTCACTATTTGATAGTGCGCCCATAGTAAATAGAACCTCAAAATTGACGTGTCATGTTTATGAGTGGAAAGAAAGGTGGCGCCGCGCCGCTCCTATGAAACATGTCGTTAGTAACCGTTTACCGCAACACATATGATAGTACACCAATGTTAAATATAACCTAATTGTAGGTTTAACAATTTGTAAAATAAATTAAATCATGTTTCAATTTGCTTTTTATTCTTTGCATAATTTGGGGACTCCTAAACATTAAAGTCAAATGTCAATTTTCAGTTTATATTTAGTATGGGTGCACTATTACACATGTTGGGGCAAATGGTGACTAACATCATGTTTCATAAGAGCGGCTGTGTCAATGATTATTGATATCATTGTATGTAAGTTTATCAATAAGGCAATATCGGTATCCGCCAATGAACAACACTTTTGAATATAACAAGTTCTTGAAGGGAGTCAGTTACTGTTTTTATCACAAAATATGAAATTTGATAATTATACTAATTCCATTTACACCAATTAGAAGCAGTAGTTACGCGTCCACCGGCAATAATACGATACTACATTATCGCCCCTTAACATAAGTAAGGTTAGATGATAACTCAAAAAAATTCCAAAGCCGCCCGTTTCTATAAAAATATAGATAATACAGTTTTTCAATCCTATTTTTTTAATTTTTACACTTATTTCACTTTATATTAAGAAACTTTATAAGGAAAAGTTATGTAAAATTAAATTTTCTTTAAAAAATATAGCGACACATTTTCTTATAAAATTAATCTGAAGTTACCATGGGTTATCATGGCCGATCTTGGCGAAACTTGGCCAAACGTCGTAAAATGAGGTAATCAGTCGATTTAGTGATAGTGAAAAACCCTATAGAAAATATTTGACAATAAGCACACCCTATAAATGTTAAGCGTTTTGTATTTTTATATTTAGTTGAACCGATCTAGTTAGACTCTTGCCTTGGTTACCTTAAACTTACTCCTTAAAAGAACATTAATTTTGTGTCACCAAAATTATTTTGATGCTTCTGTTTATACTGAACTAACAAAAGCATTTGATCGGTAAAATCATTATACCAGGTGTAAATCAAATAGTAAATCCTGTAACTTTTGAACGAGTCGTTAGATTTTGTTCAAATTTTGGTGAGTTATATTAGAGCCAGTTTGGAATTTTTTTTACATAAAAAACAATATGGCCGACTTCCGGTTTCACCAGAAATGCATGAAAATTTAAATGGAACACCCTGTATATTTTTACATATTTGGATTCTACGGCTTCAAATACATACAGTTCATCTGTCAAATGTCAACTCAAACGCCATTTTAATTTTTTTTTTATATTTTTTAATTTCAGATCGTTACGAGGTTCTCCAAATTAAAGATAATTACCCCCACTTTTCCTTATAATTAATTTTTGTGAAGTTTTTTAACGATTAAATTTAAAATTACGGTTTTTTAACTGAAACTCACTTTTCCCAATAGAAACATACATGGGCCACCCTGTACATTAAACAGCTCTTCCAAGTGCTAGTAAAACGATATACAGAGTAATTTCCTTAGTTCCTAAATAAAGCAGTAATTTTTAATTTTCTAAAAAACATATGTAAATAATCTAATAATTTAGGTGAACAGTGTACACATACATATGATATTTAATTTTATCTTTAATTATGTGTTCAAAATGACCACCACTCTCTTCCAAACAGCATTGCACTCTTCTAATAATATTTTGATGCACATTTGGAACATTTTTGGTGTTATACTGTTAGATGCTTGTCTACCTATATTGATTATCCAGAGTTGACAAAGTTGGCTGGAAAGTACAAGTGTGTTATTTATCTACCTATCATGTGTAAATCTTATTCTTTTGTGATATTTAACCCTCCTATTGTGTTAACATTTTCTTTTCACTTATTGTGTTCGGGTCATTATGACCCGGGATCCTATAGTTGTCGTTTTATTGTCTTTAAATTGGTACAACAGTAAAGAATAATAAGAAATAAGACGTGTTTATTATTTATTACATTTTATTACGTTATTTTATTTTTATTACATATTATTATAAATCTTATGTAAAGAACATCTGAAAAACGTAGTAGTTAGGTATATACATTTATTTGTTACTGTCTTGACAGTAGTAATATACATGAGCTTTACATAGGTATTTTGAGCCATTACAACATACCATATTAGTTCTATTATCATTTGAAGAGGGACAAAAATTACATCTTTTACGATTGGTTGTGGCTGATGGTTCCCTTACTTCGACATTACTGGTTGAAGAACGTGACTTTATAACCATTTCAGCTGCAGGGATACTTCGAGGGAGACGTTTTCTTTCTTGCAATAATGGAGTGATCAGGGAATTACCCATTTCTTCAAGAAATAGTCACCGTTTTGTAAGTTTTCCAGCATTCCAAGTTGGAGTTACTTCGCACCGCAGAACATAAGCGTTGTAAGCTGAAACGCTCATGATATTGTAAAAGATAGTCACTGGGCATCTCTTAGTTTGCCGTCTGCATGTGTATGTTATTATTAACTTGTCTAACGTGCCTACAGCACCTTTAGTTTTGTTGTAATCTAAAATCATAAACGGCTTTTAATGATTTTGGTTACACACTCCGTTATCGTGGTGCACGGCGCTCATGAGCGTAACATTTTTATTCCGTTTCGGAATATAGGAAACTATTGACTTGTCCTTGGTAAAGTAAAATTTTGAAGAAAGAGCTTCTTTCCTGTTGCAGGCCAATGCGGCTGGAAATCAGGCTTATTTTTGCGAATAGTGCCAAGAATGGTTATTTTTCTTTTCAATAGCATCTGCCCCAAATCGTACGAGGTAAAAAAAATGATCACACGTTACGTTGTGACCTTTTAGAACATAAGTAAGATCTAGCACAACTCTTTTACCTTGACCTCTCTCTGGGGGTTCACCTTCTTTTTTCCTGAGGTAAACTTGCATGTTATATGCAAGAGCAGTTACAGAATCGCATAAAGTTCAAATCTTGACTCCGTATTTGGCAGGTTTATTCGCGATGTACTGTCTAAAAGAACAACGGCCTCGAAAAGGTACCAGTTGCTAATTTACTGTTACATTTTCGTGAACATTATAGAGTTTAGGTAGAATTGCAACCCATTCATCCCACAAGTCCCGCATGGGAGCTAATTTATCAGTTTGGCGTCGTTGTGGTCGAGCTTTTAATCGTCAAAGCGAATTATTTGTGCAATTACATGAAATCGTTGTAGGGACAACGTTGCTCTGAATAAATGGTCTTCTTCTTCAGAAGCATTAGAATCATTATCAGAAACACAAAAGTTTCTCAAGTTCACTATCCGTAAGCACTCTCTCTACACATTTTCAATAATAAATTTCAATTGTTAGGTATGTCTTATTAGAGTATAACATCAAGTTTGATATTTACTACGAAACTAACACACAGATGCTCACTGGCTGCATTTATACGCGGAGCCACAGACAAGTCTCAACAGGAATAAATTTGTTTACCGGTACGCAAATAACGCATGCAATATGCGCAATAATGTGGCAATATTATGTAAGTTATTTATATTTATGAAAATAAAACAAAACTAATAAAATACATTCGTCTATGATAACAATCGGCTTCTCGTTCTAATTTGAACCACATAAATCGCCGGGTCATATACACCCAAACAGTGAGTGTAACAAATGCATTAAAAAACTAATTATAATTTTCTGATATCAATCTAGGTACACAGTTATTAGAGTAATGAAATAAAAGTCATACAGTGGCAACGAAATATTTAAATAAATTAACGAATTATGCACGCGAATGGGTCATATTGACCAGAATACAATATGAGGGTTAAATAAACGGCTTTAAATATCAGATTTTGACAAAAATCAAAGGAATCCATGATATTGACTTAACGTCATAGCGTTTATGGGTGATTGTCATTCATTTGGAATAAGTTGACAGCCAAAATGTCATTTAGTTAGTCTAGGTATTTACAATATCTCTACAAGTGTTTGTAATTAATAACTAGTTTTTACGTTCAAAGTGGCAACTTTATTCCGTTATTCTCAAAATGAGAAGGTTGACATGTTGTTGATATAGAGAGAGTGCAGAAAAAATTCCGCTCACGCGACATTGTCGTGTGCCGAACGATTTCCCCATAGAAATCATCCAAACCGACGTCATTTTTCAAAAGTAGAAGATCAACTTAGGAAAATGAATTATGAAGACAATGAAGATACATATGTTATTAGTGAAAATACAGAGGTAGATGTTTTGGCTTTCGTGGATTTACAACCTACGGCATCCACCAAGGAAATTGCGCATAATGGAACAATTAGTCAACAGTCCGTACGTAACAATGTGAAAAACATAAGTTCAAAAGTTGTAGATATAAACTGTATCAACACCTACACGAAGATGATCGTCCTAAATGAATGGAATTTTGCAAATGATAGGGGTTTTCATAAACAAATTTTATTTTCTGACGAATTTAATCGTTAAAAAACTTCACAAATATTAATTATTAGAAAAAATTCTACGACAATTATCCATAATTTGAATGACGTCATAACGATCTAAAATTAAAATATCAAAAAAAATAAAATTAAAATGCCGTTTGAGTTGACACATTGCGTCAATTTCCGGCGATACCGGAGTCGGCCATATTGTTTTTTTATGCAAAATTCCCAAACTGGCTCTAATATAACCCACCAAAATTTGAACAAAATAATAGCGCGATTGCCCAAGGTTCTAATCTTGGTCCCCTGCTTTTAACATATTTTTTTAATGATGTGGTGGATCCTTTGGATTTGTTATCTTTGTTATGCGGATGATTTTAAGATAGTGCTGTTTTAGATCTAAACACCTTGGCATAATTTTTGATTCTAAACTAACATTTGTTCCACATACTCAGTATATGGATTAACAACGCTTTTAAGACTTCAGTGTTAATAATGTGAAACACGTGAGTTTAGTGATATACCGGGTGGCTCACTAAGGCCGACCAGCAGCCGTACCTTGGTAATCGATTGTCTCAGCTTTGGGGAGAAAAATCATAATCAAACTACACGTTGTCACGTGTTTGAATATGACGTAGAATTGTTTTTTAATATTAATATATTGGGATATACGTAGGATTAAATTAATGTTAGCTTTCCGTGAACGTTATTTTAGCTGTTAATGGGGAAATTATAGAAGATTTAATGAGATAGAACCATAGCTTAAAAATTAGTAGATATGGAGTGGAAGAAAAACTCAAAACCAAAATTCTCAATTATTTTTTATTATGTGCATATGGTGTAATTCAAAAATAATCCTACATATATATATATATATATATATATATATATATATATATATATATATATATATGTTTCGGTCTATTAAATAATTAGACCATCATCAGGGGATGAACCGAATGTAACAATCAACTTGATGTTAAAATATACAATAGAATCATCTTATAGGAGATTTATTTGGTAGAATACGGTTGCTATTGAAAAACAGGGTGTATGTTATCTCAATTCTAGGTATCGGGTTTGTTTAATGGACACATGTGGCTGAAGGTTTGTTTTTCTCCTGGGAAACGTCCAGTGTGCAGTTTTAGTATGGAACTTTTTTTTCGATGGAAGTGTTTAAAAGATGGCATGATTATAACGTAGTAAAGCGTTGTGTTTTCATTTTGTAGTTATCAGTAATACGCTGTTGACCGAGGTAGTTGAGAGCTTGGGGAGAGTGATGTAGTTACTTGGTGTTCAAAGCTTGTCTATATTCTACCCAGTGTTACATGAAAAAATTGTAAGGGAGTTAATTATTTTCACTGCCTGTGGAAATTTTTGTGTGGATGTTCGTCGATTAGTAGTAACATTTTCGTTTCCATTGAAGAGATAGTGTTTATTTTATGCTTTCCTAGTTTTTGTAATAATTTTACGGTTTAAGCGGGTTGAAATAAGGGTGCCGTGCCGTATATGGTATTTTGCATTTGGAAAAGCGTCCACCGGATTGTTGTCATTCACCCCGTTGTCAGTCTGTTCAAAGATAGACAATAAATTGCTGTAGTTAAAAAGGACACCTGGATTAGATTTTAAACAGTTCGTTGTTTATTAGCGAATGTAAAATTAAGTTAGTTTAGCGGATGGGACAGTTTTGTTCACTGCCGGGTTCTATTATTAAGAAAAGTTAATTGAGGTTCGGCTGGTATTTTTCCGATCAATTAACGAAGGGTGAATTGCACGAGAATTTGCCTCCTGTCGCTGTGAGATGAGAAAGAAAAGTTTGTTATGTGCACAAAGGTACTAATGCCCCAAAAATAAAGTGTGTGTCGTAACTGCTAATAAGATAGCCGGTAGCTCAGTCGGTTTGAGAAAGCACTTGGATTCGTGAGAGTGTGGCTGGCGTAGAAATTTATAGGTTTTAAAAAAGGCACCACTTGGTTCGCATTTGTATCGCCCTCAAACCACGAAATGGCCGCGATACAAGAGTTACGGTACAATTAAAATAAATATGGTGAACTCAGTCCAGGAAGAGGGCACGTCCCATTAGGAGTCAAACCATAATTCGTCGTGACAAAGAAAAACAACTACTAGTAGTTTAACACAATCTTTGTATTATTTTATAACCAATGAAACCCAAAACCCAAATAAACATTTTTTTTCGGTAATTATAAATCAACCACTATCGTAAACAGGATAACTAAGGTGAAAAAAAATCTTTTAGCAAAAATAATAATAAAACAAATTGTCACAACAGTACCACACTTACCTTCTTTGATACAGCAAAAAAAAAGTTAAATTGGAATAATTCAAACATTTCAGCACTGTCCGACATCCAGCGTTGACCCCAGGAAGCAAAAAAAAAACAAATAGCAGAAACAAAATAAGCTATTGAACCGTGGCACTAAAACTTTAGTCGTTTTAACTTAACCGAAATATAAAATAATCAAATATACAAAACGCATACCAGCCATGTCTGCCACTGCGATTAAAATAAAAGAATGAATAAGTATTCATGGCATAAACTTTCAAGCCACACGAAAAAAAGGTGGTAATTTAATACTACTGCTACGAGCAAAGATTAAAAGCATAAGCTAGAACCCATAGAATTGCACAACTAATCACTAACCAATAATTATAAACTTTGGTGGCTGAAGGCCGCATTACTTATGTTATGATAGTGTTTGTTACAAAGCACATTAAAGCTTACGTTTGTATATATAAAGTAAGAAACACAAAGCACAAATCATCAGTCCAATTACATTAGCAGGTAATAAAGTGTAACATAGATCACCCTGTATAAAAAATTTAAATTTACACAACCACAAAGTTCAAGTATAAGTAACAAGCTTCAGAGCTATATGAGCATGATGCCACAGCTGTTTATAATACAGTTCGTGTTCTAAATAGTAACAGTTAATACACAATTAAACAATGTGCAATGGAAGCAATTATATAATGTCAACAGTGAGCACCTGTGTGAGTATTATATTTATTAATTGTTACTACTTCCAAGGTATTGACAAATCATGTCAAACATCTCAGTTTATATTGAACACCTACAAGCCACGGAAACAGTGCTACACTTCCATCTCTAATTCGTTGAATTAGAAGCGAGCCACACTTAAAGTAATTAGGATGGTCTCCAGCGATTGTTTATTTCTCACAGCTTTAGCATTATTTACGGTTCATATAAATTAGTAGACGACAATAGCTTTAATTATTTTCATGTTAATGACTTCCTAGTAATTTTACGAATTGTACAGCCTTGCAGTGACGACGGTATCTTATTATTTGTTTATGACGTTGACGAAAGCTTTTAACGTTGATCAATTAATGAGAGATTTCACTGTTTGTTTCTTTTTGCTATTTTTTTCATTAAGAGTATGATTTTTGAAAATATAATTTCATTGATAAAATTAAGACAAAGTACAATTTTAGTAAATAAGTTTGATGGCTTTTACAGTTAGTATTTTGTTTTGATCGCGTGCGAATATTTTGAAGCTTTTACAGCAAGCACAGGTCCAGTAGCTTTTGCTGATTTACCTGGACGACGCTATGAAAAGTAAGGAATTTTTGTTTGTTTTGAACATTGCTGTGGAGCACTAGCGTTTATTTGTGTGCTAATTAGTCCCTTATTCTTGGTTTTAAACAAACTGGCGCCCATTGATTTGTCTTTTCCGATTTTGACTTGTATTATTCTATTCACCCTACACGCAAAAGCAACACCACACCCACCCCCAACCACTGAGCTATCGGCAATCACCTCCTATCTGTTACACGATTTTCACCCGTAACAACGTGAAAAAACCTTGGAATAATTTTCAAGTTCCTAGGATAATTTTCAAGTTCCTAGGATGGCCGCTAGGAGGCGTAATTGGTAAACTGCATTAGAAAATCAAGCTTTTCAAGCGTATACAAGATGTCATCCGTATCAAATTTCTAAAAAATCGGGGAATATTTTCTGATAGTGGTAACAGAAGCTTAAGCTTCTTTTTGAAAAGAAAAACAACTTCGGTTTGCTTTAACCAAAATTAACAAACTTAATCTCGTTGAAAAGAACTTTATCTCCTCCATTAATTGCGCTATAAACTACGTGAGTTTAGTGATATACCGAGTGTCCTACTGAGGCCGGCCTGCGGCCGTGTCTTGGTGATAGATTGTCGCAGAGCTTTGGGGAAAAAATCACAATAAAACTGCATGTGAGAAAAATCTGGAAGTTTTCATATTTTTAATTTTTCATAAATTTATTCTAACGGCTTAAAAAATTCTTAAAGAATTACCACTTCTGAGGACGATAACTGTAATTGTTATCGAAACGTATACATTTATGTAAAATGTACACCTTTAAAAAAACCAAAAAAGGTACGTATTTTAATTTTCAAGTGCGTAGGATGACCGCTAGATGGTGTAATAGGTACACTAGATTAGAAAATCAAGCTCTTCTATACAAACTGTCAAGTTGAGGACGACAAATATATCTCTAGAAAATTGGGGAACATCTGTTTAAAATTAATTAGTGTATTTCTTAAAATATAATGGTAGGAGACGAACTTCTTTTTGAGAACAATAAATTCAGATTCCTTTAACCAAAACTAGCAAACTTAGTCTCGTTGAATACAGCTTTCTATCCCCCATTAATTTTAAAAAAAATCCATGATTTTTGCAGTTCATTAACTTCTTTCAAACTAAAGATTGCCAAGAAAAATTTACTTTGCCAACAGTTGCAACCGTTAATATGTTTAGCTACGTTAAATTCAAGAAATAAAAGCAAAGACCAACCGACACAAACAAGTTTTAAAAATAGTTATCAATGGTATGTCTCCAAAATGCTGCACATTTTTTTTTCAAAAACACTGTTCTACTCTAACACCAGTACTTATTTTAATTTACCAGTGACGGGAATTGGAACTTATATAATGTCCATTACTGCTCAGTAAATCATCCATTTCAAATTGATCATCAGAATAGTTTTTCAGGGTACTTCTGCTATGAGTGAAGATTGTGGGATACGGTTTTCGCAATACTGTAGCTTTTTTGGAAAAACGGGCGATGACGTTCTCCTAATTGTTAGAGCCTGCGTCATTTTTGAGATATAGGTATCCAATTAAAAAAAGTTCAGTTGATATCGCAATAAGTATAAGGTAATTATAAAACTAATTACCCCATCGACATCTGCGTAAAAAGTTTTATCGATACCAATGTTTTGCCTTTTCGGTCATTTTTAAAATAACAGATACAGAAGAATGGAGAAAAACAAATTTTTACCTCTATCTTAAGAACGAGTTAGGCCATCACAATTGTGAAAAGCGGCATCGTTCTTTCGATAGTACAGTATTGCGAAAACCCTCTATCTTCACTCCTACCCGAGGTACCCTGAAGCACCTTAAAAAATAGGTGGCCCATTTATGAGCATCTAAATTTCTTTTTCTTCTAGAATGATCTACTACGTTTAGCAAGATAGCGCAAATTTTTTTCAATGTTTGTATGTTGGTTATTTTAAGAGTATTGAAAAGGTAGAAATTGGTATAGATAGAACTTTTAATGTAGATTTCGGTGGTGTAATTAGTTTTAAATAATACTTTTTAAGATATCAACCAAGCATTGGCACTTTAATCGTTGAGTGAAAAATAAGGTAGAGGCGACACGCTAATGTAAAATTAATGCTGTCTCAATCTTTTCATTTTTCCTTGCCCCGCCGTCCACAAACTCGTGGCGCTATAGTACTGCTACCGTTATGAATAGTTTGTAACCATACATACAACAACCGGCCGAGGTTTACATTTCATGGTTTTGATACATACGCCAACGCGCACTTACGACTTAACGCTTTGAATAAAGCCATTGAATAATTTTCACTTAACGATAAAGTGAAACGTCGAAAGAATAAACTAAGTCCGTAGAATTGGCAATTGTTGAAACTTTGATATTATTACGTAATAAATGTTACGCACTGATTTATCAGAAACATAAAGAGAAATTATCGTTTGTATTGTTGATATTAATGGTTTGTATTAATTTAATATTGTCACAAATTTCATTAAATAAGCAAGTTAACGGATACACTGTGTCTGCAAAAAGCGACGACTACGGATATTAATACTTTTATTTTAATTGCTCCTCGCAAAACACGATGATAGGTACGAATAACATTTTTGCAAAGCAATATAAACAGTCTAAAAGATAATCGCAAATGATAATCGATATACAAAAATCGAATAATTGCTATAAATTAGAAAATAATAATTACCGATTAGGAACAATTGAATGAATACATGTTTTGCAAATTTCGTGTAAAAATTTTTTCATTAACAGAGTAAGTTAATGAAATAACGTCACCTTGTGACCTCCATTTTACAAAAATATAAAAAAAAAGAAGGAAGCAATACCTCTTGTAACGCAAAACATCTCTTACACGCCAATAAAGTAGAGAAAATGCGGCTTGTCAATCATTTATGATGACAGATATTACCTGCTTGTTTTCTCGGAAGTGTTCAGCGATGTTGAAATCGACCTCCGCACCATAATTTTTTAATTGAAATAGTTTTATCATTTCATCAGTTCTTATTTTAATAACGCAGAAGAAACTATAAAGCGATAAACAGATTTTTAAAACTTGATTTGCAAATTACAAAAGATTTTATACATTCCACACATTTAACAGGCGCCGCATTTTTATTTAATAATTTTCGTTTATTGTTGATATTTATATCAGTGGGTATGAAATGCTTCTCGCATATTAATTTTTGACTTAAATCGGAAATATCTATTAAAACTACGTTCGGATTTCCACAATTTTTATGCCATTCGGAAGTCCTTTGAACATATTTCACAGGAATATGAAAATGTAAACTTTCACCATTAACACTCATAATAAAATACTTATCTTTTTTGGGATTTTTTAATGGTGTACTTTAAATTATACAATCTAAACGTTTCGATAACACTTACAGTTATCTTCGTCAGTAGTAATGTTTGTTAAAAATTGTTAAAGATGTAGTAAACAATTTTGTCAAATTTGACAATTGAGTTTGGTGGCTCGAAAAGTAAATTTGCTTATGACAGATGATTGAGCTGACTGACGCGAAGCGTATCATGCGAATCCAGAAGGGCACGGTGAACTACTCGCTAGTGTACATGAAGAATGAGAACATTCTTCATTGTTATAGTAATGCAGATTATGCATGTGATGAAGAAACTCGGAAGTCCCGCACATGGTACTTGCATTTGTTCGCTAGAGGACTAGTAAGTTGGGCTTCAATGAAGCAAAATTGTGTGAGGCTGTTGATGACAGAGGCTGAGTTTGTTGCAACTAGTGAGGCTGCTAAACAGATTGTCTGGTTTAAACGTTTGTTAAGTGAGGTTTATGGGAATGATATAGACACCCTATTGTACGTGGATAATGCAGGAGCACTACAATTGGCAAAGAATGCTGGTGAGTTCCACAAGAGGTTGAAACACATTCGTATGAGGAAAGGGAAGGGTTCCAGAAGGGCACGTATGACAGACATCTTGCTGTTGAGGATCAGATGGCAGATTTCCTGACACAGGAATGCCTGTGGCTAGGCTGAAGGTTCTTTTAGAGCGTTCAAGTTTTAGAGCAAATTCAACTTAAACTTTCCCGCTAATTAACCGTTATTCTAAATTTAAATATATAGTGACCATGATAAATAACAGAAAAAATATTGAAAAAGAAGTCAATAAAACACTTGAAAATAAATTGATCTTTAACGTAAATATGAGTGATCTTCAAATACAGACATTATGACCGATCTTGGCAAAACTTTGTGAAACGTAAAATGAGATTGTTAGTCGCTATTGAAAAAAAATTGATTACATAACCTGCTAATATGTTTATGTAGGTTTGAAGATAGAAAGTGAAATTACGTTCAAAATTGTCACATTGTATGGTGGTCTCCTTGGCAACCCACCATTGTGTCCTTAGTAACCATCATTGATGTAGTAATATCTTGTTCCTTATTACATTATAAAGTTAAAAGTGGCATTAACCATGCTTTCTTTGTCATTTCTAACAAGCACTACATATTAACAAAATAATTTTGGTGAAACACATTTGTAAATTAATAGTTAAGAAATAATATTTGCACACAACCCCTGATTGTAATAATGAATCCAATTGGAGACCTGTGGCTTCCACTGCAGAGCATTAAGCCATTTGTATATTATTCCTATATCACTATGTTGCAGCACTTAATAAACGTACACAGAAAATACATATAAATTATGTTGGTCTTTTGCACATTGTTACTCAAATATAATATATTTTTGTGCACCGTATGGAGTACATAACGTTTCAAATGACAAACATAATGAAAGGTGGACGGCATGTCTCAAAGTCTACTAAACCTAAATAACTGAGACCAACTTGCAAGGTTCCACAGCAATTAATGGGTAAATGGAATCTACCAACCTTCAAGCCCAACAACAAATCTGCAAATAAACTAAAACAATTGGTTTTGGAATATAATGTGTTTAATCTAAAGATGAACATAAAGTGAAATTGAAGTTAATAAAATACTTTAAAATGATAGCTTGAATGTAAACAATCATTAATTATTGGTTATTCCAAACAGAAAATGTCTATATACAACTATACAAACAACATTCCATTTCATAACTATGACTTTAATTTACTCACCATCTTCTGCAATGCCCCCACTGGACAAAGTGGGTTTAAGGACATCATCTGAAACAACATTTGAGGTAAAGATATCACATAATAAATCCATATCAGACTGAGATTCATTTGATATTTGAGTTTGAAGAGATGCACTATTTGGTTCCAGTAAATCTTCCTCATTTGGAGAACCCAGATCGAGCAGAGAGTGATTATTAGAGAGGTTCATTTGTACTTGTGGAATATTTCCTTTTATTATAATCTCAGTAAATTTATCAAAAACCTGACCCAACTCATCACTTGCTTGTAAAACTTCATCTAATGTTAAAATACAAAATTAAAATTAAAAATCAAGAGAATATATATATATATAAGACTCACTAAGCATTTCTTCATTTTGTTGAACATCTGTTGCTAATTTAAATACATTTGGCCGTAATCGCTCACAACTTTGATGCAGTTCTTTAATGAGTTGAAGTTCATCTTCGGACGAAATTCCTGGTTTGTAGGAGTCTAACATTTCATTTAATAGACGAACATTGTTATGACAGATTCCAGTTCTGTTATTCTACGACTCTTCAATTCCGCTCTTTTATCATCCTAATATAAACAAACAATATTTATATATAAATAAATAAAATTAATAATCAATTTTAATTAAATATTTATCTTTACTTATGCGCATAATTAACATACCTCCTTTACCATGTTTTTTATCAACCGATTTGCTGCTTGTAAGTCTTCGGGATTTTTGCTCTGCAATAATTTTTGTAACAATCTACTTTTTTCTTCATCATTAAATATTGAATTTCCAATTCGTCGTTCTGGTAATGAAGCATTATCAGCACAAACGCTTAAAGGGATTTCTCTTATAACTCCCTGTTTTTTAAGCATATCATATGCCTCTTTAATTTTTGTTTCTTTTGGATAATCAAAAGTCCAAATATATAATAGTTGCAAAACCTTTTGCTTAATTGATATAGGAGTTTGGGAGCCTAAGTACTTTGGTGAAACTAATTTAATCATTTCATTCAAAAATCTAAATTTTCCAATTTCGGAATGTAGAGCATTATTACAGCGTTTCATGGAAGTATCAAGTATTGTAAGTGTATGCAAAGCTTCTGTTTCATTTTTTGAATGCATACGATTTGCTAATAACTTTGCACCAATATGAGGTCCTTCTTTTTCTTTATTAATCAAGGCACAGAAGGCCTCAACAGCTGCAGTATCTACATTTTGATTTTGTGTATTAGTAGCTTTATCTAAAAAAACATAACCTATTTTTATTAAGCGGTTAATAATAAATAATTTTTTTTTATATCTTACGAGATAAAATTATCATTACTTACGTAACAACGCATCTAAGCTAGTTGTTACAATATCCATTGCATATGAGTTTTGAATGTGTAATTTTTACATTATAAATACCAGATTCCGTGTGACATTGACGTAATTGAATTGGTAGCACTGAATAATAAAAACTGGATAAAGGTGGACGATTTTCAATATTCAGGCAATTTTTAGATAATGAAAATAAGGTAACTAAAGTGTGACCTCCCTCACAACATTTTAACATGCAGCAAAAATTAACGATTAGTATCGACTAAAAAGTCATCAACGGCGTTAAGTCTAGACGATCAATAAGTACGACATAATTAAGAAAATTTGATGATATGCCTTTGCCACGTTTGTTAATTCAATCAACACAGTATGTATGATGTCGGTATATGTATATACAGGAATGGAAAAACATTATTGCGGGTCTGACTTATAATAAGCTAGAAAGAAACCCAATCAGCATTATATCAGTGTGAGAGAGACATAACTTTACCGATGTTGCCGTTTGTACATATTTGCATGTAGGCACAAAATATGAACTACTTAAGTCTCCTTCTATCTAGCTTCAACATTTCTATCGAAACCAAAGCAATTAAGATGATGTTGAAAATTCGCGTGTGCTTTAAAATATTAAGTAAATACTTTACACTTAAATATTAAATGATAATACCTCAAACATCGAAGTTTATTGTAATTGCGAATTTAAGACATGGTTCAATTACTACTCGTAAGAAGAACCAAAAGAAACTTACTAGAGCTACAAACAAGAACATTAACATTTACATTGATAGTATACCTTAAGTTTAAGGTTTACCTTTAGCATTATAATTCTTATTCAGTAACCAACAACGACAGACGGATTGTGATGGCCATGTAAGTTAAAGGAACACTCGTCGATAAACAAAATATTTTCAATAAATCTCGTTTTCATTAGCCCGATTCATACGCTGTCGATGATCTGGAAAAATGTCTTGTGTAGTTTGGAACTTATAGCAGCGGTATTTATTCCTTTTCAAGATATTGCGAACTGTTCTTGGTTCAATATTAATTTCTTCAGCAATTTTTGTACTATTGCACGGGAAATTAGTTTCTGCTAAATTACATACTGCTTTGTATTGGAGTTCGCGTTCTTCGTTTAAGTTACGACCAGGATGATCATTACCATCAATGCTACTGCCTTTTCTACAATTATTTAAACATCCACATCTTTCAAATTTACAAACAGTACGCATAATCGTAGATGGAATTGGCCTGTTTTCAAAGGGAAAAGCAAACTTGCCCATTATTTCTTGTGCAGTGCTACCTGAATAATATCACTTAATAATCTGTATTTTTTCTTCTGTGGAATACATGAGTATTGTATCGGACTCGCAAAAACACCGATTTTCAATTCTCGTTGACAGTAGCAATTAAATGTGTCAGTGATACTAGCCTACTCAAAAGACGCATGTATGGCATCAGCGCACGTGAACTGATTGTACTGTCTTCGTTTTGCTTATAAGTCAGACCCGCCATAATATTTTTACATACCTGAGTGAAATCAATAATCATTGACACAGTCGCTCTTATGAAACATGATGTTAGTCACCATTGGCCGCAACAAATGTGATAAATATAACCTCAAAATTGATAGTTGACGTTTACTGCTTATGAGTGGAAAGAAAGGGCGCACCGCTCTTATGAAACGTTTCGTTAGTAACCATTTGCCGCAAGATATATGACAGTACACCAATAGTCCTATACTAAACATAACATAATTGTAGTGTTACCCATAATTGTTAATTGTTAGTAACAATTTGTAAAATAAAGTAAATCATGTTTCAATTTACTTTTTATTCTTTACGTACACGCACACGCACACGCACACGTACACGCACACGCGCACGCACTCGCACGCGCACTCACATGCGCACGCACATGCACGCACGCACGCACGCACACACACAGACACACACATCATACATATATAATATATATATATATATATATATATATATATTGAGATGATTAAAAATACGTGCAAGTAGCTATTTAAGTTGCATAGTAAAGTGTTTCTTTAGTTGGTACGAAATGGTACATTTCATTAAATAATTCTAGATAAGAATGATTAATAAACATTGAGATGTTTGTAAAAATTTAAATATTACTTAATATAATAATTAATAATGTTAGTATAAGTAATCGACAGCACAGTACATTGAAGTATAGGATATGTTTGTTATCGTTTATGAGTTAATTCAAGTTTTCATTTAGTTTTGTAAGTTTATTTAAAACAATATTCCCCGACGACATGTAATACAGGTTGTGGTTGACAGAAATAATGTTAAAACTAGATTTAGGCTGGTATCAATGTCGCAATTCACATGTACGCAGCCAAGATTATTAAAAACATTCGTATTTGTGCGATAAACACATATTAGTGCAAAAATTATGAAAAAACAGATTAAGCACATTTGTGAGTAACTATAAAACATAAATCATGCAGCAGCTCTGGGATTATTGTGTGTAATCAACAATTTATGACCTTAAACTAGTGATTGACAACATTCCGACACTAGTCGTAGAAGAACTTATGAACCTACGAAAGTGGTCAAATAAATTAATTTGTGACTTGAACATTAAGTTTAAACACTTACATTAACAGTTATTGTGTTTAAAAGTGTGAAATTTAACATTAAAATTATATAAACAAAATGAGGTTATGTTATATCCTCGCATAAAAATTTTTGTAAAAAGTATTTTAAATTGAGACAATTTGTATAAAATAAATTAGTAGAGGCAAAAATAATAAGGTAGTCTCAATTTTATGTTATAATTCCTTATATTTATGTCCATTATTGTTAATTTTAGTTTTTAAGAGTATTGGTAGAATTTAAATAATTTTCCTCTCAAATTGGCCGTAGGCATGTGTAAGATGAATATTTGGGTGTAGTAGCATCCCCTATTCATGTAGAGGTAATTTCCAGGCCTGTAAAATTCATAGAATTAGTGTAAATTCAATAAATAAGTGTAAAATTTAACGTAGTTATTAAGTGTAGGAATTAGCTCGTGTTTGGTTTCAAATTATAGATAAAATTATGTAGATTATGGAAATGTTTTTAGATTTAAGAAATGTTAAAGGGGGCGAAAGTTATAGGGCTTTAAAGAAATATCGTAATGTAAAAATTACAGTAGCCAATCAGAATTCAGGGAATATTCTTCCTAACTATAGAAAACATTCGATGATTTGGTTGTCGACCAAAATCATATAAATACAAGTGCTTTAGATTCACAAACTTTCTTAATTTTCATCTTTTTCAACAACTTGCCAAAGTAAGCTGTTGCCAAATTTTTTTTGAAAATAATTTTTAAAACAAATTAACGTCACCTCGGGAGAATAACAAAGTGCGATTTAGTATCAGAAGTGTTAACGAAATAAGTGATAGTCTTTTGTCGGGATATAATTAAATTAAGGTTAGTTTACCTTTTTAAAATTTCAAATCGGAGGTTTTCGATAAGTTATAAAAATATTTCCGCAGTTTCGACTTTGTTTGTTTTTAAATTTATATTGTTTGTGTTGGTATGGCTATTTAATTGTGTTGTCTTCGTGTTTTTATCATTATACACCTTGTTTATCAAAAGTGTGTTTAATTTACAACCTTCAACGATCCATGCTTTTCAAAATTTATTTTGAATTTAATTCAAAAAGAAGTGATGAGCCTAAAAATAAAGATTCGTCAATATTCTAATAACAATAGTGAAACTTACCTAAGTGAATAAGCTGTTCATATAAAAGAAAATTTGGATGTTCGAGGAGCAGAGTTGCAGTTCGCAGGAGCTGTTGTCTTCAATCAACTTCAGCAGCAGTAACCCACTAAAGGAGGACATTTTATGTGAGTACTGTATTGTTGACATTGATACTTTATTGTTATGTTCATAATTTCTATCCTTTGTAATAATCATGATGTGCAACAACAGGTATGCATGTCCCAAGGGAATGTTATTTGCTCTGAAAATTTAAATGTTTTATATTAATATTGTTGTTTATTCAAACGTAGTTATACTTACTTGTAGTCAAATCATATGTTTGCGCATTCACAGCGCATGCCCACGTATACTTTTAAAAGAATTTTGTTATGTACAGGGTGTAACACAGGTATTAATGCGAATTAAAAATTATAATTCAATTTACTTAATCAATTTAGATACGATAAAAATAATAGGACATTAACTCAATGTGCTTTAATCATATTAACTATGATTATTGTATTCAAACAATCAATATAATTCAAAGTAATAATCATTTATTTTATAATATTTAAAGTAGAGTTTCTTCTAAATTTTGATCCCTATCCCATTTTTGATGAGTCTCATAGTTCTACCGACGAATATGTTATCAATATTAAGAGTTTTAGACGATAATAAATAAATAATTAATATTAAACAAAATAACTATATAATATTAAAATATAATTAAAATACGATCACAAATATTGGTGGGGTTTTAAATCAGTACAATATATATATATATATATATATATATATATATATATATATATATATATATATATATATATATATATATATATATGTGGTGGCTGTCTACTGCGTGGACGGAGGATTGCTCCTTAATTATTAGAGATATCAAAACCAATTTTGCTGTGGTAATACACGATCATTGGACCTACATTCTAAACATATTTAGGTATATACAGGATGATTGACAAAAATATGCCAACCGAAATCTGTTTTTTTAATGGAACATCCTGTATCTTATTGCATTTTTGGATTCAGTGTTACGTTTGGAATAAAAGTATAGTAATTTGTATCACTAACCGTTCTGCAGATATCGTCACTTTAGTACCAAAATAGAGGTAACTTTGGAACCACGATGCGAGCGTTGTCGCCACGATTTTGTAAATCTGTTTATACCACCCACTATTAATAATAGTCTACTAACAAACAAACTGGGAAACTTTTCGAAAACATGTGAAACTACATAGAATGATTAACTTACGCGAAATGTAATTGTTGTCAATTTTTTCAAATGCAACACCCTGTATATTTTTCACATTTCGATTCCCTGTGGAAAGTAGATGCTAATTGATAATAGGTTTCATAGTCATAAGACGGACCCTTCTTAAGATATTGACGCTTTTACGTAAAAATATTCTAAAATACAAATTTACTATGACAATAGAATTCAACAAAACAAATCAGGTAGGTTAGCCGCTCGTAATAAAGAGGAACAATTGTATGTATTGTTTTGACGTTTGAATAATCATTAAAATATTGTTCCATTAGTTAGTGTGCTTTTGGATTGTCGTTTTGTCAAGTATTGTATAAAATGAATTTTTCCAAAGAAGAAATAGTCGATATGATCTTTATTTAAGGCGAAGCTCAAAATAATGCTTTGCTGGCTACTCGTTTGTACTGTGAATGATACCCAGAGAGAAGACACCCGCGGAAAGAATCGTTTATGAATGTAGCTGAGAGATTTATAAATTCCAGATGTGTGTGTTATCCCAAGCGCGCAAAAACAAGCCCAAATGAAGAAATTGTGTTTCAAGTTGTGGCACCTCTTATAGAAAATCCGCAATTTAGTACCAGAGAGCTAAGTACACACCTAGACCTTTATAGAAGTACAGTTCGCAGATTTATTTAAAAAAAACAAATTGAATGCTTATCATATCGAGCAACATCAAGCTTTAAGTGAAATAGATTTTCAAGATCGTGAATTAAATCATTCTGCCAATTGGTAATTACTAAAGTCAATGAAGAACCCAATTTTGTTAATAACATTATATTTACGGATGAAGCAACTTTTCATAATAATGTAATATTAATACACATAACTATCATCACTATTCAGATACTAATCTACACATCTAAAGAGTTGTTGATCACCAGCATCGATGGTCAGTTAATGTGTGGGGTGGTATAATCAATTTTAATGTGGTTGGTCCTTTTTTCTTTGATGGGAGACTTACTGGACATATATATATATATATATATATATATATATATATATATATATATATATATATATATATATACAGTTTTTGGAAAATGATTTACCTGAGCTTTTGGAAAATATCGAGGTAGATAATATTCGTAAGTGGTTTCAACTGGATGGCGCCCCTCCACACTATGCATTCAACGTTAGGCAATATTACGATAAAAATTATCCGATGAGGTGGATAGGACGAGATGGTGTGCACAATTGGCCAGCCAGGTCACCGGATCTTACGCTCTTGATTTCTTCCAATGGGACTACGTTAAAGAAAAAGTTTACCAACATCCTCCCACCACAAGCGAATATATGGAAAATAGAATTAGAGCTGCATTTCAATCCATTTCGCCTCTAATGTTGTTGCGAGTGAATCTTTCGTTTGCCGAGCGGATTGCAAAGTGTTTAGCTAGGCGTGGTCAGCATTATGAACATTTAATTTGAATTTATGGTTTCATTCGTTTATGTGTACTTGTTCAACTTATTTTTAGGTGTAGAGAATTATTTTATTGTTTAGTTATTAATTAAGTTTTCCTATCCGTTAAAGAATTTATTTGCCATTCGTATTTTCTTATTTGCTCTGGATTTTGTTTTATTTATTCTTCTGTATGTCAATATTTTCAAATAAAGCGTCAATTTCACAAGAAGGGCCCGTCTTATGCCTATGAAACCTATTATCAATTAGTATCTGCTTTTCACGGGGAATCGAAATGTAAAAAAATATACAGGGTGTTGCGTTTGAAAAAATTTAGAAAAATTACATTTCGCGTAAGTTAATCATTCTGTACAGTTTTACATGTTTTCGAAAAAATCCCAGTTTGTTTGTTAGTAGACTATTATTAATAGTCGGTGGTATGAACAGATTTACAGGATCGTGGTGACAACGCTCGCATCGTGGTTCGAAAGTTAACTCTGTTTTTGATATTAAAGTGACGACATCTGCAGAAAGGTTAGTGATACAGACACAAACTTCTATACTTTTATTCTAAATGTAACATTGAATCGAAAAATGTAAAAAATATACATAGGTTTGGGTTGGCATATTTTTGTCAATCACCCTGTATATACCTAAATATTTTTAGAATGTAGGTCCAATGATCGTCTATTACCACTCCAAAATTGGTTTTGATATCTCTAATAGTTAAGGAGAAATACTCGTCCACGCAGTAGACACCCACCCTGTATATAGTGTGACTTATTTCAATTGGAAATACCCATGTAAAATGCGTATTTTTTAACCTATCTCGAAATTTTTTTTTATTATATTAAGTATTAAAAAGCGTATTCTGGCACAAAATTTTCATAATTTAATTTTCATTTCCAACATACTCCATAATTTTTTTCCTTGTCAAAAAAGGCAAAAGTTTATTAGGCAATTTTTGTTTGCAAATTTGGTTACACCACAGGATTCACAATTGTTATAAATAAAAACACCCCAAATTCCATAGAATAGAAAAGTTAGATTTAAATGCCTCGTTTCAAAAATTAATTAATTAAAATTTAATAATTAAAATAACTTTCTTGTTAATGAATTTTTTTATGGAATTTGAAGTGTTTCTATTTATAACAATTGTGAATCCTATAGTGTAGCCAAATTTGAAAACAAAAATTGCCTAATCTTTTGCCTTTTTTGGCAAGGAAAAAAATCATGGAGTCTTGGAAATTAAAATTTGTGCCAGATACCTGATATAATAAAAAAAAATTTGAGAGATCGGTTGAAAAATGCGCATTTTACAGGGGTGCTTCCAATTGGTCTTTGACTTCTTGATCGAGTGAGTTAATTATTTGTTAATTAGACAATTTTACAGATAGTGAATCTTTAAACCCCTCCCCCCCGACGTTATTCCAAAAATGTTAAGACTTTTGCTACGTCAAAGTCCCCTCCAGTCTAACCACCAATCCCTGAATTAGCATCACCGCCACAAACCGTCCCCTCCTTCCGTGGACTTCAATAAAACTGCGAGACGCACTACAGACTCTCTACCGAGCTAGTAGCGTAGTTGTAACACGACCTACTTAGCATTCGGGAGGTAATGAGTTCGATTCCCGTTACCGTCTACCTTGTATGAGGTTTTTGCAGGGGGTTTTACTCATACACATATAGCGACATTGTCACTGCATATACGCACACCATGTGCGGCTACTTAGACGAATGCTGGGGTAGTATTTCCCCCTCAGAACCCTAACTTCTTTCCTTCCGATCCTAGTCTGACCACACTGATCCTTAATTCCACCATCCATATATACTTAATGTATGTATGCTGGGAATCCATGATTGTGACTGATGGAGCTTGGAAAGCTCAAGCAGCCTGCCCTCCTCCTTGGGGAGGGAATGAAATACATAACGCTTCCTTCTTCCTACAGACGCTCTCTTTCTGCGATCACTCATTTTCATCCACGCTCATTCCCGCGATCAGTACGATGGGTCTCTTTGAAGACCCAGGCCTTCTTCTATTCTACGTTTAGTTAACTTAGCTCTGTACGCCTAACATTACTTCAGTTCAGCCTACTGCTTCTTAAATCTGTGGTCACCTGCGTGTAAGTTTTATTACACAACCTTGCACATACACTTGTGAACGGCATTACGCCGGGGGTTATTCCCGGCGTAGTCTTTTACTTACATCGTCGGATAGAAAGGCTGCCGACCTAAGTTCTACCGATCCCAGGGTATCGATTAAAAGTGCCGTCGCCTAGATTCTATTAATTGATATTCAGCACATATTTTACACAACTCACACTCACACGTCGCCACCGGCTACCTAACAACGTGCAGAGAGTCTACAATTTGAAAGTAACAAGCCAGCCACAATTATACCTTTAGTATGGCCGTCCCGCTTCGTCAACTGGGTTAGCAATCTGCAAAAAGTTACGTAAAACCAGTAAGTATTAAACTTCTACCTAATTAAACGCAATCGGCAGTTTAAAATTAGTTTTTTAAAGAGTTTACTTCTTATTAGAAGCCTTGAAACCGTATTCGGTCCTGCTCGCCTATCGCGAGATAACAATTTGCTTCTTAGTGGAAGTGCCGAACCTATAACCGATCCAGATCGCACGTCACGATAACCCAAATTTAAAGGATAAACCCTGTATTAAACATTATTTAAATAACGACGCCTGTAAAACGTTTAGTTTATCCTACTTGCCTGTATATTAAATATTCCTGAAAAGTGAACGTTAATGAAGGTTTAAATACCTTACACCATTCCCGACTTAAAGACTTATCCAGTAGCCGCCACCATCGTTACCACCCCAGGCCTGAACGGCATATCCAAGCGGTAAGCGAATTACTCGCTCCCGCCAATAAGTATTCAAGAGGAGAATTTTCAGTATTCTATCTCCCGTGTGTAAATAATTCCAACTAGTTAGGAAATGTAATTAGAGAGTATTTTGATTACCCGTATTTAACGTTAAATATTAATTAAGCACACTACCGCTAGATAATAAACCCCGTAAAATTAGATGTAAAAGTTGCATTTATATCCGATTTCTATTATAAAAATAGTTATAAAGAACTGTAGAAATACAAGTTTTACATGTCCCTTTAAATTTATCGATTTTAAAAGTGACCTAGAAACAGGTACATTAGAACCATTCCCCTCTTTCTTATCGTTTTGAAAATATTTCCAACTCGAAATCACGGATTTAAAATATTCCTGTATTTTTGTTTACTTTTCCTTTTGTTTTCTTTATAGATTCACTTTATATAGAAAATTAACATTATTTTCCTTTTGAAATGTAAACACGCAGTTAATGCTATTTCCGCAGAAAACCTAAGGAGAACACCAAGTTGTCCGCTGTTCCAGGTTACACCCCGTCAAGCCGCCTCTTTCTGCAAGGAGGAAAAGAACCCAATCCCAGAACCGCTCTTGGTGGATGGTTGATTTTTGTTTGGTTTGAAGGATATATTATTTGTGTTGTTTTACTTACACACTTGTAAATACACAGGAAATAAGTTAGTTTAAGTTTGAAAATATTTAGCTATTATATTGATATGGGGATAATATATCTATAAAACCTTTTTAGCGTTCATTGACCAGTGTGGACAAATATTGTGTGCATTAAATGTACGCTTATTCCCATATCATCGACTGTATGATGACCGAAGCAGCACTGATACAGATATATATATATATATTGAAATGTTAATTGTAGTTGTTAACTTTACTATTTTCAAATGGGGATAGGGTTCAAATTTTAATGTTGTATGTAATAATGAAAGAAGTTATTTATTTTTATTTTAAATGTTATTTTTGCACCAAACTAGCTCAGGGATCTCAATGGGGAAAGGGTTCAAGGATTTAGTTGAAGATAATATATTTTTGTATAAGAAATATCCTATACTTAATTGAATTTGACGTATAAAATTTGGTCTGAATAAGTTTTGCTTTCTAACGCATGCGTTACTGACTTTAAGTGTAAAATAATTAAAGCTGTCAAAAATGTCAAATAATTAAGAAATTTTAATGTTTGGATCAAAATGTGAAAATTTAGAAAAAGAAAAGGAAATGATTTGCTTCACAGGTGTTTACACAGGTAAATAATTGAAAATTCTTAATTAATAACATATAACAAATATTAATTGCAGGGAAATACCAATAACAGGGTTATAAAATTTTAAAACTCACAGATACAATCCTTCCTGTCGATTGAATGATGTCTTCAAACTTCAGCTGGAGGCAGGCAATGTTCACTCGGATGTTGTTGTTACGAATATCCAACTGCTATCTCGGTTCTCGAAGACACCAACTTCAAACTTCAAGATGTTTTCTTCCAAAACGGCAACCTCCAAACACTTATTTACTATGGTAACTTTTATTAAAATGGTTTTAAATCTTTATGACTGATATCGTTTAAACTGTATTATTAGTATCCAAGATTTTTGTTAACACAATTTTATTTTAGTTACCGAAAATATAATATTTATTCAAGAGGAATTGTCCGGATAAATAAAATAACTTTTCACCAAATAAAATGGAATTTAATTTGGTATATCAGTATTATTTTAAATCGGAAAACATGAAAACAAATTTTACACAAAATCGTGACATCAATTAATCGTACAGCAATGATTTATTAACAACGACAGGTATCGGTGACCGAACTATTTAAATTTTGACCGAAGTTATAAAACAAGTGCTCTCGAAATTATTCGTACGTAAACTTTCTCGACGAAAATAAATTAGGTTATGTAAACACAATTAGCAACACTGTTTTAATCTTTTCACTTTTGAACAAAAACTGAGAGAGAATGACTTCCTGAGCTCTTGCTTTTATAGGTTTCTGGTTGCTACAGAAATTTCAATTTTTTACAGCCATATTGCAAAATTTACAATGAATGTGATTGGCTAATCAAATTTAAGAATTGTACAAAATGGAATTTTGGTAACTTTCTTATACATGGTCGGAAATGAAATTTAAAACAGAAATGAAAACTATGTGAAATTTCGAATAAAAGGACACCGAATAAGCAATAAATCCTACCACTAATAAACGAAACAACTTAATCTAATCAAAATAAGCTACTAACTATACACACTTACAAGCTACACTAAAATTACTTGAAAATGGAATTCTGAGGACAATTTACATAAGAAAACATATCTTTTAAATTCGAAACATTTACTTTAATGAAAATTTTAAGTTTTGTAAATTTGTCTAGAAATCAACTTAGATTTAGAAAATTTTGCGGATAAAACGCTGTATCCTTATAAAAACTTATTTATATTGTGAAAGAACATCTATTATTTGCTTTAAGAGCAAAACTAAATCTAATAATATGGAAAAAGTATAAAATTATGTGAAAAATCTAAAATTTACAACGTAACCATACTTAAATTTTAAATATGAAATAAATTCATATTAAAAATGTTTTTAGCACTTAAAATGTTATGTTTAAGGTTTGTATAACTTGTCTTTATTGTTCACACTACTTATTTGCAATGCATAATGTTATTTAATCTTGCATTAAAAAATCTCATCGTCTAACACTGTTTTGGGATTTTTACACTATAAATTGTACGGCACTATAAATGTTTGTATGCCAAAATGTTCTAAATGTCTTTCTTGTTGTGAATCATATATTATAAGTTTTGTCACTAATTCACTAACAAAAATGTGTGAAAATTGTCTATACTATCCATATTATAACCCTTTTAACTAAATTTTTGTATTTCCTGCTCTTAAAAACTAAACATACCTTATCCCTAACATAATCCTAACTACATAGTCCATGTTTAAACACCTGTGAAATGTCTACTTGCCAAATTACCTTTGAAAATTGAATTTTATTGTAAAAATTGCACTACTAAAATGACTCTACGAAAATGGTGATATTTAACATCTTTGACAATTTTGGTAGCAACAAATTGCTTTTTATGATGAAACCAAACTTAGCAAATGATATTCAGATCAATTTATACCAAATAAATTTATTTTAAACACATCGTGAACCATATTTATGTAAAATTGTGTCTCGCACTTGTCTCGAGCCAGAAATTACCCTTTTATGACCCAAATGTCATGTAAGCTGTCCGATACTTCTATTACCTCTTTCTAAACATCTCAAATTCCCAATTTAAGAATGAAGATATTTTGTACAAGAAAATATTAAGTTCTTTAATTGACCTACCTATTAAAATTAAATTTTGAAATAAGAATAACTTATAGAAGCATGAAAATTTTAGATTCATCTAGGCACCTCAATTTTATGTACATATTTACTTGCTACGCTAGGTTCTTCATTTATCAACACCAAATTTTCTTGTATAATGTTTATAACTTCTTGCTTGTAACCAATGTGATTGATATCGAATTGCTCATCCTTTATAATTCTTTCCACCTTCAAATACTGGATATGCGGTTTATATAAATTTAATCTTTTATTGTAGGGCTGTACCCAGTTTAATTCATCTTTACCAATTCTTATCTTCATATGTTGCGCATCGATAATCAATTTTAATTGCTTAATCAAATCCATTCCGATTATTAACTCCATTTTTAAATTGTTAGTTATAAACCATTGTGTTTAAAAATCTGTTCCCCTACCTTAGCTTCAGTATGTAGCATCCTATTTATAGTGCTAAGCTTCTTATCCGTAGCTGCCATAACTTCTATTTTGTTTATTCTAATGATCTCATCTTTAAATAAATCGTTATTCTCTACGATGATTTTTTCCTGTATTAATGAAATTTCTGATCCGGTATCAACTAATCCTAATAAATTTAAATTCTTAATTCTAATGTTAACGAAAGGTAATAAAATGTTTGCAGTTTCTGGTTCTGAATTTTGTTCAATTTCTAAAAATTCCGTAGGATGTTGGTAGTTTGTCTTTACATTGTTGACAAGGAAGCTCGTATTTAAAAATTTTGAACGGTGATCTTGTCAAAGTCCTTTGTGTGTTCTTTTCTTCGTCTTGGGATGCATGTACGATGGCATTGACCCAACTAATCCTTCCACAACTCGGTTCCTCCTTCTCTTCTCGTACCTGGATGTTATTCACCCTCCTATTCTGATCATCCACGATCTCTTGGTATGGCCTTCTATTTTCTTTTTGCATATCATTTCTACGATGATCCTTTCCTTCATTCTCTCTATTATTCTGATGCTCCCGTTCATTATCCTTGGCTTGATTGTTGGAATTAAATCTGTTCCTATCGTAGCCATTATTATATCCTCCTCGTCTTTGTTGGAAGTTGTTCCTCTCTTCCCGATCTATAATTGCTTTCCTATTGTTGCCATTTTGGAAATACTCTCTACGATTATCAGCACGATGATATTGATTTTGATAATCTCTCCTGTCATTTCCATAATTCCTATTATAATTGTCTCTCCTATTTTCCTCTCTTTCGTGCCTGTAATTATATTCCCTTCTGTCATTTCCATAATTCCTAGGGTTAAATTCTCTTTTTTCGTAACTGTTCTGATGCTGTTCGTATGCATCGTATCTTCTTAAAAATTGCAGTAGTGATGTTATATTATCTATATTTTGCAGAATAATGTTTTCTGCCACATTATTCTCCAGTTGCCTTGCTAAATATTGAACTATTTCTTGTTCATTCATCGGTGGTGTGAAGTATCTTGCTATTTGGTATTTCTTCATTACATAAATCTCCCTCGAAGTGCCATAGTTTTTGTCATACTTTGCCCTTGAAAATTCTTCCCTTATTACATTTTGTTGGACATCACTCCAATATTGTTTGGTAAATAATTCCTTGAAGTGCTTATAATCGGTACATTGCTCTTGTACTAAATTGTACCATAGTTCGGCATTCCCTTTAAGCATCTTTCTCACCAAACGCATTCTTTGTTTATTGTCCTTAATGTCATTAAAATATTCTTCTATATTTTTCAAAAATAGCATTGGCGATTCTTGTTTCTTTCCTTCAAATTTGTATGGCATCTCTTGATTCCACATGCAATTTTCCCAGCCGATTTGAAAATTTCGAGGTGTTTCACGTTCTTTCAACTCTTCTAGGTCATGATCGTGTATTCTTAGTTTATTGCAAATTTCCCCATCTGTTTCTTGTTCTCATCCTATTCTTATCCACCTGAAACATATTTGTTCGTGGATGTCTTGTATCCTTCCTACTCTATCATTTATTTCGTTAGAAGCCTCTTCTCTTAGACGGGTTTCAGTTCTAATATTCTTGTCCAACTTTCCTATCTTGTCATCTACCTCTTCCTTATTGTCAATAATCGTTCCCCATAACTTATCATTTTCTCGGTGCATGCTGTTGCTTAATTCTTCCTTCGTTTTCTCCATTTTATGCACTAACTTCTCTTTATCGTCCTCCCACTTACTCACTTGTCTATCAATACTTTCTACCAACTTGTTAAATTTCATTTCCATCTTCTCATCTGCTCTACGTATATCCTCCTTCTATTTTCTTCAAGCTTGTTAAATTTACTGTCATATTTTCCTCTGCTTCTTTCTTGTCTTGCTTCCTATTTTCTTCCAGCTTGTTAAATTTACTATCAATATTTTCTCAGCCTTTATCATGTCTTGCTTTCTACTTTCTTCCGCTTTCATTAGCATGGCGATTATCATGTCCACGTCTAAGGTTTTGCTTTCTCTCACTGGACTTCCCCTTCTTGCTGTGTTTCAACATCCTTTTCAATATCCTCCATCTTTGTAACTAGATCCTGTCTTTTCTCTTTTACCTCAATATCTTTAGGTCCGTAAACTTTACCTGATCTAGTTACTCTACGATCTTGCATTCACTAGTGTACTAACTAAATTTGCCCCTTTTATAAAAATCCTAACACTAATAAGACGATAAACAATAAACAATAACAAATAACAATGAACAATGAACGAAAAAATGAAAACTAAATATCTATAAAAATTTTTTTGTGCTTTTTATAACAAAATCTTCAAACTAAATCGTGCCCACACGTTGCGGTGCCAATAATTTGAGATGTAAAATTGGCTTAAATTTATTATTTATTAAATTATTTACTAAATTATGATTAGGGATCTCAATGGGATAGGGTTCAAATTTAATGTTATTGTAATAATGAAAGAAGTTATTTATTTTATTTTAAATGTTATTTTGCACCAAACTAGCTCAGGGATCTCAATGGGGAAAGGGTTCAAGGATTTAGTTGAAGATAATATATTTTTGTATAAGAAATATCCTATACTTAATTGAATTTGACGTATAAAATTTGGTCTGAATAAGTTTTGCTTTCTAACGCATGCGTTACTGACTTTAAGTGTAAAATAATTAAAACTGTCAAAAATGTCAAATAATTAAGAAATTTTAATGTTTGGATCAAAATGTGAAAATTTAGAAAAGAAAAGGAAATGATTTGCTTCACAGGTGTTTACACAGGTAAATAATTGAAAATTCTTAATTAATAACATATAACAAATATTAATTGCAGGGAAATACCAATAACAGGGTTATAAAATTTTAAAACTCACAGATACAATCCTTCCTGTCGATTGAATGATGTCTTCAAACTTCAGCTGGAGGCAGGCAATGTTCACTCGGATGTTGTTGTTACAATATCCAACTGCTATCTCGGTTCTCGAAGACACCAACTTCAAACTTCAAGATGTTTTCTTCCAAAACGGCAACCTCCAAACACTTATTTACTATGGTAACTTTTATTAAAAATGGTTTTAAATCTTTATGACTGATATCGTTTAAAATGTATTATTAGTATCCAAGATTTTTGTTAACACAATTTTATTTTAGTTACCGAAAATATAATATTTATTTAAGAGGAATTGTCCGGATAAATAAAACAACTTTTCACCAAATAAAAATGGAATTTAATTTGGTATATCAGTATTATTTTAAATCGGAAAACATGAAAACAAATTTTACACAAAATCGTGACATCAATTAATCGTACAGCAATGATTTATTAACAACGACAGGTATCGGTGACCGAACTATTTAAATTTTGACCGAAGTTATAAAACAAGTGCTCTCGAAATTATTCGTACCGTAAACTTTCTCGACGAAAATAAATTAGGTTATGTAAACACTAAATTAGCAACACTGTTTTAATCTTTTCACTTTTTGAACAAAAACTGGAGAGAGAATGACTTCCTGAGCTCTTGCTTTTATAGGTTTCTGGTTGCTACAGAAATTTCAATTTTTACAGCCATATTGCAAAATTTACAATGAATGTGATTGGCTAATCAAATTAAGAATTGTACAAAATGGAATTTTGGCCGTAACTTTCTTATACATGGTCGGAAATGAAATTTAAAACAGAAATGAAAACTATGTGAAATTTCGAATAAAAGGACACCGAATAAGCAATAAATCCTACCACTAATAAACGAAACAACTTAATCTAATCAAAATAAGCTACTAACTATACACACTTACAAGCTACACTAAAATTACTTGCGAAAATGGAATTCTGAGGACAATTTACATAAGAAAACATATCTTTTTAAATTCGAAACATTTACTTTAATGAAAATTTTAAGTTTTTGTAAATTTGTCTAGAAATCAACTTAGATTTAGCAAAATTTTGCGGATAAAACGCTGTATCCTTATAAAAACTTATTTATATTGTGAAAGAACATCTATTATTTGCTTTAAGAGCAAAAACTAAATCTAATAATATGGAAAAAGTATAAAATTATGTGAAAAATCTAAAATTTACAACGTAACCATACTTAAATTTTAAATATGAAATAAATTCATATTAAAAAATGTTTTTAGCACTTAAAATGTTATGTTTAAGGTTTGTATAACTTGTCTTTATTGTTCACACTACTTATTTGCAATGCATAAAGTTATTTAGTCTTGCATTGAAAAAATCTCATCGTCTAACACTGTTTTGGGATTTTTACACTATAAATTGTACGGCACTATAAATGTTTGTATGCCAAAATGTTCTAAATGTCTTTCTTGTTGTGAATCATTTATTATAAGTTTTGTCACTAATTCACTAACAAAAATGTGTGAAAATTGTCTATACTATCCATATTATAACCCTTTTAACTAAATTTTTGTATTTCCTGCTCTTAAAAACTAAACATACCTTATCCCTAACATAATCCTAACTACATAGTCCATGTTTAAACACCTGTGAAATGTCTACTTGCCAAATTACCTTTGAAAAATTGAATTTTATTGTAAAAATTGCACTACTAAAATGACTCTACGAAAATGGTGATATTTAACATCTTTGACAATTTTGGTAGCAACAAATTGCTTTTTATGATGAAACCAAACTTAGCAAATGATATTCAGATCAATTTATACCAAATAAATTTATTTTAAACACATCGTGAACCATATTTATGTAAAATTGTGTCTCGCACTTGTCTCGAGCCAGAAATTACCCCTTTTTATGACCCAAATGTCATGTAAGCTGTCCGATACTTCTATTACCTCTTTCTAAACATCTCAATATATATACATGTTTGTAGGCGCAAGTTTCATATTTGCAATATTATAAAAAATGCGTTGTTATAATGGATACCCAAACTTAGATTATTTAAATTGAACATTAGTACCTTGTAATCCCCTGTCTGTGTTATTAAAAGAGTATTCAGGAGCGTTTCCTGCTCTGGGTATTTGGTGAATTGGAGATTGGGGAATTGCTGCTATTGGTTGCTGC
Source organism: Vesta saturnalis (assembly GCA_036346205.1). Taxonomy (NCBI): domain Eukaryota; kingdom Metazoa; phylum Arthropoda; class Insecta; order Coleoptera; family Lampyridae; genus Vesta; species Vesta saturnalis. Next base: position 6,297,200 of record JARFJB010000001.1, read on the forward strand.
AGGTCACGTGACAACTTCCCGCAGCCATAATCGGAAAACCATTATGGAAGCATTATCCGGCACTTACTTTTATCGATGATCCAACTGATATCAGGTAAGGCAACCATAAAGTCTGCAATTTTATCTAATGCACTTTATTGCAGAGAAACAGAATCAAATGTTTCAAGAGTAAATGAGGATTGCAGTTCTGGTATTTCAGTTGCAAGTCCTAGTAGTACTGAGAGTACTAAAGAGTACTAAAGTGCTGAATGTTTTACCCTTTATTGTATTTAAACGAATAGAATACAAATGGCATTTTTAATTACAGGAAAACGGGAAAGTGGCCTGCAGAATTTAGACACCATTCATAGGTTAAGTGATGGAACAGTTAAATAAAGCAAATTCGCTTGACTCTTCTGACCATTTCTGTGCAATGTTGGCCTTAGAAATGAAAAGCCTTGACGAAAAGGCGAGGCTAACATTTCAGATGGAAGTTATACAAAAGCCTTACCAGCTCAAGAGTGACATGTAAATGAATTTATAGGTGCTTTATTATACATATTATACATAAATCTTTATTACATAATTGATGATTTACTCAACTGCCACTCTATTGCACCTTCATTCATAAAATAATCTGCAAATTGGCCGCGGGTGTGCCCAGCATTTTTAGTGTATGTATTGGATCCTAAGCTAGGTAGATCTTGTACAGCACCGGCCTTTCCTACTTGAGATCGCCATTGGCCTTGTATTAATTCTCCATTTCCTTCAAAATCAACAAAACCTTTGGGAATGTATTGTGATTGTTCTGTAGAACGAATAAAGTTGTGCAAACAAACTGTTGCTTTAATTATATTAATAACCGTGTCAACTTCACAGTTTATGGATTTTCTGATGATTCTCCATTGTGGTGACTATATTCCAAAAGTGTTTTCGATTATTCTATGGGCCCTTGAAACCCTGTAATTGAAAACTCTTTGTTTCACATTTTCTGTACCTCTTCCTGGGTATGGGCGTAGCATAAAGTTGGTTAGTTCAAAAGCTGCATCTGCCACAAAAACATAAGGAAAAAGTCTATTGTTACCAACCAATCGAACGGTTGGCAAATCCATCCTTTATTATGACACTTTTCACCCATAACTGATCTCCTAAAAACGCCACCATCACTTTCTCTACCCCTGTCGCCAATATATACCATAATAAATTGGCAATTGGCATTTGCTACAGCTAATAACACTATACTGTGTGTACGCTTATAGTTAAAATATATAGAGCCATTGTTTTGGGGGGCCTACAAAAGCAACGATGCTGTTAACATAACTAATAATGTTACTGACAGTTGTGACCGATACCCTGTATGTATAATATAAGGATGCCATACTGTCCCCAGATGCTAAAAATCTAAAAAAAAATGTTAAAAACCTTAATGTTAAGGATAATACTGATGCTGACCTTAGTGTCAAAGCAAGTCGTTGTTGAGGAGATGTGGTATCTTCTCAAAAACGGTCATTTTTAAAAATGTACGGTTCAATTATACCCAGCAATTCTTCAAATAATACCGAAGACATTCTCGGGTAATTATGATATCTGTGCCTATCACGCATTAATTCCCTAATAAGGCAGGAGGTTCCCAAACTATTGCGATCCAGTAAAATAGGATGAGCCTTTTGTTGTAAATATGCATTACATATTTATATATTTATAGCATGATACGTACCCTCATGCTTGGCGATTTCCTTTTTTTGCTTCTTGCTATACGTTGGTTTAAGCGTTGTCTACATAAATACAACAGTCCTAATCTTTCATTCAAATCCATATTAATATTGTTAATAAATATTTGAGGTTATATTACGTACGAAAAATCTCCAAATATCTACCTCAGAAAATACCAATTTTCAGAATCCGGTTATTTGTGAAGGTTACGCTAAATTCTTACCCCTTCCTAAACCTCCAATTCGCCAAATAATCAAAGCAGGAAACGCACCTTTAAGGCTGTACCTAAACATTTCAAACATTATTTTTAAAATCAATACGAAGACCGCGATAATAGTACCGCGAAACATCAATGGGTGAACTATGGTTTCTGGATTTTAAAAACGGAGTGAGCGGCCCCTGCGTTGTCTTATCAGCCTTATCGAAAACTCGATTATACATAACAAGTGAATCAAAGCTATTATTACACTGGTCTTCAAATTTGGGGAAAGCAGATGCCTCAAAACAGCTTAAAATATTACACGAAATGTTATAATAACTTTCAATAAACAACGCCAAATTGTAATAACTCACATTGAACGGTGCCAATTGTAGTAACAAAACGTGGTGATGATGTAATTTGAATATTATAATAACGTAATAATGAAATTAGGTAAAGTTCTCCCTAACACAAATCATATAACTAATTGAGATACTAACCTTTCACCACTAATTTGTGCCTTTGACTCTAGTCGGTTGATTAAATTGGGGTAGGTTCAAATAAACTGATTTGCTCAAATACCTAAAATGCTGCTTGATTCCAATTTGATTAATTATTTTCCCTTATTCTAATTAGTAAAAAAAATGCAATGAAAAAAAAATAATGAAATGAAAAACTCGAGCGCCAAACTATCTTTGTTATAGGAACAGTTAAACCTAGTTAATGAACAATAATAGTGTTTATGACAATAAAAGAAATATTAACGTGCAATTAAGTTTATTTATCATCTTGATGGATGATTAAAAAAATAAGAAGTCTTATTACTATTCTGAAAGTATAAAAAAAATCATTAAATAATAACCTTCGTAATTTTTGTACTTAACATTTTATAACCTTAGGATTCACATGAGTCGGAATTGTCAACTAGGTGAGGTCAGGATTGCATAATTGTTGGGCAATCTTTACCAGCCACACCGCCAAATTGGAACTATTCTTAAATTTATTCATGAAAATTTTCTATCCAATAATTTTATGGCATTCGTTGAAGTTCTTGTATCAAAAATTCCAATTTAAAAGGTAATCAAATTGATACAATAAGAATGAAGAGAAAACGTGCGTAAGTAAGTAAAGCAAATTAAGTTCCATTAAAATTAAAAAAAAATAATAGTAAAATAGTGAAATAGTAAAATAGTGCCTGCAAAAGAGCAAATATTTTAATTTGCGCGGCTTTAAATGATCAGAATACCATTTTTAAGGAAAGGGAAATATAAATCTTTACAAAATATATTCACTTAAAAGATATGTACTATTAAGATATGCAAATTAAGTTGCCTACCTCAATCCTATAATGCAAAACTTAAAAACTTTTTCTTATATTTACTACTAAATGAATGAAAGATCTAAAATTAAAGTATAATTTAGTACAACACGAAAAAAGGGTTGTTACAATGTATAGAAAAACAAAACTTGTTATAGTACTAACGACTCTAAATACTGCCGAATCACACAAAATTGCATCTATGCAAAATCGTGATATTTAGTTTTTTTCACAGTGAAACAACCATATAAAAGTCTTAAATTCTGTTCTTACTTGTGTAAACCATGTGACATTGGCTCTTCCAAAAAATTTGTCTCGTAACGTTTATAACTAATAGGTGAGTTTAATCCCCATTTGATGACTAATATAGAGGTTATAAAAGTAATTTCATGTTTCAGTAGATACTAAATTCGAGATATGACAGCGTAACTTTTGACCTTTAGTTCGTGGATTTACATTTATAGCGTTCAACTAACCTGTGTGTAAAACCGGTGCAGTTATTACTGATATCATGGAGGACGTGCCATCCTTTCCAATTCTGTAATAAAAAATGGGGGTTGACAAAAAAAATAACGAAGAAGTCATATCTTTTTCTTGTGAACACCCTGTATATTTCACTTTTACGTAAAAAATTCTAAATTGAAAATAAAAATCAACGGGTACAAATGTTTTCTTCTTAAACCTCCATTCGAATTTTAATTGAATTTATCCGCTACTTTACGAACGTACTGTATATAGTACTTGTCATATATCTGAATAAATTTTTTTGGCATACAATAACTTTCTTAAACTGTATTGTTACTTATAACTATAACGATTATAACAGTAATAACAATAATAATTTGCTAACTCGGTGGTGTAACCATAAGTGTGTTCACCTTTCGCCTAAGAAACGCGGGTTTGAACCCTGTCATGGTAGCCACTTTTCAATAATCGGATAAAGATCCCTTGCTGGGGGTGGAACTCCCTTAGTTAAGGCAAAATCGTTGTAAGGATAATTCTTGTAACCATATCAGTTGCGCATGAAGATACCTAGATCTTGGCCCACCTAAATACATAATAATAACACAAAAAAAAAACAAAGCAAAAACAAGAAAAAGAAAAACGGGAGCAAAACCAAGAACAGCAAAAACAAGACAGCAACAAAAATAAAACCGAAAAGAACCGAAACATCAACAACAAAAACAGGAACGTTGATTACTGTACATATCGTTGATTATTTTTTAGTGAATTTTAATGCTTTAACGCTTTCAACAGAACCATGTGCTGGCTGTTTCCCATTAAGCAGTGCATGCTTTCTACCATAATTGGAAACGCTAACGACAGAGTTGATCAACATTGGTAGTGCCTTCGTGTGCTTTATGGCTCTCTGGCTAAGGCAATACACATCAAATTTTGAGGTCCTGCGCTCGTACCTTTATTAAAAGCACTAGATACACAGCCAGTGTACATCACTGGTGCTTTGTTAGTGTTTTTTAGTGTTATTGGCTTGCATCAACACTACCAATGTACATGGCTTTGTTATTGGGGCTAGTGCTTCTACTAAGGACAGAAGCCAGTGCTCCACAAGAGGGTGTCGTATTCAAGCTTTAAAGCAGTAACACCAATCAAACTCTGAAATCTATTTGGAGTTGTTAAAACAGAGACCTACAATGTTTTTACAAAATAGAAATAAAGGCTGTAATTTTTCCATTGTAGTAGCTCTAGAATCCTGTTGGTCAACATAAAATTCTAAAATTTAGTTTAGTCCTCTTAAAATAATGATTCCAAGCCTTTTCTTTGCAAAACCCAACTGGCGTACCATACAATGAAAACTAATTTTTACCCATCAGAACAGTGTATTCAATATTTTCCCCACAGAATCGAAATAAAATCAAACGTTTCGATCGTTGAAACTACAATGAACGTTTGTGGTGGCAGGCCTAAAATCCTATGCACTAACATCAAGCTATAACATTTAGTTTTTGTCCTTAACAAAATCCACTCGAAATCCACTGTGTATCACTATGAAACATAAAATAGTCAACATGCAACTACACCATCGAATGGTCAAACTAAAAAGCCGTAAGGCGTAGCAGAGTTTGTGTGTAAAGCAAAGGCTATGGCGTAGTATTTATTTTTAGCTTTTGTCATCAAGACAAAAACCATTTTTCCGCAACCAACGAAATTAGTGTACAAAAATATAGATTTTAGGCAACATTGGTCCCAAATTTTGCAAACACTCATGGGGCGCAAAATTCAGCTTATTTATTTATAGTTTATAGATTGAATGCACTTTCCGCGGCCTTAACGCAATTGGTATATAAATGTATGCTTGGACAAAATTCGGCCCAAATGCTGACCAACACTCATGCACCCATAATTCTGTTCTTGGTCCTCGAGATAATCAATTTTTACTCGGCCCCAACGAAATCGATCTATTAATACATTTTCGGCAAATTTCTAATTAACACACGTGTACCACACAATTTAGCTCTTAGCCATTAAGGAAATTAATTTTGCCCGGCCCTAACGAAATTTTTGTATAAATATACATTTTGGGTAACGTTTAGCCCAAATCCTGAGAAGCATAAAATATATAATTTGGGCAAAAATCGGTCCTAATGTTAATTAGGCACTTCGCCATCAAGTGAATCAAACAAAATATAGATTTTAGGCAACACTCAGTCCGAGAAGCTGGCCAACACCAATATGACAAAGTTTGGATCTTCGAGGAAATTAATTTTGCCGCAACTTCAAGAAATTTGTATGTAAATGTACATTTTGGGCAACATTTGTCCCGAATACTGACCAACCTCCATGGGCTGCATAATTTAGCCCTTGGTCATAGAGTAAATTGATTTTGCCGTGACCCCAATGAGGTTAGTATATATATATATATCTTAGGCAGAATTCGGTCCAAATTCTAACCAATAACCACGGGACACAAAATTTGCCGTTTGTTCAACGGGGGACTTAATTTTGCCGCAACCCTAACAAAATTAGTGTGTAAATATTGATTTTGGCCGATGTTCTGCCCAAATGTTGACTAACACTCATGGGCTAAAGAATTTGGCTCTTTACCATTGAAGAAATCAATTTTGCCGGAACCACAACGAAATTGGTGCATAAATATAGATTTTGGGTAACATTAACCTAAATTTTACCAAGCGCGCATGGGGAACAAAATTTAGGTCTTTGTCATTAAGTGGATATATTTTGCCGCGATCTCAATGATATTGTAGTATAAATATAGGCTTTGCCACCATTCAGCCCATCTCAACGAAATTGGTATACAAATAGTTACACAGATAAGAAAGTTATAGGTTTTTAGCAATTTCTCTTTTTTTTGGAGTTTTACGGAAAACGACATCTTTGAAGAGAAAGTGTGTTCAATAAAAGTGTCTACTCTACAACTTTTTCTAATAAAGTTTTTCGTACCTCGCATTGTTACCAAACTGACGATATTGCTTAGTGACCTTTTTGTCAATATCTTCCATGTTTATCTGGGGATCTAGTGGGTTAACAATCCCAAGCTTTATTTTGTGAGAATATTCTATGAAAATTCAGCCTTGAATTTTAATTCTATCAAAAGTGAGAGCGCAATCAAGAAAATCATGGACGGGCGACCGAGGAAGTAAGAAATTTAGTGACGAAAATAATGCTTTCGCTAAACGTTCGATTAATAGGTAAACTCGTATATAAATCATTAAGAAATCGTCACATTGTACTGACACAATTGGACTGCATGACTTATGACCCTGACACCGGTTTGAATACGTATTCAATAATTCTACAAAATTGGAACTAAATCGGTCAACGTATTTTAAAAATTTGTGTGCTCATGTATTATGTATCAAACGGTTGCCATCTCAATCTAAATATTATGAAAACCTAATAATCAATGAGTAATAAACAACAGACGTGATAACATATACACTTCTGTGCGTGAAAAAATAAGGTAGTATTTTTCATTACTTATTATTATTAATTAAGTCACTATCCGCGGTGTATTTTAAACCTATACATATATGCTTTTTTTGTGGACGTCCGATGTTTGTTCCATGTACTAAATGGCTGTCTGATATCAGGATGTATGTATATATATATATATATATATATATATATATATATATATATATATATATATATATATATAGTATATATATTATAGGTAGCGGGGAAATTTTATTATTACAACACACATTTTTTAAATCGGAGTTGTTACCGCGGCAGGGTTTATTTTATTAAATATTCAGTCGTTATTTGAGCATGGTTTTCGGGATATTTTATTTTTGTAATTCATATTTGGCTAAGGGTTGGAAAACATGTGATTGAGGTTTGACTAGCAGGTGTACGCTTAAAAGCTGCTTTACGGAAGGGGCGTAACGTCTCATTGAAATTCTTCCTTGATGTAAAAATGTCACTAGTTAGTAATGATTGCGTTGGTACACACTGCTATCAAAGACGTCTTTGTTTGGCATGTTGAAACTTGAGACCTAAATGTAGCGTTTGTTACGGACGAATGCATATTTTTAAAATTAAGATGTCGTTCAATAATTAATATGAAACTGTTCCAATATAATAATTTTTTGTTTTTTTTTTATTACTTTTGAAAAATTGGGGTTGATTGTGGGAGTAAATGTAGTTAGTTTTGAAAACGGGGGAAAAGGGAGTTAGAGTGTCGACGTAGCCAGATCAGGTTGGTTAATTAAAAACCTTCCTTGTAAACAGTTTGCATTTAAAAATATTTCTTGCGTGTACATTTTCTTTTGAATAGCCAACGCTAATTTGTCTTTTCTTTCGGGTGTATTTTTCAAATATTATTCTGTCAATAACAGTCGCCCTTTTTGAAGTTAATCTGCGTATGTTAACGATCTGTATCTGTGATTAATTAAAGGAACATGCATTCAAGTGTAAGTAGGTATTTTTATATAAATTAAGGCTGACAGTAAATAATTCTACAAGCCTATATGACGTATTAAAAATCGATCATTGCCTTGCAAAGGTATCTTATTCGTACGCGGGCCCATTAAGCTGAAATCTGCTAAAGTAAACACAGTACAGGGCTCCTTCACTTTTGTATTTGTGTGAATTAGCATTGTTGTTTGTTGTTCATATTATATTTGTGTAGAGGTGGGCTTGGAGAACGGGTACAGGATAATCCTTGGTTACTAATTGTAATGGGTAACTGCCAAGTGGTTACATACTTCCGGTTCCAGATGACCATTAAACAACTCAAACTTTATTTTTATTAATCAATATTAATAAATAATAAACAATAAACTTTAAGCCTTCCTCTTAAGGAGGAAAGGAGGAAAGGTTAAAGTTTATTGTTTATTATTTATTAATATTGGTTATTGGTTAAAAAAATTTCCTCTATTGAAAAATGGAACCATTACATATCCTCCTCCAAATATTGTGGTATGTGAGAAATTACACTAATCATAACGTTCGTTGGTGCGTCAATATACACACATACGCCTGTCATTGTTGTACAAACAAAATTGGGACTCATCCGATAATAACACCTGTTGCCATTCATCCACTAACCAGATACGATACTCTCTGGCAAAATTTATCCTCGCTCTAATTAAAGCTGGACCTCGAGCAACAATTCCAGGTTTCAAATTATGTTCGCTTAGTCGCTGACGAATAGTTTCTGTACAAACTTGTAAACCGTTAGCATTTCGAAGCTAGTTTGAAGGGTCCGAGCTGTTACAAAACTTTTCTTAATGCCGAGAGTCATATAAATTGCCCCTGAATCGGAGTTGTTATTCGATTCCTTCCTTGTCCCGGAATGCAACAATGACTTCCAGTATCTCTATATCTTTGTACGACTCAAGAAACGGTTGTGTGACATTAAACCGTTCATCAATTCTTGGATAACTCCAGCCTTCCTCAAATAATATTAATGTTTGGACACATTCTTAGCGAGTAAGATTTCGTATTTCACGTTGCATATTGATCAATAAAAGAAAATACGTACAATACACTTCAGTATTTTGAAAATTACTGGTACTCCTCGTTTTTCAATAGTCTGATACTTACTTTAGTGCTTATAATGTTAATTAAAATCAACAAAATCATGTTACGCTATAAAATGGTGTTTCTCGTGTAATATGAAAGATAATGGAGAAAATCAAATAAAATATTTAAAAAAGATAAGGCTAAAGTGTGATTTTAATTTTAACTTGATAATTTAACTGTTGAACTCTACATGGTGTTACAAATGTTATGCTCTCCTCTCCTCTCCTCTCCCTCTCCTCTCCTCTCCCTCTCTCTCTCCTCTCTCCTCTCCTCTCTCTCCTCTTCCCTCTCCCTCTCTCTCCCTCTCCCTCCCTCTCCCTCTCCTCTCCCTCTTCCTCTCCCTCTCCTCTCTCTCTCTCCTCTCTCCCTCTCCCTCTCCTCTCCCTCTCCCTCTCCTCTCCTCTCCCTCTCTCTCTCCCTCTCCCTCTCCTCTCTCCCTCTCCTCTCCTCCTCTCCCTCTCCCTTTCTCCCTCTCCCTTCCCTCTCCTTCCTCTCTCCCTCTCTCCCTCTCCCTCTCCTCTCCCTCTCTCTCTCTCCCCTCCCTCTCCCTCTTCCCTCTCCTCTCTCCTCTCCCTCTCCCTCTCCCTCTCCTCCTCTCCTCTCCTCTTCCCTCTCTCCCTCTTCTCCCTCTCCTCTCCCTCTCCCTCTCTCCTCTCCTCTCCCTCTCCTCTCTCCTTTCTCCCTCTCCCTCTCTCTCTCCTCTCCCTCTCCCTCTCCCTTCCTCTCCCTCTCCCTCTCCCTCTCCTCTCCCTCTCTCCCCTCCTCCCTCCCTCCTCTCCTCTCCCTCTCCCTCTCTCTCCTCTCCCTCTCCTCTCCCTCTCCTCTCCCTCTCCTCTCCCTCTCCCTCTCCTCTCTCCCTCTCCCTCTCCCTCTCCTCCTCTCCTCTCCCTCTCCTCTCCCTCCCTCTCCTCTCCCTCTCCCTCCCCTCTCCTCTCTCTCCCTCTTCTCCTCTCCCTCTCCTCTCCTCTCCTCTCCCTCTCTCCTCTCCCCCTCCCTTCTCTCCTCTCCCTCTCCTCTTCCCCCCTCTCCTTCTCTCCCTCTCCCTCCCTCTCCCTCTCCTCTCCCTCTCCCTTCCTCCTCCTCTCCCTCTCCCTCTCCCTCTCCCTCTCCCTCTCCCTCTCCCTCTCCCCTCTCCCTCCTCCTCCCTCTCCTCCTCTCCCTCTCCCTCTCCCTCTCCCTCTCCTCTCCCCTCCCTCTCCCTCTCCTCTCCCTCTCCCTCTCCTCTCCTCTCCCTCTCCCTCTCCCTCCCTCTCCCCTCTCCCTCTCCCTCTCCCTCTCCTCCTCCCTCCCTCCCTCTCCCCTCTCCCTCTCCTCTCCTCTCCCTCTCCTCTCCCTCCTCTCCTCTCTCTCTCCCTCTCCCTCTCCCTCTCCCTCTCCCTCTCCCTCTCCTCTCCCTCTCCTCTCCCTCTCCCTCTCCTCTCCCTCCCTCTCCTCCTCTCCCTCTCCCTCTCCCTCCTCCCTCTCCTCTCCCTCTCCTCTCTCTCTCCCTCTCCCCTCTCCCTCTCCTCTCTCTCCCTCTCTCTCCCTCTCCCCTCTCTCCCTCTCCCTCTCCTCTCCCTCTCCTCTCCTCTCCTCTCCTCTCCCTCTCCTCTCTCCTCTCCCTCTCCCTCCCTCTCCCTCTCTCCCTCTCCCTCTCCCTCTTCCCTCTCCCTCTCTCCTCTCCCTCTCCCTCTCCTCTCCCTCTCCCTCTCCCTCTCTCTCCCTCTCCTCTCCCTCTCCCTCTCTCCCTCTCCCTCTCTCCCTCTCCTCTCCCTCTCCCTCTCCCTCTCCTCTCTCCTCCCTCCCTCTCTCCTCTCCCTCTCCCTCTCCCTCTCTCTCTCCCTCTCCTCTCTCCCTCTCCCTCTCCCTCTCCCTCTCCCTCTCCCTCTCCCTCTCCTTCTCCTCCCCTCTCCCTCTCCTCTCTTTCCCTCTTCTCTCCTCTCCTCTTCCCTTCTCCCTCTCCCTCTCCTCTCTCTCCTTCTCCCTCTCCCTCTCCCTCTCCTCTCTCCCTCTCCTTTCTTAATCCTTCATAAACTTGGAGTCTCTTCATTTTACCAAGTTTTGATTCTAACGATATAAAGCATCGATAAGCTAAGGAAAATGTATTCCCAAATCAGGCTCTCCCTGTTTAAATGGCAATGATACAATAAAACGTCCATCACTGTTGCGTGATGTGGTTTCTGATATATTCGTTACCTCTCCTCATCTGGTGAGTAGTTTACAAGAATAGTCTCGATCTCCCAGAATTTTCTAACAATCGAGTCTAAGGGGCCCTTGAGATAGATCGAAAATGATTGCAAGGATCGATGTGAAGTACAAACATCTTGCGTCTTTCCTAAAAGGATCCAACCAAAAACCGTTTCTATAACGGTTGGTTTCCCAGGTTGAGTATGAATACGACCTGGTTTCAAAATATTCGCATATATTTCGGCTCCCAGTAGCATATCTACCGGTGCAGGTATATTGAACGTATCATTCCCTAGTTTAAGATTAGAGACGTGATCCCAATCTTTCGTGTTTATAGGAAACGCAGGCATATCTGTGCAAAGGTTTGGTAGAATCAAGACATCAAATGAAAGAGTTGGTTCCGTAGCTCCAATCGGGCGAACAGTACAACGAGCAATCCCCTTGGTAGTCGAAGAGGATTGATTTAATCTCTGGATTGGGATACTGTATCCCTCTATTTTTAATCCTAGACGGTTGAGGCATTTTTGACTAATGAAATTCACTTGACTTGCAAAATCTAATACAACACAAATTGTTTGGAATTTTTCATTTTCTTCTAAAATCTCTACCTTGGCAGTAAAGAGAAGAACGGTAGTATCAAACGTAGAAGTCAAGAATGAAGTACAGTAATTCAAAGATTGGTTAGTTTGTGAGCTGAGGGATAGCGAAGGTTGAGGCGAAGAATAGGTCTCGTCTAAACTAAAAGAGTTATTTGTTGATTGTTGAGTGTTTTGCTGAACACCACTTGAAGGTGCCTTCGAATTTCGAACAAAGTAAGTACTGGTAATTGGTTGACTTGATTTCTTTGTGCCTGAATTTTGTACCAAATGAACCATGGTATGATGGCTATAACGACAAATGCGATAATTGTAGGTTAAAGGACAATCTTTAAAAAAAAAAGTGATTGAATCTAAGGCAGTTTATGCAAGCATTTATTTGTTTAATACAAGCATAACGTTCCGCAGGAGTTTTCGATATAAATTCTGAACACTGCGACAAAGGATGGTAAGAATTTTTGCAATGTTCACACTTTTGTGAATGAGAACAAGATTGAAAATTGTTTGATGGTCCTGGTATATTACTGGCAAGCAATGTAGAAAGTGAAGACTTTTTTGAGTAGATTGAAGGGTTGTTCGGTTAGAGGCACCATAGGCGGGTGCCGACAGCTTCCCAGTTTTATTTCCTGAGACCTCTTGCTGCTCAGGCTTATACTGAACTGATTCTGAAGCTTTGCACTGCTTTTCTAAGTATTCACTCAAATCCTTGTAAGAAGGGATTTCTTTTTCAGTGAACGACATTTCAAATGACGTGCGTGTCGTTTTATCTATTTTCTGCAGTAATAAATTAAACAAAATAAAACACCATTGATCTACTGAAAATTCGAATGCTTCTAAAGCGGACAAATTTTCTGAAAATGTGTCCAAAATATTCCTGAGATCCTTTAAACAATTATTTTTCATAACCGGAATATTCATGATTGCATTCCAACAAGTCGTAGCTAAAACTCGCTTATTTTGATATCTTTTTACTAATGAATGAAAATCAGATACTGAAACTTCTGTATGTTCACTAACGATCTGTTATTATGCACTAACGAACTGAACAAGTCAAAGAATGTTGGCCATTTTAACATATTTCTATCAAAAATAGGAATTGTTAATTTCGGTAGTCTTATTTTATCCTCAGGACTCGAGTTATTTGGGACCAAAACTACAGTTGGAACAACTAAATTGGTTGCAAACAGTTTGGAAAAAATTTCTTTCATTTTGAAACAAAACGTATCTGTTTCCTTTCTTATTGCGTCTTGGGTTTCGGATTCTTAAATTCAGAATAATTTTGTTCAAGAGATTCATATCGAATTTTAAAAGATCCCTGATGGTCTACATCATATGATGCTCTCATTGCCAAAGCATAAATTTCGGTTATACGCGAAATAGCTACCTTTCCCTATTGAAAAAGCCTTTTTAAAGCTGCCATAATTAATTACACTAAGATTTCACCGACAAAGATATATAATAGAGATAGCGATTTTTTTTACGAACAAAAGTATCCAACGCTGTAGGTATAACTCATGCCATTAGAATGATAAAATTACACTTTTATTTTGTCAAATCATGTGATCACCAAGTATTACAATTCACAATAATATTATAAATTATGATAAAACTCCAGGTGCAACAATAAACCAATATTTATACGTATATTTCTAATTACGCGAAGGCCAAGGTTAATCATTTAGAATAAAATGATAGAAAAGAGAAACTAATGCGGAATTCGTTTTGTTGTTATTAATATATTTAAACTATACAATTTTTAAATTTCAAACTTATAATCCGGCCGATGGATCAAAAAATGTTTGTGCAAGAGATTGATAAAAAATATTGTTTTAATAGTGGACTGTATATTTGAATTATATACTTTAAAAATTGTTAAATCTGTTATCATCCAGAACTAAGAAAAAAAACAAAGCGCTTATCTTTACTTGGTAGTACAGGCTACTTCTGGTGGAAGGGGGCCCCCGTTGATACACCACTAATAACAACAGCTCGTAAATTATTGATAAAAATGACAACTGAATGGTTCACGTACAAGACAGCGAGAGGTACAAAAGGCAAAACTCATTTTTAAAAATGATAAGCGCGATAACTTAGAACCTGTATGATTTTTACGGGATTTTACATTGAAAAATGAATTTGATATTTTAGGCTTGCATGTACCGAACTGTTTTAACAAAAAATGTATTTGACGGATATATCTATATATATATATATATATATATATATATATATATATATATATATATATATATATATATATATCCTATTTTAAGAAGTGGTCAAAAAATCCCCAAGGAAATGGGACATTCTATTACCCCAAAATACTAGCCTTGGCCAAATTTTAACTCAAAAACTTATAACGCTTTTACTTTCGGTCGACGGTCAGTTCTTATAAGAAGTATCTGAGAGAGGCGGAGCGGTGAACTATCGCGGTATGAGCGGGTTACTCGAGCGACAATCTAGCTGAACGGTTTAGAGGGCTCGTCGCCGGAAATTAAATGGGGTAAAAGCGGTCCAAGTAGCGTCAGTGAAGGTGTCAGTCTACCAGGGTTTCTGAAAATTTAGGTCGGTGTCGGTATTTAAGACGCTGTTGAGTCGGAAATGTGCGGTTTCGGTAGTATGAATTCAAAATAATTCAGTTACAAAAAATATAAAACTCAGAAGCAAATGTTGTCTATGTCGGATAAATAATAAAAGGATAATTTTATAAGTTGGAAATTAAACCAAAGAACGACTCGTCAAACGAAAAAAAATATAAATGAAACTCTCGGTCTCATAATAAAATACTTATCTTTTTTGGGGGTTTTTAATGGTGTACTTTAAATTATACAATCTAAACGTTTCGATAACACTTACAGTTATCTTCGTCAGTAGCAATGTTTGTTAAAAATTGCTAAAGATGTTGTAAACAATTTTGTCAAATTTGAAAAATTAAAACATAAACATCAGCCTGCTATTAATATAACAGTTTGAGAAACGTATAAAGCCAACTATAAAATTTTAGTAAAGAATAATAGGTCATAAAATTAAATATTGTTAAACTGTCTCAAAGATGACAAACCAGAACATCTTACGACGAAAGCTAACAATGAAATTTGTCAGCCAAAAACACATTTACCAAAATTGAATCGAGTTATGATGTAAGTGTAAAGTTGTGAAAAACTTCAATTTGAAAATGATAGAAGCATTTAAAATCCAAACATTACATCAAATAAAATAACCCATTAAATCTAACAAAGAGATATCTTTATCAATAATTGAATGTTATTAACAATGAAAGCACAATGCAGAACGTTCTTTGTAATTTTAATTTTAATTTAATTTCAACTACTTATGTTAAATTATAGTGCTGTGGTAATTTAAATATAATTGGTAAAACATTTGCTTCAAGGTCTAGGAAAACATAGCAAAAAACTAGACATACCAAAAGTTAAATTAAAATCAAAATTTAACACGTATCATTATGCTTTTTTAAATTATAAGATGCCAAAACCTATTTAAACGGAGATTTTCTTCTTGTCTTAAAATATTGTGTTTATATATTTCAATAGCTTCACGTTGCAAACGAACATAATAATGTTTGTCTTGACAATATTTCATATTGTCAAATTGAATGTCATGATTTAGATTATTAGCATGGTCACGCAGACCTCTTGGTTGACAATCTACAAAATCTCATATGTTCTTTGCGTCTTGTATTAAAGCTACGTTTTGGTTCCGATGTATACTTTTCCACATGAACAAGATAACTTATACACGGAAGATGACAAAGTTTGAACATCTTTACGTGATCTTAAATGTTCTTTAATTTTTCTTGTAGGTTTAAAAATAGTCCTAATGCCATATTTAATTAGGATTTTTCAATTCTATTTGTAACATTAGCTATAAAAGGAAGAAAAGCAGTACCAACATTAAGAACTGGTTTTCTTTAACGTTACGCCTAGAAGTAATAACATTATTAATATCTGTAAGTGAATATCCATTATCTTGTAAGGATTTTCTTAAATATATATATATATATATATATATATATATATATATATATATATATATATATATATATATATATATATATACGTCCTAGTATTCAGTTTACCATGGAAAAGAAACTAATGGAAGTTTACCATTTCTTGACATATTAATATCTAAAAATAATAATTCACTATCTTTAAGGTTTACAGAAAGCCGACACACTGATAGATACCTTCATAAATTATCCAACCACCATCCACGTCAAAAAATAGTGTAATTAAATCTTTAGTAGATCGAGCAAAACGAATTTGTGACCCTGAATTTTTGAATGATGAATATAAATATTTGAGAAAATCCTTACAAGATAATGGATATTCACTTACAGATATTAATAATGTTATTACACCTTCTAGGCGTAACTTTAAAGAAAAACCAGTTCTTAATGTTGGTACTGCTTTTCTTCCTTTATAGCTAATGTTACAAATAGAATTGAAAAAATCCTAATTAAATATGGCATTAGGACTATTTTAAACCTACAAGAAAAATTAAAGAACATTTAAGATCACCTAAAGATGTGTCAAAGTCATTTCCGGAGTGTATAAGTTATCTTGTTCATGTGGAAAAGTTTACATCGAACCACAAAACGTAGCTTTGATACAAGACGCAAAGAACATATGAGATTTTGTAGATTGTCAACCAGAGAGGTCTGCTGTGGCTGACCATGCCCTGAATAATCTAAATCATGACATTCAATTTGACAATATGGAAATATTGTCAAGACAAACTCATTATTATGTTCGTTTGCAACGTGAAGCTATTGAAATATATAAACACCCTAATAATTTTAATAGACAAGAAGAAAATCTCCGTTTAAATAGGTTTTGGCATCTTATAATTATAAAAAAAAACATAATGATACGTCTTAATTTTGATTTCTATGACCTTGAAGCAAATGCTTTACCAATTATATGTTAAATTACCACAGCATTATAATTTAACATAAGTAGTTAAAATTAAATTAAAATTAAAAATTACAAAGAACGTTCTGCACTGTGCTTTTCATTGTTAATAACACTTCCAATTATTGATAAAGATATCTCTTTGTTAGGTTTAACTGGGTTATTTTATTTGATGGAATGTTTGGATTTGTGAATGCTTCTATCATTTTCAAATTGAAGTTTTTCACAACTTTACACTTACATCATAACTCGATTAAATTTTGGTAAATGTGTTTTTTGGCTGACAAATTTCATTGTTAGCTTTCGTCGTAGAGAGTGTTCTGGTTTGTCATCTTTGAGGCAGGTTAACAATATTTCATTTTTATGACCTAGTTATTCTTTACTAAAATTTTATAGTTGGCTTTATACGTTTCTCAAACTGTTATATTAATAGCAGGCTTATGTTTATGTTTTAATTTTTCAACTTTGACAAAATTGTATACATCTTTAACAATTTTTAACAAACATTACTACTGACGAAGATAACTGTAAGTGTTATCGAAACGTTTAGATTGTATAATTTAAAGTACACCATTAAAAAACCCCAAAAAAGAAAAGTATTTTATTATGAGTGTTAATGGTGAAAGTTTACATTTTCATATCTCGGTCTCAGTTTCAGAAAAATAAATTGTTATCGCGATTGCAGAAAGATACGGTGATAAAAAAAAAATAATACTCGTAAAAAGACTCTCGTTAAAAATGTGTACTTACGGTGCGAAAAACCTAAAGTTCCTGCAAAAAAAATACCAAACAAATCGTGTTTGCCTAAACAGGTTACAGATTACTAAAGCGGGAAAAAATATATAAATATACAGTACGTGGTAAGTAACCTTCGCGAACCACGGTCAGCTAACCACGGTTAAAAACAAAGTGAACAATTTCAACGATTAGAATAATAATCCAAAATTAAACTCTTGGATTATACTTAATTAAAATATGGGCAAATACTTTTAAACCAAACAAAAGAAAAAAATCCTAATTAGAAAATGCAATTAAATAAACCGTAAAAAAATGTATTTGTGCAAACGCTCATAATCAGATAGTTGTGGATTGCTTACTTTGTAAGTATGACCAGAAAATAGTTAGCCAAACAAATAAATCAACGAAGATCGTGGCCTTCGGTAAGAAAAAAAATTTCAACAGTAGCGTTATAACAAACAAGCTAGTGCCAGTAATAGATGGGCCGTTTATACGGACGCCCAGGGAAGAAATAAGAACTATTTGAACTAAATTGTGTTCAGTAGTCGTTACTTGATTTAAACTGCACTCATAAAAGAACACTAATAGCACATAACCCAAAAGTGTTATTGAAATGGTGATTTTAAAGAAAACAAAATAATTGCGAGACGATAAGGTCTTTAGATGTGATCGCTTTAGTTTAGGCAGGAATACCTTTTTCTTTAATTTACTTTCACTAACGTAGTAAAATTAATTAAAATAATCCCCAAAATTGTATATTAAGACTATATTACAAGTTAGAGGATCCATTTAGAGAGTTTGCGGGAAATTCTGAGACTGGTGTCGGATAATGATACGAAAAGATATTTGTTTTGGTAATGAAAATTATGGTTTCGTTACAAACTGAGGATTGGTTATACAGGGTATTTCATTGAGAAATGAGCATACGTTCAGAGTGGACAGGAGATACGTCACTCAGGTGGTTTCCAACAACCTATATTTAATAGGTTTTAGATTCTTTATAACCAAGACATCGAGTGATGTAAGCAGTCTGCTCAATTTGTTAATCCTTCATAGCCTACGAACTACTGCATCAATGTATTACTAACCTGCGTCCAATATGGAGCCGAATAGCGTATAAAAAAAATGAAAACCAGGTGCGTACAATAAAATATTAACGAACGTGATTCACCTCAAAACAATACCCTGTATATCAACATTTTGAAAATTTGTTTTCATATTTCAAAAGGGTAAAGAAAAATTAATTTACCTTCCGTGTATAATTTTGTTACCTATGAATTTCAGTCAAATCCAAATATTTCGATAATAGGGGGTATAAAGCATTATTTTCCTAATTATTAAATTTTCTAATTGTAATCAATAAAATAATTCACCTTTTTATTATTCTCAGTGTCACAATCTTAGTGCAAAACCCATCCAGGTCTGTACTTTATAAAAATTAACAAATGTGATTCACTTCATAACAACAACCTGTATATCGAAATTTTGAAAAGGTGTTTGCATATTTGAAAGCAGTAGAAGTAGTTAAGTTATCTCAAATGTCATCGGTATTTCCTCCCATAAATTTGTTACCTATTAATTTGAGTGAAATCTAAGTATTTCGATAATAAGGGCATAAAATGTAAAGAAAATTATTGTGTTTTTGTTATGAATGGATAAGTTCAAAAGTAAATATGTAATTAAAAATTATTATTAATTTTATGAAATACCTAAATAAAAAGTTTGCCTCGAGTAGGGTTTGAACCTATGACATCTACTTTGCTAAAGTAGCGCTCTAGCCAACTGAGCTATCGAGATACAAGCCCCAATCGATGTAAAGTTTGTCTTGATGTATGTAGAACTGATATAAATGCTAAATATGAGATTACAGTGAAATTGCTTATATTAATAGATTGTTAGCCTGCAATATAGCAAGGATTCGCACATACCAAAGCAACTTGCCTAATGTTAAATTATTATAAGTTATTTAGAATTTACATCAGTTCTACATACATAAAGACACAATTTACATCGATTGGGGCTTAATCTCAATAACTCAGTTGGTTAGAGCGCTACTCTAGTTAAGTAGATGTCTTAGGTTCTAATCCTACTCGAGGTAAACTTTATTTATGTATTTAATAAAATTAATAATAATCTTTAATTACAAATTTACTTTTGAACTTATTCGTTTATAACAAAACTTATAATGACGGTTATATTAATTGTCATCTATATTAGGTATGCTTGTTATCTTACACTAGTGTAAACTTTTCCACAAAAACGTGTTTGGTACCATGTAGTACATGTACCAGTTACTGTTTGGTATGCTGGAGTAATGTAGTATGTATTTAACAAAATTAATGATAAGTTGCAAAGAAAATTGTTTCCCTAGCTTAATAAATGTTCGTATTGTAATCAATAAAATTATTAACATTTTAATTTTTCGCTGAGCAGCGGTGCCGACTGAGGCGGGGCCTTACGGCTTAAGCCCACCCTGAAACAGTTACTACGGACAGAGCCCACGTAAAATTTCAAGCTTATTAATATAGGATATTTATTTGAAAGGACGAGACCAATTATGTCTCAAAATTTAAAGAAATCTTATTCTCGATAAATTAAGTTTGGCAATTAGTAACTTAGATTTTTATTGGTTATTGCATGTGCAATTAAAAAATACCTAAATAGCAGTTTTTAAAAATTTTATAATGTATTTTTTACACTGAGCTAACCGCTAATCAGACATTTATAACAACAACACCCTGTTATGGAAATATTTATGTTTGTACACAAGTTAAAGAAAAATGTGTGTGAAAATACCAAAAACATTCAAGGCAACTTAATTTTTTCTACTCCATTGAAATACGCAAACAAATTTTCAAAATTCCGACATGCAGGGTGTTGTTTTGAACCAAATCACATTTGCTAATTTGTTTTAAATCCGCATCTGGATTCCACTTTATTTAAAATACGTAGATTCGGTACCATATTGGACGAAGAATACATCTAGTGAATATCAAGAAGTAAGATATCTACCAAGAATTAAAAGTTCAGTAAAATTGATAATTTACCCCAGTTACAAACAGTCTAATACCCATTAAATATAGATTATTTAGAACCACCTGGGTGTTTCCTATGTACCCCTAACGTATGCACATTTCCCAATTAAACACCCTGTATCAGACCCCTAAAAAGAGTGATAAAAGCATCCCCAAAAGTGGTAAGACAATTAATTGTTTCCAAAATTCTAATCCTGGTTCAATTTACATTCAATTAACCCAATTTCTCAAAAATAAACGCAAAAAACCGAAACAATAAAAATTGATTTATGTCAGAGCCATTTTAAAGGGTAGTAGGAACACCCACAAAAAAAAGTGGAATCATTGCACAGAATACCAATTCTGACTTCAACTCAACTCAATTGGTCTATTTTTTCGAACATAGATAATTAACTAAAAAATAATGATCGGTGATAGGGCCACCAATAATATTCCAATATACAGGGTGGCCCACTTAAGCGGGATTGCTCCATAACTCCCTTATTATTACAAATACGAAAAAATGTCTTATATAAAAGTTGTCCACGGCCATAAACTACACGTTTTAAAATTATTTTCAGAAATGGCGGACTTCCGGTTATACCGGAAACTCATGCCAACTTCGTTATTTTAAATAGAACAACCTATATATTATTACATTTTTGAATTCCTCGTTGAATTTAAAGGTCACTTTAATAACCATACTATGGGTCTACGTCGCATTGCTTCCGAGTTATTTGACATTTTGAAGAAAAAATTACGTTTGCAGTGCCTCCGAAAACTTTCAATATCTCGAAGACGGATACCGGTAGAGAGATGTGGCTTTCGTTTTTTACTTCCGAAAAGGGTACCGCATCATTCTCATTCATTGCCAAAAATCTTGCTTTTAGAACTCAATAATTTCTATCGCTCCGAAAATAATTTTTTCAAACAAGGATAACTTGATTTTTTTAAATGGAACCACCCATATTTTCTTACATCAGCGGATATGAAATTAAATTTCCTTTCCATTGATGTAACAATATCAATATTTTGGAGTGATAGTTTTCGAGATATTCACATTTTTATCTAATTTCGGTTTTTATTGCGCATTGCCGCGGTGCTTTGGAAAGCGTTACCTACTTCCTTAATATTGATATAGCCTAAAATGTCCATTCGTGGGCGACTTTAATTGAATGCCTCACTTGGAATGGTGTGTCTGTTATACATATGAAAAAAATGACATTTTGTTTTCCAATGAACAACATTGACAAATAAGGTCTTTTTGTTGAGTTAACGTATTTGGAGGAAGATGTGAGTAGGTAAGATTGGAGACTTTTGGGACACACCACATTTCCAAGGCCCCACATTTCCAAGGTTGCCACAAAAACAGGTTTCCCACCGTACCAAGGTCAAAAAAGCGCAATGTGTGACCTAATTACATATCATTACCACAAACCCACGGTCACAAACCCCGATTTCCTGTTCCACTACTACAAGGCCATCACTGAGACATATCATTACCACAAAATCAAGGTCACAAACCCCGCTTTCCTGTTCCACAACTACAAGGCTATCCGACCACGCTTTCCTGTTCCACTATTACAAGGCCATCACTGTGACCTAACGCATTCGCGTTCCACTATTACAAGGTCACCAGTCTGAGCACGATCGCACAATAACAACACCCAAATGCTACTCTAGTCCACTTGCATGTTTTTTGCTCACTTTTTTTGCTCACCTCACTTTTTATCAAAATAAAAGAAAAACGATATGTTAATATATTTAATTGATGTATTACTCAGATATATGATTTTCTTTAGGAATAAAACATTTTGATTTAGTACAAGTGCAGAAGGTCCTCTCCACTTCCGTTTCAGTACATCTGCGCGGACGTGGTGCGAGGAGGTGAGCATACGTGCAATGTGGTGCCCATCGTAGATGTTCCTGTAACGGATTGACATCTGGCTGCCATCGGTTTATTCTAACCCCACACATGAAACATTCAACCGTATCGTCTGAAGATGTGGAAATGAATCCTGCTGCAGCAAGCGATGAGGGTGAGTGAACTCCAGACCATGTTCGATACGTTAGTAAGCGTTTATCGAAACAGTTGTAATACTGAGGATAATAAAAGTTTGGGTCACACATGTTAACATCAGCGAAAACAGTATGATACTGACAGTAAATAATGTATTCTATACAATATATACAACAGATATACAATATGTACAATAGATAAAAATAGATACAGTAAAAAAGACTACTCGTCTACGTAGCACACCTCATCACACAGTATACATGAGTCATCATCGTACACATCGTATAACTGTGTGAGAGGCGCTACCGACGAGCACCAATAATATTCGTACGACAGGTGGTATCGCGCAGTCCAGCGCTCCATATGCATATGATGGTCCACTACGCGGTAATCTCCTGGTTTCAATCGGGTGAAACAGCAATGACACAAATTCATGAAGTCCACCAGATGGTATCGAACATATATTGATACAATGTGGGCATACGCTGTTACACGACTTGCCGCAAAGTGCTCGCGTATTACCTTGCTCATTTCGGTATACCTCGCTGAATTCCACTGAACCAGTTCATAATTATTTCGTAGCACTTTGGTTATGGAAGCCGGTAGTATTCCTTCCTTTTCAAAATTTACCCAGTTCGGAATTAATTGACATGTCCGTCGCGTACTAAGTTGAAATAGGGTTTGTGGTTGGTACAGTGCAGGAGTCTTCCAATCGTCTTGCACTGGAGTAACTGACATAGTGAAGATCGGTAACTATGGTATATGTAAAAACCCCTCCCTTTAAGTATACGAATAATACTGAGTGGGGATATGTAACCTTGTGTGGTGACCTTGGTGTGGCAAAGTGGAACAACCTTGGAAATAAGTATGCCTAGGAATCCTTGAAGTAGTGGTGAATACAAGGTTGGAAAAAAACAAAATAAGTAACAGCCTTGAAACGAAAAGAAAGCCTTCAAAAGATGTAACCGACAAGACCGCTAAAGCAATGTGTGGTACAATCGTGAAGGTCACGTAAGTAGCCTTGAGGAGGACACATAGTGGGGAGAGTGTCATATATAAAAGAGAGGGAATGTATGTAAAGCCAGTATCGTATATAATGGATAACATCGTACGTCAAGCCATAGAAAAGGCGAAGATTATCGGTGCTATAAGTTCAAGTAAATATTGCGATATTTTGCTTAATAATGTGCATTATTTCTTAAATAAAAGTAAAACAAAGTTTGTTAGTGTCGGTCTATCACCCAAATTTGGATTTGACCCAGTCGTAAAACTCGGTGGAACGAAGAGTGGTGGAGTGGTGTTTGACAAGCAGGAATGGCGTATACTTATGGATAATCAAGGGTGATTACTAATTATTTCTACAGTCCTGAAGGAACATGGCTACCTACCAAACTGGGATCGAAGACTGTCTCGTACGAAAATATTAACAAGAAAAAAATTATACGCCTCTGTGATAGTGATGAAATTGATATCTATTTAGGATGGGAGTCTATAGAACAGTTATGGAAGCTTTTGAAGATAATATATTACCGATTGGAGTTGGCAGATACTGTAAACTTTCCAGAGTTTTATAAAACCTAATAAAGTCGGCAGCGACAATTCCTGAATGTAACATTCACCAAGTTATAGGTCCATTGCGTGATGTATTTGAGGTCAACATAGCCTGCCTTCTGGAAATGGAAGCATTTGCCAAGGAGAAACTATATATGGATATGGATCTTGCCCAACCTACAACTGAAAGGAGGGGGGAAACGCGCTTGTAGTCAATAGTGGATAGTATTAGATGTTAGTCAATATGTGGATGTGTTATAGTGCGGAGTCGTGGCCTAAAGCTGTAGATTGTGTTAGTGCAGTCCAAAGACTAATATGCCAGTTACAATCATTAGAATTCGATGCTGATCATGAAAAAGTGTATGGAATGGGTAGATTTAGTGATGACTATTTAAATAATCTAGTTAATAAGTATGGGGGAGGAATACTTAACATCACATGTAGGTGATATAGAGTGTATTTGTTGTATAAAGCGATTAATAGAAGACCTTAAAGAAATATCATTGGAGCAATTTATACATGAAATAGAAAGATATTTACCGAATTTTGAGCCATCAGATGACGACTCACCCAGTGAAGAAGGTGTGCATTAATGAGTCCAAAAACGTAGTTCACTACGTAGTACTATGGAAGTTGGCGCACAGACATGCGCGAAAAGGAGAATGGGAACAAATAGCTAGAGATTCTGCACGATTTAAAAAAAGAATAGATGACTGTGGTAATATAATTTCACCAATTCTCGAAAAACAGCATCGTGAGTTTGTGTTTGTCAGACGCTTTATAGTAGTATAGTAAAAAAAAAGATCTGTTTATTGCATATTAATATTACAATATATATATATAATTAAGGTTAATTAGCGTATTACACAATGTCTTTGGTAGAAATCCAGGAGTTGTGAGAAGTATCAAAACCCAACCACTTAACGAGAGCTTTATTCCCTTGACGTCGGATGACACGTTCAACTAGATGAATGTCTGGATGTTTAACACTTTGTAGTTCGGGCTCATAGAACCGACCTTGAATCTCTTCATCTCGACTATCACGTAATGTGTAGGTGAGTGGGCTTGAACGTTTAACTGTTGATATTCGAAAGACTTCGTAACTCCAATTAGGTGTGTACCCTTAGAGAATATGCTTCTATGTTTGCTAATGCGTACATGTTCCCCCACTCTAAATTTAGGTGTTTTACGGTCAAGAATTTTTTGACATTTTAATTGTTTTGAAATAGATGCACTATTTTTTTCCGATACATCTACCGGTTTGTATCCAGTTGTACTATGCTTTCTTGAATTATACTCGGCGACAATGTGCGGTAATATTGATAGCCACTTATAGGATCCTTGCATGCTGAAGGTTTTCCACATTATTGCTTTAAGGGTGCGATTTACACGTTCCACTATACTACTTTTCAAGGTGGAATAACTACAGTAATGATTGATATTAAATTTTTCATTACTTTTTGAATTCAGCATTATAGAACTCAGTTCCCATATCAGTTTGTATATGTGTAGGTGTCCTTTTCAAACCAGACAAAAGTTTATCCATTACATCCGCACTAGTTTACCATTCTTGCGTTTGATGGGAAAGCCCAGACATATTTAGAGAATGCATTATTATTACTAAAATGTATCGAAATCCTTTATTCATGAGCATAAGGTATCATTTCCACTAAATCAGCTTGAAATAGATCATTTAAACCTTTTAGTACAACACAACGCCGCGGAAAATTTCTTCTTGCAGGTTTGTGCAGTTCTTCGACAACATCGGCTTTACTCATTTGTTTTGTGCTTTGGATTTTACTACGAACTCTACGTTGAATATCGCTGCAGTTGAAAACTTTACAAACGTCGGCATGGTTACACGAATTACATCGTTCCTCTTAAGATGTTGACCAATTACATCCTTTGCCAGCTCAAATGTTGTACCATCTATGTTAAGCTCAAGAGTTGGATGACTCCACCTGCAATGTACTATAGTACCGTCGTTACAGGGATAGGTATATTGATCACCGACGCCGGTAGATACACTAATTGTCTTCTTTGCGGCGATTCCAGAAAATGAAATGAAAGTTTCATAAGACAGATCGATATGATCAACAATATGTTTCCCAAATTTATCCACTGTCATTTGATGATGAAGATGACCGCCAAATTTATCTATTGGCATCACTGGTGGACGTATAGTACTATCTGTAGTGATAGTCGTAGTAACAATGAAAGAAAATGATTGTAGTGGTAGGTTTATAACAAGTTCTGTTACTTTATTACTTTTGCGTTACGTAGTTCATCAATTATATATATTATTTCGTTGTGATTGCTAGTATTTCCTGCCGACATTGATCCTAATAATTCCCTTAACCAATCGACTAACTTATTCGGATTATTCCACGGTACAAACTCAATAGGTTTATTATTGTATCGCAATAGCTGCAGTCCACCACCTCTTTTGGATATAGAAGTTGTTCGAGATCTGGTGGCTGGAGGTGCAATAGACGATGTGGCAGAACGTTTTCTAGGCTGAAGTAATGGTTTAATGATTTCAAGGTACTTCTTACTATTAGTTCCTCGGATTTGATCATCAGGGTTATAATTACGTCGGGCAGCATGCGTACGACGCAAAATGTCATTGTAGTGCTGTAGATCCCTCTTTTGTATCCCGTAGGAACTTTTTAAAAAGTAGTTCATATAATCCCGGTGTTCCTCATAATCTAGGGATGATCCATCGGGAAGAGCGATTCGCAAATTTTCTCCAACAAAATCTAGTTCAGCATCGCCTATAAAAATTTCTCTTCTTCAGGAATAAAATGCACATCGTACGTTAAGTCATATTCATCTTCGGTATCTCTAAAGATACCTTCGACGTAGTATTTCGCTAATCCTTGGTATTGATTAAGATACTCTTCAAAGGCGGGTTGAGATCCAGCAGCTAGTAGTTCCGATTTCAATTGTTGTAAAGTAGGAATTTCCACCTCGTCGTCATGTGTGACATCAGCAATTACAGATTCCTGTAGAGGTGTGGGAATGGTGTCAGGAACAATAGTACGCGGCTCCTTACGTATTCTAGAGGATTTCGGTGTATAATGTAAAATACTTCATTTTCATGTGCAATGGACTCCTTTTTCCGACTTCTGGCGTAAGGGGTTCAGCTTTGATGAGAGAACCATCATTTTTAGTAAGTAATTGTTTTAATGGTTGTGTAATAGGTTTAAAGTGTGCCTCCATTGCACGTTCTGTAAGTGCAGTATCTTCTTTCAAACTAGCATATTTCTGTTGTATACTCTTGCGAGCACGCAAAATGTCTTGTACTAAGCGCTCCTCCATTACGACTGTACGTTGACAGTCCTAGTAGATTATTTATACTGCAATGAAACAGTCAAATCTCTTACGGTAACGGCCGTTATTAACATCGCTTTCTTTATCAATCACAAGAAATCCGAATTTATCACGCCAGCAACAGCAACACAAGTCTTTAAATTTATCAAATGACATATCGACATTAACGTGATCATCGTACACATGCTTGAGATTAGTGTGATCTTGTTGAAAAAGTACAAGTAAATTCGCATTATCACGTATAAGCTGTTTTGGAATTGAAGAATACGTTTGACACAGATAGAAACAATCATTATTTCGATGTCTGCCAAAACAAAAATGATCTCTAATTTCGTTTTGTTTATGACATGCTACATCATCAAAAATCATTATTGAATTTTTACGGGACTCACTGGGAGGTATAACATCACTATTATCACTATATTCGAAATACCTAATTTCCTTTATGGGTGCCAGTAACTCCCGCAGGTACTGGTATTTCGGTTGGTATAGAGATTTGCAATATATATAGACATTTTCAAAACGTACGCCATTTGGATGTTCTAATAAGCTAATCATAACATTGGTTTTTTCACAGCCGGATAGTCCGACGATTATACCTCGTTTACATCCCCCTTTTAGTAAACCGCGGTGTTTAGAGTACTGCTCCTTGTTAGGAGTAATGTCATAATTTTTGATAGGTAATTCTGTATCTTGCGGAATGAAACGGATGTCACCCATTATGGTACTAAACCACGACTTGTATGACGCTTCTATATATCCACCACGTGCAGAAAGTAGTTTAGTAGTGAAGTGTCAGGCAGTGTGGTATGAAGTATATATCCCAGCGTCAGAGGAAAAAAAAAGGTTCAGGATTAATTAATACTTTAATAAATAAATTACCCCTGGAGTTGCATATACCCGGATATCGATATTGTGGGCCAGGCACCCGTTTACAAAAACGATTAGCTCGTGGCGACAAAGGTATTAACGCATTGGACGAAGCGTGTAAAGAACACGATATTGCATACTCCCAGTCAAACGATCTAGGACAACGACACATAGCAGATAAGACTTTACAACAAAAAGCTTGGAATAGATTTCGTTCTACCGACGCTACCTTTGGAGAAAGGGCAGCTGCATTAACCATAGCTGGCATAATGAAAGGAAAACGGACAATGGGAATGGGTGGCAAATCACGGAAAGGACAAACGAAATTGGGAATGGGAAATAAATCGCGACGAAGGAAGCATTCTCGCAGAGCAATTTCGTTTAACAAAGCAGTCCTTCTAGCCCGACGTCGTGTTGGTGGTAAACTTCGATCATCTTTAAAAGCGACAATACAGCAAGCCTTGAGCGCTCTAAAACACAAAAAAATTATGTCACCCAAGAGCAGAATATTGCCAATACCAAAACGTCATACCTCTTATTCCCCTCTTTGCAGCATTAGGAGCCTTAGGGTCTCTAGGTGGCGGTGCTGCGGCAGTCGCAAAAGCGGTAACTGACGCAAAAGCTGCGACAAAAACGTTAGACGAAACCAAACGACACAACCAAGCAATGGAAGCAGCTGCATTAGGAAAAGGTTTATACATAAAGCCATATAAACGAGGGTTAGGTATATATTTACAACCGTATTCAAAAAACTCCCACTGAAGCTACCACGTCACGCCTTAAGTAATGTTGAGCTATCAAAATTTGTGGAGCAATTACAGATTCCCTATTTTAGAGGGATATATATGCGAGATAACTTACCTACACGAATCCATGCGAATGAATGTGGTATTGTGAACCTGGATGATCAAACTAACAAGGGTACACACTGGACAGCTTACATTAAGCGTAACAGGCATATTACATATTTTGATAGCATAGGACATATTAAACCACCCTTTGAATTACTCCACTATTTTAACAGTGATGGTAGCAGAAACACAATTGAGTATAACTTTACCAAGGTTCAAGATTTTGATACATACAACTGCGGTCATTTAGTCTTACACTTTTTATATGACTACTCGTACTGATTTTCAGTAGTCGTTACGTGATCGTAATGTCGTACACATTTACATTTACCGGCAAAAAGTGTATCTTGCAAGCAACCTTTAATCCACCGATTTTTCTTGAGAATGAGTCGGAATACGTAATGGGATTGACTAGTTTTGAATCTTTCAATACTATACAGAATGTTACTTCAAAGAATAACCAACTCGTATTTGGAAACGATAAAATTACAATACCACCAGGATCATACGAAATCGCGGATGTGAATAAATATATTAATGAGTTAGTGAAAAGATCGAAAGCATTTATGCATTTACAAGCGAATAATAATACTATGAAAGCAAGTATGAAAGCAACCCATGACATTAACTTCAATGTGGAAAATTCGATAGGACCTATGCTGGGATTTAATAAAACTGTTTACCAGGCTCAGAAAGTGCATACCTCTGATACTCCTATTAACATTATCAAAATTAACTCATTAATTATCGAGTGCAATATAACAAGTGGTAGTTTTAAAATGGTGAAACATCACACATAATTCATCAGTTCTTTCCCAGTGTACCAGCGGGGTATAAAATAATAGAGTCCCCTCAACATGTCATCTATCTACCTATCAATACATCTACCATTTCGACAATAACACTTAAAATAGTAGACCAAGACGGAGAT
This sequence comes from Vesta saturnalis, assembly GCA_036346205.1. Lineage (NCBI taxonomy): Eukaryota > Metazoa > Arthropoda > Insecta > Coleoptera > Lampyridae > Vesta > Vesta saturnalis. The sequence continues at coordinate 6,327,419 of JARFJB010000001.1, forward strand.
CTCGTCAATTTTAACGGGAAGTCATAACGATAGGACTACATTTAAAGAAAATATGGTGACGCGCTATAACACATGTGCATGTACCCAGTGCAAATCAAACTATAAAAGATCAAAGTGTGGAAAGGTGAGAGTCAGTAAGCGTTCAGCACCCAAAGCATTGACACCGCAGAACAAAGCATTATTTGAAAGTCTCGGCTTTACAGTACTACAATGAGTATATTAAACGTTAATGAAAAATTTGTCGTTGATAATGCTATCGTTAATTCCGAACTGCATACTCATCAGCCATACACTACCAGATTTGGAAACAATGATGAAATCAGGATACCCATTCAGGAAGACATGTGCACTCTACCATCCGAAAGCTATGTCTACGTAGAGGGACGATTATTACGTCAGGATGGTACTGTCTCTAACACCGCAAGGTTCGTTAATAACGGTATCGCATTTTTATTCAGTGAAATTAGATATGAAATGAATGGAATAGTGGTAGATTCCGTAACGAAAGTAGGATTAACGTCGACAATGAAAGGATTGGTATCATTGACGTCCAATGATCTCGCCCGTCATGAAAATGCAGGTTGGTTTCCTACTGCAAACAGTACACTAACAAATGCTCAAGGATACTTTAACGTTTGTATACCGTTGAGAATGCTACTTGGCTTTGCCGAAGATTATAATGAAACAAATTGCCATTTTGTTTTAAATCACCGTATCCCTGGCATACGTTGGATGCAGAGAGTCGTCGTCAAGCTACTTGGTTAATGCAAAACCAGCACTGTATTAAATGGGAAGAAGGGTATACACCACACACACTTTCGAAGAATCTCGAGAGATTGATTCAGCCAACAGATTCTATCTATGTCAAGGGTAGAGAGAAAGCAGATTACATCAGAAAATTTGTGACCCAGCCTGTTATTGAACTTGAGGAAAGTCCACCTTCCTGCTATGCAACCCGTTTGTTACTTTCATTGTAAATCATTATGTCACTGCGCTTTGTCTACGGTATACTATTTATATAATACATATATAATGCAATAAGTCTTGTAACATTTTTAATAAAAACTAGTAAATAATCATTCTCGTATTTTTTTATTTATGGAACATAGTATTTGTATAGCATATATTCTCTTAATAACGAATTAGTACATAATATCAATATATGTTAAACAACTAAAGGAATAATACAAATTATTATTAATATTAGTTTCATTATGGAGAGACTATAGGAAAGAAACTAGTATGTCAGTACCCAAACTATTCTTCTTTCGGTTAATACAAATTCATTTGCTTAGCAACCTGCAATAGTTCGCTCAACGGATCAGCATTCTCCAATTCCGGTATTTGCCAATGCCCCCACGCCAATGTGGAACACGTATCACGTAGTCGATATCGTTTGTCATCCTGGGACCTAAAGGCAATTTTGTTTAACATTTCGGTATATATATCATGTAAGGTTGATCGAAATACAAGCATTTTACACATTACTGTTTTATCCGACCCCTCCGCAACCGCTTTGTAGTCTACTTCCGTCAACACTTTCTGAATAACAACTTTCTTAACACCTTTCGCTTTCTTAACAACTTCATTATCAGCAAGCTTCAGACAGTATGACTTCGATCCAGCACCATAAAAATAATGAATTGCTTTCCCTGCGTACTCATCTTTCATTCGTCCAACAACGGAAGCAGTCGTAGGAATACCATGCAACTCATTATGATAGTTGGAAGTATCATATTCGTCTAAATTATTTCGCATGTGTGCATACATATCATCAGTTACTATCTCAACAATCAAAGAATCGTGTCAGTATAGAGCAACGTGACATTCTTACCATAATGAGCTCGTAAGATATCATAAAAACCGATACATTATAATTTTGGAAAGATCTAAAATACTGAATCCGACATAAACGGGTTTGTCATACGTAACTACCTGTTTCGACAATTCCGCCGCAAACAATTTGTCAGTGAATTGAATAAAATTTTTAAATTGCGGTTTTGCAACGTACCGTGCTAGACCTACCCGACGACCGTTATTTTCCCAATGTGTTAACAGTTTAATAACTCTTCGTTTACCGACATTTTCCATTGTTTTACCAAACACGCCATTATTCATAATTTTATAGAAATCCTTTTCGAACTTGTTCAGTGCTGTGTTGCGGAGAGCGGTATTAAGGTCTACGTATGGTATTAGCCACGGACTCTGACGAAAGCGTAAAACCCTATGAATACGAGTAACAATTAAGCCATGCTCTATACATTGTTTTAAATAGCGGTAATGTATAACGTAGTTGGTCTTATCACACAGGTTAGGGATTAACTTCTCCTCCTGGGAATGTGGTGCGCAGATCATTTCAGGACAAAACGGATAATCGTTGTGTTCGTCATGCAGATGGTGGGGATAATGTATATCAACCTCCAGTACAAATCCAACATCGGCGTCATCATCAATCTTTAATACGTCAAAGTGATCTATTTCCTCTTGCGGTAACCACATAAACCCATCGTGGGGCAGGTATTGCTTCATACTCCACCGTATAAATTCGTGGCATCTAAATATTGTAAAAACACTTTCGGTTGTTTAGGATCATAGTTTGGAACAAACTCGTTATTAGCGATGCTTCTCCGCTTGATACAAGTACTTACTCCACCCCGAATACCTTTTTAAAAAGTGATACATATCCATATCCGTCAATAATTCTAGCTCTACTTTCGTACATTTCAACATGGCATCCCACGCCAATCCAGGCAAAGTGACATACTGTGCAGGTTCTAACCCATACACACCCATACATAATCTCCTAAAGTTTTCAAACACGTCAGCCAATAACAACACATCTGATTTTAAATAAATATCAGCATAATCACCTAGTGTATTACACTTAAAGTGATCCCATACCAGTAGAACGCGACAGTATTCGTCATCGGAAATATTTGCATCGCGCATTTTATCGTAGAACTTTGTCATATGATGGCACCGTGACGTCGTTCAATTTACTAAAGCTGTCTACGTACGCATAAGGAAACTACCTTTCTTTCTCACTAAGTGGAAGTCGCTATCATTACTAAAATATTTCCGTACCTCCATACATTGATCATCTGATAAATTCTGAGATAGAGTATCTAAGGATGCAGCCATGAATCTACAACTATCGACGAAACGTAAATTAATGTATTTCTTTTCCTGATACCATGACTGTTTACATATTCATCAACAAAATGTGCTTACCAAACGTTATATATTTTTCACTGTTAACCGGAAGTACGGTAATTTCTTCCGTTTCACTCGCTAACTGTTTAATGAACAGGTGAACATCATAACCACTGAGATTATGTAGAAAAACGGGAAGAAATGTAGGCACCTGATAGTTTAAGTTACACGTTGAATGTGCTGCACCACGATACTTACCAGTAACGTGACAGTGATCTCGTACTTTCGGATTTGTCGGATCGCCCGTAAAGTGCTTACCGCATATGTAACAACATACACTGCATTCATACGTAACCTGCTGTTCATCCGTTAATGGTGTCATTGGGACAATAGCTTTGAAATGTTCATTATATATCCGTTTTACATCACTTTCCAGTCGTCTTATAAATATCTCCCCTGCATTGCTCCCCCTATACAGCTCTAACTTAGACCACGCATCGTTTACACTAGACTTTATATAATAACTAAACGAGTATGGTTCGTGTTTACACGTTTTTATGGTGAACGGTTTTTCGGGATCTGGTTCAGCCGTATCTACCGGTACTAAGAGCGCTTCAAAATCTGCATATATTACGAATGGTAGAACCATTTGTTTCCGATAGTTCCGAAAAGCGAGTATATTTTCCGCATAGAATTCCCCGGTAATGTCTTTTTTTTGTTTCACACCCGGTAATTTTGTATATACGAAGTTACAGTCGTGTGACACGTGTCGGGTTAATTGCTCCTCGGATCTAAAGTAATACAAGCATGCATCACAAAAATACATTGCTCCGTTCCGCCGAGTTATTTGGTTGCTAAGTAAACGAGAAAAATTTTTTATCCATACATAATGCTGATTATCTGTTTGGTTACTGACTAATAATAATAAATTAACATGAACTGCCTGTTTGGCTTTGGTGTAGTATAGAGGCCCCACTACCTCCGTGACACGGTGACCATCACGATACGTATCGTCTAACCCATAAACATTAATGGAAATGTTGTTATTGCTCTCAAACGTTGAAATATTCGTCAGCTTAACAGGGAACTGTACACCAGTCCAGTTGAATAACGTCTGGAAATCAGGGTAAGAAGATGTGCGTTGTGGTACTCCCGTTGGTGTCACTAGTGCCGATACAACAGCCCATGCAAAGCAGCAATTATCATTATTTTTACATTGACTATGGCGTGTTTATGTGCGATTTCGGCGGGGACAACCATATAGGAAGAACCCGTGGTGGGCGCAAATTTCAACAGGTTGACCTCTAAATATACGAATTGCACCAGGGACCACCCTAAAACAGTTGTTACTAATCGATTACACAATGACTCACACTTACCAGAATCTTTATGCTGAAATTCGGATTGCTTTGCATCCAATATTTCACTTATTTTTTGGAAATACTCTTCTAACACCGACCCTACACTGAGAATATCATACTTAGTCTGAAACGATTTCAGTTCTGTGCTTTCCCTACTATTCAAAGGTATAAACCAAACAGCTCAACATTACATTTTAATGAGTAGTGTTTCTGCAACTGATTTTGTACTACCTTCAATACGTTCCCTTTAACCTCTGCCATAAAGGTGGACACATCAGTATGAGTATTGCATGGTGACAGGCGGTGTGACACAATGCGTTGTTCAAACACATTTCGAATCACTTCGACCCCAGTATCGACAAGGAAACATACATTTGCTTTATGCCTATTGCTTCTGAGGTGTCCTTGGAATGCATACCTAGGTACATCCATTGAACAATCTGTGCAGTGCACACTCTCACCATTGTTTTTTGGTTCTACCGGTTCATCGCGTTGGTCAGCCTTCCGCTTCCTTGAGTTGCTCAACCCTGATGGTCCGGGTTTCGCATTATCCTTCACATAGTTTACCCCAGATGGTCCTGCTTGCGCAAAGGAATCAGTAACATGTCTATGTACTGCTTTGTTATCGTCGGAAGTGCTTCCTTGCACCACATTGCTCCCTGTGGTTTGGTTTTGCAACGAAACCTCCTGCATGCCAGATGGTGGATTAGATACTGACATCCAGCATGTTGTTTTTTGATGTCTCAGTAAAGAATCCTTTCGACAAAATTTCTTGAGACATTCACATTGGAACATTTTTGCTGCAACAAAGAAAGAATAATAACTATATGCTGAAGTGTAGGTTGATGTGAATAAGGGTACTGGATAGGAAGGGTGGCCGGGAGAGATGCAATACGAAACTAACACTTACTATTCTTTGAAGACATGATGTAACACCGCTTTATAAGACTTGAAACTTTACTTGGTGGCGCATAAAGACGGACTGACACTGTAGTGGAACCGCTCCGTCTTAAATACTAAATTTGAAGTGTTGGGGTGAGTGGGGGGAAAGTGGAATGAGGGGCAGAAGTGGTGAAACCGGACAGTTGCGCACGCAACTGTCTGGCCCAAGTGTCCCCCATACCTACTAACTCCAGAACGAAAAGACCTACTTGCTTAAAATTTTGTATTTACGCTTCTTCTCATTTGGAATAGAACTGATTAGATTTCTGGCAGAACTCCAGCGATGGAGAGGGGGAGTTTCTAAAATAGTTCTAACAACAGTTGCATACTTCAAGTAATAAAATACCCACACATAGACCTTAAACATATAGACAACTTATATCCCATACCTTTTTTTATGCAATGCATAATTGAGCTGCAAAATCCTAAGGTGAAATTTTAAATGTTAGTTCAAATTTTTTTCAATATCTAACTAACAATTAGTTTTATAAGAAAAGGTGTGAACATTTTTTTTTAAGAAAATTTACTTATATATAACTTCAGTTGTGTACCAAGAAGAGGCGCAACGGTATATGATTTTGTGTATGTTGGGTTGCCTAATCGAACTTACAAACTTATAAACGGCTTTTGCAGATAGTTGAAAAAGCAAGATTTGGTTTACCTGCACCTCGTGTTTACTTTATTACAGGTATTACAAATATAATTATGATTTTCCTGCTTATTGGCAATATCAATATAAACACTTATCTATATATAATAATAAAAATAGTTTATTTCCCACAGTAAACACATATTACACGTTATAAGTAGTAAATGAATTTGTACAAGCGCGCCACTAATAAAAAAAAAATAGAAATACTAAATATTCTAGCAAATAGCGAACTATATCAAGATCATAAGAAATGTATAATTCTAACCTTTGTAACAGTTTTATTTAAAAAAAGTTTAGTAAACGATATCTCAATACATAAGGAAGTGTTTAAAATGAATAACCAGTTTATGCAGAATTCTTACTTCATCTGTCCTGTAATTATGTTTGTAATTTTTTTGTCAGATTTTAATTACCTTTTTTATTTTCAGCCAGAATTAATTTTTGAAACATATTGAATAAAAAAAAATGATTTCCCTTTTTATTATAAGACATGTATTTGTTAAATAAATAGGAATATTTTCCATTCTAAGGACATAAGAAAAAAACCTACAGGTATTCATTGTTGTACTCTGACTTATTAGCATACTCGATTTGTATAAGATTATACAATCTCTTTGAACTTATTTTATTGATGTAAAAATCGTCAATTTATATCTAAATCCTTTGTTTAAATGGTAATTAAAAATTTGAGAGCATCATTTTGCAAGTTTTTATGTAAAAAAACGGATCTATTTATATAAATAAATTCATCTCTCATTATCATGCCTATTTTAAGTAACTAATAAGTATTTTAAAAATTGTTTACGAATGCAATTTACATCTGATTATTACTACGTCTATAAAGGTAATTTTGTCTGCATATAAACCAACAGGTTTTTTCCAGCCAGAATTACTTTAAACATTTTTTAATGAAAATTAATTAAATCATTCAATAAGAAAAACAAATCGTCAATTTATATCTAAATCCTTTACCGTTTAAAAATGGGATATATTATATACGAATGTATGTATAAAAATGAGAGGTCATCTCTCTCTCTGCAACTACAAACCGGATAGAGAGTAAACGAACTGGTGTGATTACTACAAAAAATAATTGCTATATCATGTAATTTACATACTCTCTTCAGTAATATCAAAAATTTTTAATTTACTATTTCCTAATTACATTTGCAGTATAATTAGCTAAATAAATGGTATTTGTTTTGCAACTCCTAGTAAATAAACTAATAAGTATTGTTTACGAATTCTACTGCAACAGTTGACTATTACAATGTATCTAAAGGTCAACTGTCTAGACTAAAATCCACGCAATACGGGTCATATTCGCTAAAAGTTGTTTGTTACTTTGTATTATATATTTTTTTCTTTTAATACCCGTAGTTGATCTAGGTCAGTGCCAGAGACCTGCAACCAATAGGAAAACAGATTCGCGCGTTTCAAGGAATCTTCATGCTATATAAGAGTTGCATAAAACGCATTTACGTTATGATCTCGAGTATTCCAAGTATTAATCGTCGTTATAGTTACGGATTCCAGAGACTGGGAATCTGGCTCGAGATTCAACACTTCCTTAGGGTGTACAAATCTAACTTTGTACCCCTAAGGCCTTCTAACCAGCATCCACTTCGACCAACACTTCTGAGCACCTACTCCGTCGTCGGTAAGCATAATGTACGAGTGTGTGAGTGTGAGTGTGTGTTTGAGTGTGTATTTCAGTATGTGTTTTAGTGTGTGTTTTAGTTTGTGAGAGCGCTGAACGGCTTGGTACCACATGTCACACGGTGAATACTGCCTCATGTTGCACACCCCTAACACAACTTTTTTTTTGATGTGTACGATGACGACTATTATATATTATGTGATGAAGTATGTTATGTTGATTTTTTTATGTATGTAGTGTATAGACTAATTATTTCCTGTCAGTCTAGTAGTATGTTCATCGCTGCTAACATGTGTAACCTAAACTTTTCTAATCCTCAGTATTACAACTGTTTTGATATAAGCTTACTAACGTATGTACTAAATCAACATGTATTATTCCTATAGCAAATCATATATCTGCGTAATGTTTCTAAATATAATTTATATGTCTGATTTAAATGTATATAAATGTCTTTAATTCTATATACAATTTGTACATGTCTGTCTACGTGAATTAAATATATTAACATATCGTTTTCTTTTATTTTGGTAAAAGTAAAATATATAATTTGTACACGTCTTCATTTCTATATATATAATTTGTACATGTCTGTCTACATGAATTAAATAAATTAACATATCGTTATCTTTTATTTTGGTAAAAAGTGAGGGTGAGCAAAAATTCATACAAAAAAACATACAAGTAGACCAAAAACATACAAGTGGACAAAAAAAATACAAGTGGGCAAAAACATACAAGTGGGCGCAACCAGGTCACACGGATGTTATTGTGGAACATGAATAGGTCGCACGTATGGCCTTGTAATAGTGGAACAGGAAAGCGCGTTAGGTCACAGTGATGGCCTTGTAATTGTGAAACAGGAAAGCGTGGTTTTGTCGCACGGATGGCCTTGTAATAGTGGAACAGGAAAGCGTGGTCGGATAGCCTTGTAGTCGTGGAACAGGAAAGCGGTGTTTGTGACCCTGGTTTTGTGGTAATGATATGTCACAGTGATGGCCTTGTAGTAGTGGAACAGGAAATCGGGGTTTGTGACCGTGGTTTTGTGGTAATGATGTGTAATTAGGTCACACATTGCGCTTTTTTGACCTTGGGACGGTGGGAAACCTGTTTTTGTGCAACCTTGGAAATGTGGGGCCTTGGAAATGTGGTGTGTCCCAAAAGTCTCCAATCTTACCTACTGATGTGTTTTGACGAAAAAGTACGGCATTCGACCCAAAATAAATGAATAAATGCTCAATGGGTTGAAATACTTGCCTGTTAAAAATATTCCGTGTTGGTAATATGGCCAATGCTCTTCCTGAGCGAGTATCCTCCGTTATCAACAAAGCTCGGACATCAAAAATAGAACCAATTATGAGTTAAAATTAAAGTTAATTGTAAAGCAGTTTACAAGATTAATGTGACAATTTTTATAATATGATAAAATTAAATAATGCAATTTTAATCATGTTTCGTTCGACAGAAAAACGTTTGTAGTTTAAGTTGAGCTAGAAGTTGAAATAAATAAAAGGTTGACTATATTGGTTGCATGTAGCCAACCCAATACCTACCTGTCTCTGTATACCATATTGTCACTTGACCACTTTAAAGTCTCCCAATACGAAGAACGCTGGTTGTGCGCGATTTTTCAATATATTATTATGAATAGTAACTTAAATTTTTTATGAATGTATTAATATAGGCAGGACATCTGCACACTATTGAAACAACAGCCGCCTTAACTTCACCTTTTTTTTCTGCGAGGGTACTGACTAAATAATAATTGGTAGTTTGTTCTATGTTCTCCAATCGAAAGTAAAACCCGAATAAAAGCATGTTTCCAGTGGTGGATTTTCGAATAGGCCGAATAGGCGCGGTGACAAATTTTTTTCGTCCGAAAATAATTTATAGTAAAACAATAAACTATTGTTTATATTATTATGTATCGCGAAATTGCTTTTAAGCTATTTTGTAAGTATTTTCTGGTTTAAACAGAATTAGGTAACAGAAAAGGGTCTGTTACACAAAAGGATTTTACCTAAGTGGTTTTTACTTTAGAAAAATATAAATAAACCACAAAATCGTATTAGTCTATTGCTTTATTGAATAACCTAAGCCTGTCCTTCAAGGAAATTTTACCTGCCCTTAACCCAGACAGGCCTGAAACTTTTTTTTCTGATTTAGTTTTTTTTTTCTTTGGTTTAATGTTATTTATTAAAGGTAAAAATAACTAGCAAAACAAAAAAAATAAGTACTTGTGCATTTGTTTAAAAAGTGGTGTCCTTTTAAAAGGACAGTAGGCCTTTATGCTACTAAAACAATTTTTTTATAAACATTTTATTTATTTATAAATATAACAACAAATCTTAATTGAAACTGTAAACTAAACTATAAACAAAGTTTTTAATAAATATTTTATGTCGACGTATGATATTGCTTGAAACATATCTTAGGATGTAGAGCAACGCCAGATTTTTCGCAATTAAATTGTACCTTCTTGTGGCAAAACGCCTAGCGTGTTTGATTTTCTTGGTACACTATAATATGATTCAGTCTGTCAAACCGTGAATACATATGAGATGTACAAGATGGTTTTGATGGGCCTCTTTTCTTTTGGGTTTTATGTTTCTAGAATATTTTGCCCAATAGCTCGTCTAAATGCAAGATTATCCATTTCCCTCCTGCATTTCGATGCAGACGCCACGCATTTTGCACAGCCATGTCAATACATTGAGCAAATAATGGGAAATACCATTTCTTGCCACGTATGGATATTCTGTATAAGCTAACGTTCTGATCGCATCCTCCCATGTTTTTGTTATAATTTTGAATCAAATTTGGTTGCTCAATATAAATATGTTTTTTTTCTTTGCTAGAATAGCGTTTCACTCGTGACAAAGGAGCGACTGAGTTAAAATTTGATGCAATTGTAACAACATTATTGTCGTTCTATTTGCAAACTAATATGTTATTCTTTTTTTTCTAACATATATGATCCTTTGATTCCTTTCAATTTTAACTCACAAAGTAAAGGTATTGAGGTGAAAAAATTATCGAAGTATACATGAAATGAATAATCTTTCCAATGGGATTGCAACAAATCTGCGTATTCCAAAATTACACCAAGACCTAACTTTTTGTACTGATTATCTAGCACTGTTGATGATCCCTGGTAAGGCTCAAACCACACTGTATATCCTTTCATGGTAGTACCCATCCACAATTTATAACCCCATCTAATGGGCTTTCCTCGGATGTATTGTTTACAGCCATGACGACCATAATATGGCACCATGGCTTCATCGACACTGTGATTTTCTTCAAGTGGCGCAAATGCTAGGAATTGTTTGTTTATAGCAAAAAACAGAGGCCTGATTTTTGAAAATTTGTCTTTCTGATTTAATTTCGCATTGCCATTGAAATGTATATTTTTCATAATTTCAATAAAACGAACTCTAGGAATGGCTTGAGAAATCAGTTTATTTCCGGCATCATCTGAATTTTCCCAATACATTTTTTTCCTGGGTAAACACACATATCCGGTTACTATCAATACGCCAATAAAACATCTAATTTCGTTAGCTATTATATTTCCAGCGACATTTTTTTGTAACGCATACGTGTTGGTATATGTTGTTATCATATTAATTATTTCATCATTGATAAAATTGTTAAAATATTCCATAGGGGTCAGAATTTGTAGTAATGCAAAGGCCTACCGTCCCTTTAAAAGGACACGTAGGTTTACAGTGGATTAGCGAAGACATATAAAAATAATATTATGCAATGTTGCATCAAAATTGTGCAATAACCTTTTAGCAATATAATTTGAAAATATTATTCATCTAATATTAAAATTAATACATATAATACGTACCTCCACTCACACATGTCCACAGGTACAGAAAACATCTTTAAATTTTCACTTGCTGGCTGATTACACTTGCAGTATTTGGGTAACAACTGACATAAAACACATGAGCAAATCACTCTCTGTAACATATGACTCACACCATCTGTCAGCGATGAGTCAAACTTACACAATATTAAAAACATACAGTGTCCTTTTAAAAGGACAGTAGGCCTAAGGCCTAACTGGGTTAAGTGTTGAAATATTGTAATGTAACTATATAATACATTTATACATACTTACATGTAGATTCCACGTATAACCAACAGATAACAAAAGAAATATAAGATAATAGGTTTTTAATTATATTGTTTTTGCGAAAGGCGACAGTATTCTTGTGTTATTGATAAACACGTGCATTCTTCAAAGGAAGCAGTTCTGCTGCATTTGCATTTTATAAACCTTTGGCTTTAGTTTTCACTTAAGAGTAGCGATCGCAGTAGTTGTTTATTACTGACAAATTTAAGCCTAACAAAATACACATACGTGTAGTGATTTGTGGCAGTGAATAAATTATCTAAGTAGTGTGACGTGGTGTACTGTTGTGTAAACAAACATGTGTAAGTCCTTTATCTCTATAAATCAATTTTATTAAACACGATATTAACAGAAATTAGATATTTCTACAATTAAAACAAGATTAAAACGCCCTTTTTTTATTTTACAGATAGCGTAATAGTAATGGCAGATGGACGTAAGCGACTTGGTGGGTGGGAGTACAAAAAAATTGCAGAAGGAAAGTTAAAGAAATAAAAAGAAATTCTAGAAAAAACAAAAAGAATCGATTCATTTTTTTCAAAAACTTCGCCATCTAGTTCGAATTCATCGAATATTGTTCATTTAGAAAGTGCAAAAATTTCAGAAGATCCTAATATTACGTGCCCCGATAAAAATAGCGAAGATAAAATCGACCAAATTTTGGTAGAAGGCACATCCTTCTTCCATATCTTATCAAATTGATATAGATCCTGCGAGGTGGATAGTCACTAATGAATTAATAAATTTTGTTATTAAAAATGGCTTTTCTCAAAATATGGAAGTCAATTTTCAATCTTCAAAGCGTATTTATAGTGATCACGTACGATACTTCTCTCCTACCATTTTTAACAGACAATTACGGAATGGGGAAATATCTTATAGACACAGGATAATTTATTCTGAAAGTACAGGAAGTATTTTTTGTGGTCCTTGTCGTATGTTTAGCACGTGCAGAGATACGTATTTTGTTGATAAGGGTTTTAATGACTGGAAGAATTTAGTGAAGTGTGTAGAACAGCATGAGCGTTCAATAAAACATAGAAATTCTGTAGTCACTCTTAAAATAAGAAGTTCAAGCCAGAATGTAATAAACCTTATATGCAAGGATGTTATCGAAGAAAGGAATTACTGGTTCGAAGTTTTAAAACGGGTTGTTGCGATTATAAAAAAACTAACTAGCCCTGGACTTCCGTTAAGGGGATCTGATGAAGTTCTTGGGTCGAATCATAATGGAAATTTCTTAATGGCCGTAGAGCTACTAGCTGAATTTGATCCTTTCCTTAAAGAACATTTAAAGAGATATGACAGACCGGGTAGCCGTAAAACAAATTATCTTTCTTCAACTATATATGACGAGATAGTTCTCATAATGGCTCAAAAAATAAGAGTAGTAATATCACACAACATTAAAATCGCTAAACATTTTTCTATAATAGGAGATTCTACATCCGACATCTCTCATAACGATCAACTATCTATATGTATAAGATACGTTCGAGAATGTGGAACACCAGTTGACACTTTTCTTACTTTCATACCAAACACGGGTCACAAATCAGAAGAAATAACTAATGCTGTTGTTCAAAGTCTTACTGTTCATGAAATAAATTTAAACGATTGTCGCGGTCAGTCCTACGGGAACTTAGTCTGGAAAATATACGAACGGAAGCTTTTCAATTATGTAAGTCTTATTTTCGAAGATATATCGGAAGATGTTGTGGAAGAATGCTTACATTTAAAAGAGTTTTTAAAAGAAGACGATAAAACGCATATTTTTATCAACAATATGTGTAAATGGATGCAGGAAAAGAAATTGATAGACATATTTCCCAACATCCACATAGGCTTAAGAATATTTCAGTCCTTAGCTGTAAGTAATTGTAGCACCGAAAGATCGTTTTCATGTTTGAAAAGAATTAAGAATTACCTAAGGTCAAAAATGACTAAAACTAGGTTAAATGATTTATCGATTTTATCGATTGAATCGGACATGTTGGAATTGATTTCATTTGATGATGTTATCAAAGATTTTATCCACACAAAATGTAGAAGAAAACTTTAGTTAATGTAGGTTGAATATAGTTATACACATGATATACATACTTATGTGATTTATTAGGATTACGTCTATTCTTGTGCTCTAATGAGTTAACTATTATAAATTTTTACGTGTACTGTTTATTTAAGTACAGTGTGTTCTAGGCGGCATACGAAGTTCGCCTACAGGCGGCAAAACCTTAAATCCGTCTCTGTATGTTTCTTGTGTATGCTTATTAGTTTCCATGAATGAGTTCGGACGCATCTGTAACTGAGTGATTGTGTCAGCACTTTTATTCACATGATTGACAAAGCGTTACATCTCAACTGCTTACCATTTTTTTAGCATAAAGTATGTATCTGACTATAAAAGTATATCACAAAATACAGACGAGTGGATATACCTTGAAATGTGTAACAGCTGAGCTGAAAAATAAAATTTCAAGCAATATTACCACTGATCATTTACAGAAAAACCAAAATAAGTTCCCCCTTTAAAAAGGTACAGACTGTTTCGAAACGCTTAATACAATACCGAGTGCTCAATACAATCAGACAACGGCATTTACTACGTAAGCATAGTTGCTCTGGAAATATTACAAATGCATTAAAACATAAAATTGTAAGTTTAAGATACCCAACCATAATCTGCCGAGCATTGACCAAAGGAAAAACACTTAGAAATTTAGTTTTGCCCCAATTTTGAGTCCGATTATTTCGACAATAGCTCAAGAAAATATTGGTTGGGAATTGGAGATGAGTGCAAATAATTACATGATTAAAAATATTTCTTTATATTAATTGTGTTTTATGCAAAGAAAACTAACTAAATAAACTAATTTGATTTTTTTATTTTTTCAAAAACTAATTTATAGACAAAAGTGAGTATAAGATAATAAATAATTTTGCTTATGTGTTAAAATAATTCCGTAACCCCTGTGAATGTAAAATATCACATATAATTGTCCTACGCCCCACCTCGAAAATCTGCACCTGGTATGTGTCAAAAATACGTATTAACCCATTAACGCACATTGTACTTATTTGAATACAGCAGTTAAATTGGCTTAGTAATGCCATCTTTTATATGATAGTTGCAAGAAATCTAATACCCCTAAACATCAAATCATCTGATAGAAGTTTAACTTTTGTTTATTTTCGTTAGTTGTTTCATGTCTGAACACGTGCCATATTTTAAAGGTGTGCAATCATTTTACTAATTTATGGTAAGTTTTAATTATTAAGTTATTTTGGCAATCAATTAGTATTTATTGAAACAAAAGGAGTTAAATAAAAGGTGTAAGTATGTAAATATCTAAATTTAAAAATAAAGAATGCGGGGTATTGTGTGAAAGTTAAGTGTACTCAAATGAGTACAACGGGCACCTATAGGTGTTTTTCATATTTTGTAATTTTATTGCAGATATGAATTCCAACAATGATTTCGAAGTTATTGATGTTCGTTCTTTCTATGGCAAGAGATATAACTACCTACCATCAGCTTTAGAAGATATTCGTACTTCTACCTCACAGTCTGGAGTGGATATTGTTATTATACCTCCAGACCAAGATATTTTAACTGATGAAGAAAACATTCAAAAAGACGATATCTTAGATAAGAATTTTGAATTACCTGACGATGTTGTGGGAGAAATTGAAGTTCGGTACTCATCAGATGAAGAAAGCGACGTGGATGATAATGTGCGTTTGTCATTTAGATTGGAAAGTGGGCCAAATAAAAAAAAATTACATACTCTCAAATGGACAACAGACTACTACAAACATTAGTATGGTAGGAACGACAGGATGCAAAGATCGATTAGAACTTCTAAAACACGAACTTGAATACTTAAATGAAGTTGAGATATTTGAAAAGTTGTTCACTGATGAAATATTTGAACAGATACTCACTCAGACCAATTTGTACTCTTCCCAAAAAACAACCATGGTTTCTTTGTATCTAAAGCGGATATAAAAATATTTTTTGGAATCCTATTACATACAGTATATCATCAACTCCCAAGTGAAGGGGTGTATTGGAACCTTGACAAAGATTTAATAGTTCCGTTTGTATGTTCGGCTATGTCTAGGAATCGATTTTTAGAAATAAAACGCGTGGAGACTATATCAACTGGCAAAAGAAGATCCATATAGTAGTCTTCTTGATTTTCAAAGAGTACTTGCACGACATTATTTACGTTGTCAAAATCCGTTTTCACAAAATCACGACCGAGCGGTAATATTTTGCCCTGTGTAAAGAAAGATGAAGGAGGACATTTTCCCAAAAAAATTATTAAACAACTAAGATGTCTCCAGTGTCACCAACGAGCTCGATGGAGTTGTGAAAAATGTAAAGTAACCCTTTGTATTGAGCGAGAGTGTTTTAAACAATTTCATTTAAACTAATTTCCTAAGTACCACAGTAGAATAAAAAAAACTCTGTAGATCCCATTGTACTCATTTGAGTACATGTATATATCTCATAAGTTGTGTTTTTGACACATACACTTACATTTAATTTTTTGTTCATAACATTTTCAATAAATTTCTGTAAAAAAAATTATATGTTTTGAAATCCGAATACCGTGGGAGTTAATGGGTTAAAAAAATTCGCCTGATATATCTGTTGGTTACTTATCAGCTGTTTTACCTAGAGGAAAAGAAGTTACATTTTCCTGTTTAGGAATTTGGTATACCAAAAAATTGCCTAAAATATTTGAGATGAATAAATAGGGATATTAACCTTATTACGTAACTACCTAACCTAAATTTTGTGATAACAAAACAATTGATAGTCGTATCAAAAAAAAAACAAAACTACAAATTAGTAATCGACTATTGCAACTGCATACATTTTCAACTTCTGAGAAAGATGCGGTGGATACGTTCACTAAATCGAATATTGCTAACTCCTAGAAATCAACCACAAATTAATTTTTCTCGTAATAAGATTCGAACTGCTTCAGGAGGAATTGTTTCAGAACCCCCCCGAATACCATTTGGATTATTTGGAATAATTGCTACAGTTGTATCTGGTTTGCTTATTGGAGCTGCTATTAGTAAAAATATTGCAAATTTCTTGGAAGAAAATGATCTTTTCGTACCCTCTGATGATGATGATGATGACGATTAAAGTAATCATCTAAAGTTTTATTTATGTATTTTTTTAATTATGCTTAACGCAGACTCAATGTATTTATGGCTTTAAAAATAAGTAAATAGTAAAACAAATACTATATTTATTAATTAAAAAATTAAGTTCATATTTCTTAATATAAAATTATATGTTATATGTAATATGTAATTGGTTAATTTAAATTGTTTACAATATTTATAAAAAGCAACATAGAGAAAGGATGAACAATAAACTATAATTAATTATGATGTTAATGATTAACATTATTTAGAATGTTTAATATACACATTTACGTTCAAAACAATAAAAAAAATTATGTATTTGTACTTAAAATTTATAAAATTCTAAGTTCTGCACTACATCCGTTCCTTTAAATAAGTAAATTTAGTAATTAGGTAGAAAAAATGGCATTTTAATTAATAAACTAGTTTCACTTTTGATTGAATGGATAATTTTTAAAGGAACTAAAATTTGGTAACATACTTAAAACATTAAATTTTTCTAATGATTATAGATTAATTACAAAAAGGTACTCTGATACATGCAATAAGACCTGATAATGGCATTTGTATACTTGAGAGGCCCTGTGAATACATCAAAATTAGAGCCAAGTTTATAAAACAATCCTGTCCAAAAGTATATTTTCCGAACAATGCTTAAATCAAAGGATCAATAAATATTTTATTCCGGTGGCTTTTTGTGAGCACCCCAGCCATGGAAACATTTTGTAAATCGTTTCGACTCCTTGTTTTTCAAAGTTAATAGTAATTTTCTTGGTTTATCAGGTTGTTTGGCTCGCATATGTTGGATATAGACCTAAAAAACATTCAAGATCAAATCTTTCGTTAAAAAAAAAAATTAAAAAACGTACATGAGCAGACTTGTAGGCTAACTTAATTTCTACCTCACTACACTTTGCTCCAAGCCATAAAAATACTTGTTCACCATTATCCAAAATCATTATATCATCATCTGCCAAATCGTCCTTTAAATACATAAATTACTTTTTTGAAGATATATTGTATATAACAAACCTGGCAAAAATCAGAACACTTTTCAGATACAATAAAATACCCCTTTTCATTAGAACACCTAAATAATCTAGTATGATCCATAAAGCTTGCATTTGTTTCATATGGTTTTTTCCCACCAAGACCAACCCAGAAAAAGTTATCTGGTTCTTCACCTTCAGCAAGAACTTGTAAACTTACCCATGGACTATTGAACATTTCTTCTGCAATATCTTGTATCAAGTGAGCTTCATCAGGGTCTGCCTTTGATCCCACCCACACATAAACAACACCAGAATCATCTTCTTGTTCAAAAGGCACATTTAATATATAACTGCAACATAAAGTTACATTTTGATCTTTATTAAAGTACACAATAAAAATACCAAAACTGTGAATTAAGTGCAGCAGCATCTGGTTTTATTTGCAAAAGCCTTGTGTATAATGCACTTCCATTTGATCGCAGATGATAAAATTCAACCGCATTTTTATTTGTTTGTTTCCGTTTTCCCTGATGTATAATTAACTTCCGTTTAAAGTGTGCCATAAATTTCATATTTTCTTGCTGTTGATGTGTTCGAACTACTTCAAGTTTGTCTCTAAATAAAGCTTGAAATTTTTTTTGTAATGTAAAAGTGAAAGTTAGCCAGCCCATGTTTGAAGCTTCACGGCCTTGCCAAAAATACACAACACATTGAAAATCTTCTTCCAAAGGTTCCCCTTCTTCAGTATCATCAGCTGGTATCCAATATCTACACAAAAATACATAGCAATCCATTGAATAAAAATGACCCAACTCCTCTTCAGGCAATCTAATAAATTTCTTGCCTTCTAATACAAAAGCTTCCATTGCTTCCAAATCTTCATTCCATTCTTCCATTAATTGTTGTGCTTCAGATAAAGGCATAGAAGGTTGTCGTGGCATAAATAAGGCGGTTAAATCAGTCTTGGCTTCTTGTTGAAGTGCCCATTTTGTTAAATTAGCTCCTGTTTTTTGAACAGATTCTGCAGTACGTGTAAAGTCCACAGCAATTACTTCATCCCAACCAATAAATTTCAATTTGAAAACCTTAAAGTTTAGTCAATTGATACCATAAAAATTCGTAAGCGTGTTTTAGTTGAGACTAGGATAAATCCAAAACCTTTGTTGTACTTTGTAACTATACAAATTTCCTAGGCTGAACGTGATGGTCTATGAATATCAAAATAATTCGTTTTAAAAGATAATTTCAGCAAAGAGTCTTATGGCATGTTTAGAAGAAACTTTGATACTGTTGAGAAATATTAGACACTACCATGACAATATCATCGTTTTATTTTCGTGGGATAATATAACTAGCGTTATGATTATCATCGATTATTAATCATAACACGTGTTATATTTGGTAAGAGAATATAATGAACGTTAATAGAAAATATATTTTTTTAAAGTCTACAATTTAAAACGATCTGTCACTTTGACAGTAAACTATTTTATTCATGAAAATCATGTGACAGTCAACATGCGGGTGATAAAATTATCTATGGTTTGATAGCCTATTCTGCAATTTTGTTTTTGTATTTTAACCAATGAAAGTAATCAAAAATGTACCATGTGACATGTGAATTATATTCTCAGAACAACTGCATTGCATTTAGTTGAGCAATGAGAAAGTAATCAGTATTGTACATAAAAAAGTACAGAAGACCTGATTAATGTACATGTCCGGTTCTACATTTGCTTGTGTAATTTTAATGAATTATTAAAAAAATTCTGTTTGCAAACCCTCAAAAACTTTTGCAGAAATTTGAGATACAAGTTGAAATTCTTTAGTGAAGATGCAAATCAACTACTATATGGATGTTCACCCACACAAACAATACTTTACTTTTGTGATTCATAAAAAATAATCTGAATAATGTGTAAATAAACAAATTTCAAAATGTTTATGTTAAACTCTAATCGAGATGAAAATTAAACTGGGTTAAACAATCAGCTTAAATTATTACACATATAGCAACAATTGTTGGACTAATTGTATCCATGTTAATTGTAAATGATTTGGTCAAGCCAGTTTAATTTCTAAAAAAAACTCTGTATAGAAGTAAAATAATAGTTATGTATCGCTTTTTTAAAATCCGTCAAACTTATGACAATTGTTATACCACACAATTTGTAGAGATTGTAATTTGGCATTTAACAGTATTTAAATAAATAATTTTGATCAACTATCAATATTAATAATAGACTTCGAAATTGGACCCTCAAATCACCGGTTGTAAATGAACGATAATTATGCGTTTCAAATACACAGGGCCGTAGTTACAATGGGGCCTGGGGAGCCCCGAACCGAGATATGAGAAAAAAATTAGGAAACTATATGAAGAGAGTCAAGACGCCCCATTATTAATAATTTTAATATATAGTATTTGGGTATTTTACAATATTCGTTAATGATCATGAAAATCAGGATGATTGCAATTTCGATCCGATTGTAGTTCGATCCTTTTTAAAATGACAGGACATGTCAAAAACAAATCATGCAAATGAACAAACATTTACATTATAATATCACACATTTTATTATTAATATCGTAAACTATGCTATCATCTAGGTATTCATATATTAAATAGTAAGCTTTAGCGGTTAAAACCCTTCTTAGTTTGCATTTAAATTTTTTATTATCGTTAATAAGTCTAAAACTTACTGGTAATAGAGAGGAAGATATTACTTTTGAGTTTAGAAGGTAATAAAAACCATTAATGGCATTAATACTCATTATATAGTGCTAAAATTAATAAATATGTAGGCATTATAATAAGATTTTAGTATCTAATATTATGTATTGGCCAAAGGCTAAATGTTGAAAATTACCCCCTCCCATCCACTGCCCCTCTCACTTCGGGAGGGTCCTGTACAACTTTCTGCCCTGGGGCCCCTGAGGGCCTAGCTACGGCACTGCAAATACGTTTGTAATGAATTTGTATATAATTTTTCATGAAACTCCAACAAATACTTATCTACTCATTTATACATACTAGTAAATATAGTTATAATAATAACAATCAAGGTTGTTAACTAATTAGTTGAATGAGTAGTTACTAAAAAATAGTATTATGTAATTAAATAATAAAATGTCATGTTTTAAGTAGTAACGTGTAACATTTTATACCAAAATTTATTTTCGAAATAGACAAATATATTACGTTTGTACTAACTACTAATACTAGTTTTGAAGATGCGAATGTGTTTGTGTGTGGAGTCCCACATTACAATAAACGTGCTGTGAAGCCATCAAGAATGCAGCTGGAATATCTATTGTATTATATTCGACCCTCTCAGTCGCCTTTTATCAGTGAAGGTTCATCATGTGTCTTGGACCCCTTTTTAATAAAATACAGTTTCATGTAAATGTGCGAAGGTATTTAGAGGATCGTGTAGTTGCCGAAAACTAGGCATGACTTGTTCAAATATTTGTTTTAATTTTCGGGGGCAAGCATGCACAAATTTTTTGAGAGACAAAGACTTAAATCCAGAAAGCCATAAGCCGAAATTGACGAGGATTTTGAAAAAATTATTGAAAACTACAATGAAACAGAAGGAGAACACGAAGAAAACGATAATACAGAAGATCAGAAAGAAGAAGGTCAACACATGATAAAGAAGACCAGATAGAAGAAAGAGACCAAGAACATAAGAAATATTGCAAAATAACTAATGTGATGTGTATAAATTATCATATATTTTCATTTCTGTATATTTTAAAGAAATGTATTTAATTTTAAATTATTATTATTTTGTTCTAGAAAGAAGTACATCACAAAGAGCAGTCAGTCAAAAGGATAACAACGACCATCAATAATGAAGCTATTAGTGTCTATTAATTATGTAAATAATATTACACTTGTATACCAGGTGAATGAGGCCACCCGTATCAGTATTTTTTTTAAAGAACGGTAAGTCGTAGAGAGTTGTTTTAAAAAAAATTATTCTAAACACCATAATAAAGAATTGAATGGTGATATTATTTCTCAGAAAAGTCAGCATCCTGAGTAGTTTCCTCCAGAATGTCTCCAAAATTTTAAATGGCACCATATGTCAAGAAAGGTATTGTTGAAAAGATCGTTCAAAAGAAGAAAGTTTTAGAGAAAAATTTATTTTATTATTCCCACCCCTTTTAAGTAATATTCGACTAAAATTATTAAATTTGAAATGCATTGTTCACAAACAAAATTGTAAAGTACGGATTTTACCGAGTTAGGCAATGTTATAAGTGTTCAAAATATCTTCCATTTACTGCTAAACACTATTGAGATCCTCTAGTTACACCATCAATGGCTCTAAGTACTTCTTCAATGCTTAATGAATGGCAATTATTGATATTAAAACATGTGTGGACATTCTTTAATTCAGTAACTAGATTTTAAAATCCGACTTTTCAATTTTGTTTGTTAACAATGAATTTCAAATTTAAATATGGGGTTAGAATAATTTTTTTTAAACCAACTCTCTACCACTTACCGTTCTTTAAAAAAAACTGATACGGGTGGTCTCATTCACCCGGTATACAAGTGTAATATTATTTACATAAGTAATAGATACTAATAGTCTTTATTATTGATGGTCCTTGTTATCCTCACATTAGTTATTTTGCAATATTTTTGATGTTCATGGCCCATATATATATATATATATATATATATATATATATATATATATATATATATATATATATATATATAGCTATTGTAACTGCTAAATTGAAAAATACTGATTTCACAACTGTCAAAAGTTTGTTCTTATAGTTTTTGAGTCTCATATCTACTTTTTTAATTCGATTATCATAAAACATGCCATTTACTAACGCGGAAGCATATGATATGTTACGCATTTATTTTCAATGTTACGAAAATGCTGTAATTGCGTCCCGTCAATATGCAGTGCAAGATTCACAAAGACATTTTTCTCGAGAAGCGTTTTCAAGATTGGCTAGGCGATTACGGGAGACAGGCAACGTTCATCCTATGCAAGCACCTCGAAGAATTCGAACACGTATTGAAGAAAATATTATTAATGTTTTGGCCTACGTGCAATACGATCCCACCTTAAGCACTAGAAAAATTTCGAACGACCTGGGGGTCCCAAAAACAATTGTCCACGAAATTCTTCAAGAAAATAAAATGCATCCCTACCACATTGTTTTACATCAGGCATTACAAGATACAGATTATCATAGAAGACTGAACCACTGTTACTGGCTGTTAAATATGATTCGGGAAAATTCAAATTTTCTGTCACTAATATTATGGACGGATGAAGCAACTTTTAATAGCGCAGGTGTAAATTTGCATAACATGCATTACTGGTCTCAGGAAAACCTACATTGGATGCGGCAAGTAGAACATCAAAATCGCTGGAGTTTAAACGTATGGTGCGGAATCGTGGAAGGAAAAATTATAGGCCCCTATTTTTTCGACCAAACCCTTAATGGAGGAAGGTTTTTGGAATTTCTGAATACTTTCCTTCCACCACTGTTAGAAGATGTCACCTTGGAAATATGTGGTTTCAGCTTGATGGTTGTCCGGCACATTATGCCCGTCAGTATTTAAAGGAACAATATCCGAATCGTGTCATTGGGAGAGGAAGTTTGTTTCCCTGGGCGCCGCGTTCCCCGGATTTAACTTGTTTAAATTTTTATCTACGGGGTAGACTAAAATACCTGGTTTTTCAAAAGAAACCAACAACCAGAGAAGATATGATGGAACGAATTCGAAATGCTATTAGAAGCTTGTCCAGAGCTGAGATTGAAGCAGCGATTTTCTTTACCGTAAATAGATTAAATAAATGCATTGATAATGACGGAAAACATTTTGAACACGTGAGCTTTTTGTGACTAATTTAAGTAATTGTAAGAGTTTTGTGTTTTTTTCATTTGTTCTGTTGTAAGGCCCGTTCGCCTTTAAATACGCTTCAAAACTAATTTTGAACCAGTCCTAACCCTGGATAAAGTGTGAAGGAAGGCTCGACGTGTTAAAGATTTTGTGCTAAATGGGAAGAAAGTTTAATCAAAATTTAAATTACGTGAGTTTTCATCGCTACGGCATCTGTTTTTCTCGATAGGGTGATAATCGAATTAAAAAAGTAAATCTGAGACACAAAAACTATAAGAACAAACTTTTGACAGTTGTGAAATCAGTATTTTTCAATTTAGTAGTTACAATAGCTGTGGCATTTGTTTTTCTCGATAAGGTAACTTAATCTGATTAAAGCACTCCAAATTTTGACATTTTCTCATATAAATCAAGATCGGTTGGAGTCTTTCAAGAAACTAGTACCTTTCCATTCAACTTTTTTCCGAAAATGCTGCAGTTAACGCCCACTAGTGTATTTCCTTTAAACTAAACAGTTTATCAAAAAATTTTCTTTAAAAGAGCATAAAATACTCTTTCAAATGAGACCAAAAATATTCAAATCGGTTGAACGGTTCAGGGGATATTAAAATGCAGATATTGATAAATCATTTGGCTCCCCCCTTCCTTATTATGACATGTACGAAAAAATGTCGTAAAGCAAAATGGTGCGGTATTACCCAAGCTGTCAAACAATGTTTTGAAAGTTATAGCTCATCGTCTAATTTTCCAAGATAGTGTGAATTTTGTTTCTTCATAGTAGTTACGACCCCTAGCGGTCAAATTACGAACTTCAAAATAATTTCCAGCTATTTCTCTTGCCCATTTTACTTACAAGGATTTTTTCCCCAAACCTCTAGGCCCTACCATTGTCGAGATACAGCCGCTTCGTACCCTTATCCGGACACCCTAATATATATATATATATATATATATATATATATATATATATATATGCATTGACATACATATGCAGTAAAAATTTCAAATTTTCGTACCAAACGGGCACAATCCACATTCTTCTACACGGCTTCAAAACTCTGGAATGATCTGTCTAGCTTCAATTACGCGCCTAGTAATATGCAATGTATACGAAGTATGGACACCATTTCGTATGTAAAAGTATGGAGTATAAAGTTAGTTAATAGTTCGCGCATAATTAATGAGAGGAAGAAAAAATTAATTTTGAATGATTTAATACGTGATCCCGAAAACTCTTGTCCCAAAACACTAACTTTAAGTCAAATGACTCGTAAATAAATTTATATTGGTGTCCCATTAAAAAGGACCAAAACCTGGTGAGATGTTTCTCTGTCCTAAAACACTTTCTTCGGAAAATTTTCAAATCATTTAGGAATAGATTAACAAAACAAAAATGAGGGCGGCTTACATTGGTATTCCTTAAGGGGTGGTCGGAGCACCGCCAAAAACAGTAGTATGCTTTCTTCGAAAATACTAATGTTGACCAAATCTCAACTAAACTGAACCGTTTGTTCAAAGTTGTACAAAAATGCGGGTTGATTCACATGGAACCCCGCTTAAGGAGTCAAAGAGTTAAAGTTTTTTTCCTATGACCAGGTATGAAAGTGATTCATATCGCACAATAAGCCGTACAGAAAATAATACTTTCGCACACGAATGCATTTCAGTTTCTCATTGTACCCCATCCGAAAGTAAAAAACACGTGTGCCTTTTACTTTCGCATTGCTTTTTTATCAGTTACCGTAGCAACTACCGGTAGTCACCGGCCTGGCAGAGAGTTCGGTCACGATCAAAGTCGCCACGCTTACTGCTATTCACATAAATAATATGAGCAAGATGATGGCAATAGTGATTTCAAATTATTTGACTTTTATGATTTGACAAGTTTAAATATTCAGGTAATCATCTTTAATTTCATAATAATTATAAACTACACTATTTGTTAGGGCATGGTTATGATTTCTTAATAAAAAACTTGAAATATTAAAGTATATTATGTAATTGTTTAATTTGTGATCAATAAAACATTAAGGTGACTATCTTTTTTCATGGTCGTAGGAAAAATAGGGTACATTAAGCTCACACGAAAGTGTCTATTCTGCTTGTACAATATCTACCACTTTCGTAGCTCGTTATGTAATATACTTCTCGTGATACCATTTTTTACATTTGATATATGAAAATAGTAAAAGTCTGGCCCATTAAGCTTGTAACTATTGTGTGGCCAGTTATAAATGCAAACTCTCTTGTTCTTTCATTGATGATATTTAATAATATAGGCTACAATTTTTGCATCTGATTTGGTCCAAACAATTACTGTTTTGGAATGAGTCCAGTAATAAAGTTTGTTTATCTTTATTAAAAATTCTATTATTTGTTTGTCTAAACGACTACCAATCAAAACAGCTTGAAGCTGAAATGTAGGTAGGTATAGGAAAAAAGCGATTCTTGATTTTTCCACACAACACAGGTGTGATCAAACCATTTTCTTTGCGTGAGTTTTCCTTCATTTATGTTGCAGTACTGTACAAATAAAGATTTATACAAGTAATCTTCACAAACATATGCTTTTGTTTTGAGGAACCACTAGTAGAATTTACAACATTTCCCAGAAATTTTTTGGAAACCATGGGTTTCTTATCTTCCAGTATTGACCAAAAGAACAGAATTGATTCTACCACGATAACCAGAGTTAAAGAAGAAGTTAATAATAGCTATTGATAAAATTGCAGATTACCAAGAAAGAAAACAATAAAACTGTACTTGATGCTGATGTAAACATTTAGAAGAGTCAATGCAAAAACTATAACCAGAATGAATACATAGGATCAGTTATGTAAGTCAGAATTAATGTTAAATTAGAAATGAATTAATGTTTCTTTACTAACTGTGGAGTAAAAAATAATCAAAATTGTAACTTTTTGTCACATAAAAAAGTTAGGCATAAGAGGGTCACACTATATTTTGAGATACAAGGAAGCTACAAGTCTTTTTACGAAAATAATTTTATTTAGATTCCAAATAATCATCTCCTGCATCAATGCACTTTTGTAACAGAAGCTTCCACAACGTAAAAGCTTGACGCCAGTGATCTTTTGGAATGCTCTAAAAAAATTGACGAATTGCTTCTATCTCATTCTCCGTCGTGAAAAGTCGACCACGTAAATGTTTCTTTAGGTTAAAGAACAACCAGAAATCACACATGGCCAAATCAGGCGAATAGGGTGGATGTTCAACGACTTTTAAATTGCACTGTGTGACAATGCATTGTCGTGATGCAATATTAAGCCGCGAATGTTGACTGACTAAAGAACTGCAGGTAAACATTTTGTGGTGTACTTACTCGCTCTGCCTTTTGGAAAACGTTAAGCGTGTGTGGCACCCAACGAGTAACAATTTTTTTCATCTGAAGATGATCATGTAAAATTAAGTTGCCTCAATCGCTTGATAGGTGCATCTTGGATCTTCGTCGATCATACCTCTCACTCTCTCAATGTTTCCAGCGGTAAATGAAAGAACAGGGCCTACCAGGATGTGCCTCATCCATAAACAATGTGCATGCTCTTTTAAATTCGCTATACCAGCGAAACACAATTGTGCGTGAAGGACTTTCCTCACCAAATGCGAGTTGCAATCGTTCAAAGCTTTGTTGTTCACTTAAATCGACCTTCAAATCGTAGTAGATCATTGTGCGCACTTATTCTCTTGAAAAGTCCATGTTTCGATGACAAATCGCATGTACTACGTTTGCTCTATGACAGCTGCTACTCAACTGACAGTCAGAGCTTACTATTTAAGGATGGTCGTATTTAGAAATGCTGTGTTGCCAGCTCTGACTTCTCTGATTTCGTGGTATCTCAAAATGTATAGCTTGACCCTCATATACAGTCAGTTTCAAATTGGTACTTTTGCTAGTTTGATTATTTTTTGTTACAAAATTGTTTTTTGGTTGCTTCTCAATGTGTCAATAAAAAAACAGTTAAATATTAACATCTTTCAAATACTGAAACCTCTATTGCATACTGAAGAAAATTTAGTCCCAAACAAATGTTTCTACATGTACAACTGAGACGTACCTTAATATTTATAATTGATCAAGTTACTTACAATAGATATTGTTTGGTAATGAGCAATATTTTGACAGCTTGATGTTGAACGGCCCTAAGGGCTTTGAGGCTCAAGCCCCCCCCACCCGCAACCAGAATATAAAAATGTATTTAAAAATATATTACATCAAATACAGGGTGGCCCACCTATTCTCTCTTGGAGAATAACTGCTACCAGGAATAAAGAAAATAAAAACATTTCATGGTGAGTATATAGTCAACAAGGTCTAAGTTTTCAAATTATTTTCAAATGTACAGGCCGTGTCAAACTCTGTAGCAAAAAAAGAGGGCCATTTTTTAAATGACACCCCCTGTATAATACTGCACTTTTAGAATCTACTTGACGTCTGTTTTACAGTAATGTACAGGTTTTGGTTCTATAATGCATTGTTGCCAAGTTACTGATGATTTAAATAATTTTTCGGAAAAATCGTAGACAGAGAAAGAAAATCCTCAAACTTACATTTCTAAACCCTGACTCAAAATTTCTATCCTGTATGTAACTAACAATACACAAGTTGTTTTAAATTAATGACCCAATTTCATCATTTTAAAAAACTAAAATCCGTTTTTTTCAAATGAAACACCCTGTATATTATTTCATATTTTAGAATCCCATTAGAAGAACTTTCTAGAGGTACCATATAGTATCTACCAAAAATTTTGTTTAATGACTAAAAACATGAAAACTATAATTACATTAGTTCATGAACATGTTTCATTAAGAAAAAATATTTGATATTAGCAATTAAAACAATTTTATTTTAACAAATGTTCAAAATGCGTTCTATTAACCTCAATACATTTTCGAGCTCAAACTTTCACAGAATTTCTTGTAGCAGTTAACATTGCTGGGGTTATAGACACGAAAGCTTCTATAATTCTTCCCTCCATCTCATTACTCGTTGTAACAAGCTCACAATACTCTTTTTCTTTAAGGTATCCACATTTAAAAAATCACATGGTGCCTATTCTCCAAATTGTAGGACCCCCTTTACCGATCCATCTGTATTGAAATAGAATATTTAGCCATTGGCGAACAGCGGCTGTAAAATGAACCGGTGCACCATCCAATTTCTGTGTTAATTTTATTAATTACCCATCTACAATAATTTATTCTGCAATCATAGTCCCGTGGTAGAAGTTCCTGATGTACTTGAAAACATTCGTTGAACAGTTGCTTGTGAAATATCAACTAAGTTACTTAATTGTCTTGTACTTACATTTGGATTTTCTACTTCAGTTAACATTACTGTCCTTTCATTACCTTCGGTTAATAGGCAAGCAGATCTGTTACGCTTTGTGTAACTTACAAACCTCTCCCTAAATTTTTGAAAACAATCAACCCTACGATGTCTTCTTTCTGGATATTTTTTTGCGTACACTCTACTTGCTAAAAAACAGTTTTTATTACACTCCCCTAAAACGTATATCATTTGTCATTTCTTCTTTAAATTATAACTGGCTAAGTCCTAGACAATGCTAAACAACTGTCAAGAGCATAATTTTCTATCATAGGTAACTATGTTTATTTATTTTATTTATGTTTATTTCAAATATTATTATTTTTTTTAATGAAACTTCTGTTCATGAACTATAATATCTTCTGTAATGTTATATGATGATTTAGCATTACATAGTGTTTTCGTTCGAAATTGAATATTGTCTTTGGTCCACTGTAAAAAAATCGAAGCTGGAGTAAAAACAAATGTGAACCTCAAGTTAATTTCATAACTTCTCTGTACTTCCTAACAGTTATCTATACATAATATTGTATCAGATCATAGAATGAATAAAAAATTTCAGTAAGTTACAGAATGATTGTAGAGAATTTTACAGTGATGTGATACAAAGTTGGCTATTCAACTTTTTCAACAAGAAAAAAATTTAGATGTTATAAATCTTTAACAAATCAACAACAGAATATATAAATATGCATTTCTGTTGAAATCTAAATTGAATAATACATGAAAATGAAAGCTTTCACAATTTATATTCAAAATTTATTCATTAATACTTAACTTTGTTGGTAAAACTTGTGTATTTTGGAGAAACTTCTAAGAACACCTACTTCAAATGAAACGTTATTAACGATTTCAAATGTCAAAACAATTTAACGAAAGCCTACTATTAAATGTTTTTAATAAGTTTTATAAAATAGTAAGAAAAATTACTAATCCATAATTGAATCAGAAATTCATATAATATACACTTTTAGTTCTTCTTAGATGCTGAGCTGATTACTTATCTTTTTCAGTTTTATTCTACTGCATTTTCACACATTCTATTTAATTGTTTCAACATTAACACTTATTAATAACATTCCATTTTATATTGAAGACGATAGCTGCAATGGCTGTGGAAATGTATAAATTTTGTAAATATTTATATATAAATGAAATAGAAATTTACGTGAAAGAGTAAATTACACATATTCAAATATGTCTTAGTTATAAATTAACACATTTCCTCCTGCACTTCACTTCTACGTCGCTCATTACTCAATATATAAAACATTCAACAATCTAAAACATACTGTGCAGAGATTATACCCATTTGACAAAATGTTTTGCAGAGTTTCAAGTTCTGTACTGCACCTTGTAAACTTATGAGACCAATCCAGTTAATTTTTACTTTATTTCTGTTAATAAAAAATTTTATGTTTAACCTAGGCAATTTGCCTATTCCTGTGCATAATTAAAAGTTTAGGATTTTTCTAATCTCAATACAACATCCACATATTAAATTTAATTACATACTTGAGGTTCAGTTGCTTCCCGTACACGAGTTACAACTGCATAATTAGGACGATCAATCATATTAAATAACTCTTCTGATAAT
Organism: Vesta saturnalis; assembly: GCA_036346205.1. Classification (NCBI taxonomy): domain Eukaryota; kingdom Metazoa; phylum Arthropoda; class Insecta; order Coleoptera; family Lampyridae; genus Vesta; species Vesta saturnalis. Next base: position 6,358,339 of record JARFJB010000001.1, read on the forward strand.
TTTACGGCAGCTGCATTTATAAGCCTCGTTGACTTTTTACCAATCCTACAATTATGCAGTTAATGAATGTTAAAATTCATAATAGTATCTTACCATACAAACACATCCAAATAACAATCAAGTATGTAGACATTCTTACTATTAAGTAAAGTACATTCTAATTTGGAATGTGGAACTTCAACTTGCGGCAGCTCTAAATAACCCATTCCTAACTGAACTTTATACAATCTGGGACAAATCGGGATAAAATTAGGATCAACGTGATCCTACAACAGGACTTCTGTGAAATGAATAGAAAAAATAATACATACCTTAATTAAAATAGTAGCGTCTAAATCTTGCTCTCCCAATGCTAGCCAAAATTCAGAAGATTCACTACCCATTGTTTCCGTTATTATTTCTGATTTATTTTTTCGTTCATTCTTATTAATCTTTTCTGACATTAATCGTGCTTTTGACTTTAAAGTATTTTTTGCTGACTTCCCATCCCATAAATAAATTTTCATTCCAGTATCTAATACAAATACGTAATGACTATCTAATGAATCTTTGGTGATTGGAACAGGTTCTAAGTGTATTGAGGCACCTGCTGCATGTACTCTGTACAAACGTGTTTCAAAAACCTAGAAAAGAATTAAAAGTACAAAATTAACTTTTAAGTTAAATAAGCTTATTTTATGTACAGGGTGGCCAAATTTCGACGTTTTAATAGGGAATCTCGTGAAATATAGTTAGTATGAAAACATGAACCTCACATCCTCGATTTCTTTTTTTGAGAAATTTAGATTTTCGAGTTTTCATTTTATAGCCATATCTCGCTTATTTAAGAAAATAGAACAAAAATTATTTCTACGTTTTTCAGGCACTTTTTTGATAAAAATTCAGTGGTGTAGTCAACTCTTTAAAAATATTCTTGAAATTCGAGTTAGAGCATAAAGTTGAATTTCTTTATATGGAATGCGCAGTTGCTATGGCATTAAAAATTACTAATTTTTTCTGATATAGATATATATATATATATATATATATATATATATATATATATTTAAATAAGACAATTTTTCTTTAAAGCTTGTGTAAATAAACGTAAAAATTAATTCAACGTTTCGGGAACGTCCTTTGTTCCCTTTGTCAAGAATTTATTTGACAATTACAGAAATTGAAATAAGGTAACTATTTTTAACAAGTACAAAATATGAAACAAGGTAACTAATTTAATTTTAATCTGGACGAGTGTGTTTGACTTCGGGTAGTTGGTCTAGTATGTGATGTAGAAGGTGCAGAAGTGGGGACGCCTGGAATAGTTGCAGCATAAGTGTTTCAAATTGCTGGAAGATTTGGAGTTGGTTGAAATGTAGAATCAACTTGTTTAATGATATTCTTCCAAATTTGTGGCATTCTAGAAGTGTCATCTCGTTTATTGAGGGCGTTTGGTCTTCTTTCAATTTCAACTGCTTCTCTAATAATTCTTGCTTGTAAGGTATATAGAGGTGCAATTAAACGGATATTGTTGGTATTAATTTGGTGTCCTGTATCTAAATGATGTGTAGCTAAAGACGATGAAGGATTGTGCTGTTTAATTGCTAGTTGGTGTTCATCGGCTCTCGCATATAATATTCTGTTAGTTTGTCCTATATAAGTTCTTCGACAGTTGTTGCACGGTATCTCATACACTCCTTGGCTTTCATTAGGAACTTTGTCTTTGGGGTTTCTTAAAAGTTGGGACAAAGTTGAATGTGGTTTGAATACCGGTCTGAAGTCGTTTTTGGGAAATTTCTTTGCTATTCTGTCTGTAATTCCCTTTATATAAGGTAGAATAACAGGAATCTTTCGTTCATTGTTTGACAAGCTATTATTTCTTGGTCTTCTTATTTCGTTGGTAATTTTCAATATTTCTTGATCTTTGTATCCATTTTGAACTAATATTTTATTAATAGTCTTCATCTCTTCCGTTCTAGAATTTTGGTCAGATAAGTGGTAAGAGCGGTATATCAAGGATTTCATAACGCTACGTAATTGACCAGGATGGTGATGCAGAGAGAGTTCAAGTATCTATTCGTATGTGTTGGTTTTCGATAAACTTTGTGTGTAAATTTACCATTAGGAAGTCTTGTTATTAGGGTGTCCAAAAAAGGGAGTGAATTATTTTCTTCAACTTCCATAGTAAATTTAATGTTGTCGTGAATGTTGTTAATATGTCCTAGAAAATGGTTCAAGTTTCCTTTTCCATGGGGCCAAACTACAAATGTGTCGTCAACATAACGAAACCAACATTTAGGTTTTAAATCTGCAGAATTTAAAGCAATGGTTTCAAAATGTTCCATATATACATTCGCAAAAGCTGGAGAGAGTGGCGAGCCCATAGGTGTTCCTTGAATTTGCTTGTAGAATTGTCCTTTGTATGTAAAATAGGTTGAGTGCATGCAGTGGTTTATCAATTTGAGTATGTCTTGGTTTATTGAGTGTTTTTCTTCTAGAATTTTCATCGTGTCTTCAATAGGTATTTTGGTGAAAAGTGACGTTATGTCGAAGCTAACTAAAATGTCATTTGGAGCCAAGGGTACAATTTTGAGTTTGTGTAGAAAATCATAAGAGTTTTTGATGTAGGATACAGCATTTTCACAAATCGGTTGAATAACTTTGGCTAGATAACGAGCAAGGTCATGAGTTGGAGAATTGAATGCACTGACGATAGGGCGTAATGGCCAGTTTTCCTTATGTATTTTTGGGAGCCCGTATATTTTGGGGATTCTTGAACTCTTCTCTCTTGGAATTAGTCTCTGTTTTGTTTCTTTGTCTAATTTTGTAGAATCAATGATAGATTTTGTTGTTTTTTCTATGTAAGTGGTAGGATTGCACTGATTTTTCTTATATTCTGAAGAAGTTAGCAGTTCAGACATCTTATGGTGATAGTCTTGAGAGTTGACAATGACAGTAGCGTTTCCTTTGTCAGCAGGTAGTATTAATATTTGGTCGTCATTTTTCATTTGGTTTAACATTTGGAGGTCTTGTTTGGTGATATTTTGTTTGGGAAGTTTGCAGTTCTGAAGAATGTGTGCTACGTTGAGTCTAATTTCGTCAGCTACCGTAGATTCTGTATCTTTTAAGGCGTATTCTACGTTGGTGATGATGTTTTCTACGGGAATCCGTTTAGGAGTGATGGCAAAATTAAACCCTTTACCTAAAACATTTAGAATATTATTATCAAGTTCTTTGTCACTTAAATTGTGTACTGTCCTTAACGGTTCTACATTATTTGCCTGCGATGTATGAGACAGACGTTCAAATTTTTGTTTCTGTCGGTTAGTTTTATCATCAAGGACGATTCTACAGTAATTTCAATGAGACGATCCACCGTATCGAATATGAAAGGGTGTATTTTGATAGCATGTAAAGTTTGGAATGTGTCATAAAGGGTACGGTTGAGATAGTCAAGTTTAGCCCTTTCATTGGCAATCGCTTTTCTTAAAAGGGCAAGGCTTGTTTTGAATAAAATCTTATAAGAACCATTAATGTCTGGTCTTGGTTTCAATTTAAATCCCTTGGGTATTATTTTATTGTCACGACAACGCTTTAAAAAAGTTAAATTAGTAAGTGTTTCACATTTTTTGATACGTAGCTTTCTGTAAATCTTGATGGTATTCAAAGTTTCTTCTCCGTATAGGAATATTATGTTTCTATTTAGATTTCCACAAGTATTCATGTTTATTTAGACAATTTTTGCATACAGTCTAGCAGCCTCACTCGCATTCCCTTGGGCAACACCATAATAATAATGAATATCGGCATATTCTTCATTTGAAATCATGACTCGGGAAGGAAAACACGAACACGAACAAGAACAATAATAATAACAAGAACAAGAACGACTCAAAAACTAAATTACAATATCACTACAACAGAAAGAACTCGTATTGAAATCAGCAAAACTGTAATAGCAAACAAATTTTGACAACTAACTTACTAATGTCAAGTCGTTGCTACGGTGATGAAAAGATATCAGTAAAGGAGACGTATTTCTTGCCGTAAATGTACAGATTGATTGAAAAGTGAGGGACAAATCGTAAATTCTCATCTACTCTACCATATTTTTGAAGGTAATTTTATGCTCTAAAAGTTTTTCCTGAGGTGTATTCCGGTAACAATTCAGTAATTAGTACGTCAACCATAAGTTTTTTTCATATCGTTGTGAAGCTTATGAAAAAAGGAAGTTTTTCCTTTATCGGCCATGTACCAAATCCTTATTGGAAAAATATTCCTCTTGGAAATTTGTCTTGAGATTTGAAAAAAAATCATTTCTGAATTCTCGAATGAATGCAATATTCTTTAAGGCAATTTCATCTTCTACAAATTTCTCCAAATGTGTTTTCTTGTAACTCTTCTAGTTTGGAAGATACAGCGTGATTTAAAAAATAAGTCCACGAAACAGAAAAAATTAAAATAAAGTTAACATCTTGGAAACCATCAACAAGACACACCCTGTATTAACAATTTTTTGTTCCTTTTGGCCAGAGGAATCAGCTGTTTTCGTTTTGGCCATCGAGTTTGGGCCACCTTATATATATATATATATATATATATATATATATATATATATATATATATATATATATATATATATATACACAATGTGGGGTCAAATCATTCATTTTTACTGCTTTTTTAGCAAAAAATATTTTTTTAAGGACAATTTTATTCAAAATAATAATGATTATTAAAAAAAACTCATACATTATGTGACTTTTTTACAAACCAAGAACAAATAAGTATAATATTGAAGATGCTGTTAAACAAATTACAAGATATTTAATAATTATATATAAAACCACTTAAACAACATTTTCAAATTGGTGTTTATTATTTGCTACTAATGGTTCACATCGCTTTGAAGCATTTCGAATTACGTAAATATGAATATTAGAGACGGAATTAACACACTGTATAAAATTTTGTCTTAGTTCGTTTATATTATTATTATTTTTATAGAAATTGTTTTTAATGTCTACTTGTTCGTATCCATTTGTCTTGAAAATGAATGTTTAACAATTCAGATACGTTTCTCCTATTGTGAAGGGTTGCTTGCCCCATCTTGTTGAAAATATAAGTTTTGTATAATGTTCAGCGGTAAGTCATCTAAAAAATCCTCGCCTATGTGTTGGTTGAATATTTCAGAATATCGTTGACCATTCTGTTTTCTTTAATAAATGTGATAGGCTAAAATTCGATTTCCGAATAGGGCACAGCAAACACTAAAACCGAAGGGTCCCTGATTTTGAACGTCAACGGTACGTTGCGGATTAAAGTCGGACCACCAGTGCTTGTTGCGTCAGTTGAAAATCCCGGCACTACTAATGTATACTTCATCGGCCGAAACAATATTTGTGGAGAATAATGCATTTTGCTCTATTTACTGAAGATACTAATTACAAAATTCTAGGCGTCGTACAGGATCGGCTGCTTGGAGATGTTGTTGTGTTTAGAACTGTTTGTCGGATATCAGGCACGGCCTCAATTTGACGGCTTGAAATCGAAGGATGTATCAGATTTTCCTTTAATCGTTTGAAAATAGAATTATTACGCTGTCTTCTTTCCAGGTAACGATTAAAATATAATTCACTTGCAACTTCAGAATTATTATTACTTTGAATAAAACATTCTAGAATATCAAACTTTTCATTATTTTCAAAAATCCATATTTTGCACTTTTAAGGTTATAATAAACAATCAAATGTTATCAAACTGCCAATTTTGTAACAACGCAATAATATAGAGGTACCTACATTGTTTTATCAGAAAGATTATAAATGATACAATCCTACTTGTATTAAAAACTATTTTTACTCCAAACGTGAAATTTTTATGTCCCAAAAAAATTATTTTTTGCTAAAAAGCAGAAAAAATGAATCATTTTGCCCCACTTGTATTGCATATCATTTGTAATTTTTGATGCCATAGCCAAACTACGCGTTCCATATTAAAAATACAACTTTATGTTATAACTCGAATTTCAAGAATATTTTTAAAGAATTGATTACATCACTGCATTCTTATAAAAAAAAGTGCCTAAAGAACGTAGGAATTATTTTTTTTCTATTTTCATAAATAAGCGAGATACGGCCATAAAATGAAAACTCGAAAATCTGAATTTTTGGCTATAACTCGAAAACAAAAGACTTTAGCCAAATTTGAAATGCACCATTAAGTTTTTCTCAAAAAAAAAAGAGATCGAGGATGCGAGGTTCATTTTTTCATACGAACGGTAGTTTACGAGATTCCCTATTAAAACAAATTTACTTGATTTTCTGCTACTCTTCAGAGTGGTCCAGATTTTAATACATTAATTTTGAGAGGTGATTGAGAATGGCAAAATAAGGGGCCTTTTCTTAATATACATACCTTGAAAATACACCATAAGTTAGATACAGGCTGTTAAACTTTCATTAAAAAAACTTTATAATTGAATATCTAAGGAGAGACCCTTTTCAAATTTTGCAGACTGCCTTTTATGTTAATCTGCATCTCCTGCTCAAGTCAAAAATAGTAACAGAAAGCCATTGGCGCAGATACGGGGTTACATATCTCTTTTCTAGAAATATGTAGTCCGCCACTGGATATTTTTGAAAAAATTATTAAACTGCTAAATGGCCTATGACATTCTGAAGAAAAATGTGTCCTTGTAAAATTTTGACAGAACAAGCGGTTTCCGATTTATTTGCAGTTAAACACTTTTGTGCAGGCAAACTAAAATTATCAAGTAGCCTTCAGTCATCTTAGACATTTGCGCAGCATATTTTTTAAATCATTCGACTTCCTACTTACTTTATTTGAATTTGTAAATTCGTGAGACGAAATCGTGCCATATTTATTCAACAATGCTGAATGTGCAGAGATACATTTTATTTACGGATACTGCAGCAGCCGTGCGAGAATATCGAAACAAATACCGAAATCGGAGGCAACCAAATGCCTGTGTTTTCGGGAGTTTATCTTAAAGCGAGCCCAAGAACAGCTCAGGAGGAGAAGAAATAATGCAGAACATGTCATACTGAGAACATTCGACAATAATCCTCGGCTAAGTTCTCGAAGAGCGGTCCTACAATTAGGAACACCAAAAACAACAGTATTGCGTACTATTCATAAGAGAATCGGAAACCATATCATTTACAACCAGCGCAAAATTTAATCCCCGGTGGTGAAAACCGTCGTTTGATCTTTTGTAACTGGATATTAAATTCCCTTCAAGAAAATCCAGAGTTGTTACACAAGATAATATGGACTGATGATGCAAGTTTGACGAAAACTGAAATATTTATCATAGCTGTCACATTTGGAGCCAAGAAAATCCAAGAGAAATTCGTGTCCAGTCTTTCCAACACGAGTTTAGCGTAAATGTATGCAGTTCTTATTAACGACTATGTTTGTGGTCTATTTTTCATACCACCTCGACTGAACTCAGAACTATTTCTGATTTGAATTTTTTAAACGATTTATTTGAATTGTTTGATGAGATACCGCTCGAGGTGCGTATTAATAGTTAGTTTCAAATGGATGGTGGTCCTACCCATTTTGGAAGACAGGTGAAGAACTGGATGCGTGAACATTATCCTGAAAGATGGACAATGAGCAACCGGAAGCCGCGAGAGGACCATTAGTGTGGCCTCCAAGGTCACCCGACCTAACTCCCTTGGACTTTTTGTGTGGGACTGTTTAAAAGACCTTGTCTACGAAACAACAGTTGCAATAAGGGAAGAACTGATGGAAAAAATTCGTCAAGCTTGCCGTCAATTACGCGAAAATCGAAATCAAATATTGCGGCAATCAGTTCCTTTTCCAGAAGATGTCAAAAGTGTATTGAAGCCTAAGGACGGCACTGAAAATTTATTGTAAATACATATCTGAATTTCTTTTGTTGTTTTTTGTTAATTTTGTATTAAATATCAATAAAACATTTTTGAATCCACGTTTAGAAGGCTATTACCTCCTTTATTATGCCCACACAAGTGTTTTAACTGCAAATAAATCGGAAACGCTTGTTCTATCAAACTTTTACAAGAACACATTTTCCTTCAGAATGCCGTAGGTAATTTAGCAGTTTATTAATTTTTTTCAAAAATATCCAGTAACGTACTAAATATTTCTAGAAAGGGGATATGTAACCCCCGTATCTGCACCAATGGCTTTCTGCTACTATTTTTGACTTGAACAGTAGATGTAGATTTACGTAGAAAGACAGTGTTCAAAATTTGAAAAGAATGACTTTTGTCTCTCCTTAGATATTGTAAAGAGCCAGCGTCCTTTACCAAATTTCCCTGTTATTATTAATTATTTGCAAATTGTCCTGCTTTAATTAAAATCCACAGATATTATCAAATAATGAATTTATATCCCCTCCGACGTTATCGAACGTTTTTCTATGTCAGAGTCCCCTCCTGTCTATCCGCCAATCCCGACCTGAGGACCCCTACACAGAAGGCGTCCCGACTTCCGCGGATCCTCAATAAAACCGCGAGGGCTTATAGCTGCTGAAATCTGAGGCTGAATACACGTAAGTCAACACACACAACATTACACATACGCTGATGACCGATGCCGCGCCGGGTTAGACGTAATCGTTCATTTACTCCGTAGAATACCTAAAACCTAAATCCTGTCAACCCCAGGGAGATTATTTAAACAGCGCAACGGGTATTTGCCCAGATTTTTGTAAATGATATTCCACCTACTCACCGTGCATTGACTCACACAAACCCGCCTACACTAGGCAAAATAGTTGAAAACCAAAGTGCAGAAAGCCAGCAGATTGACCACAACCAGACGCCCGTAAATAGATCATATTTGGATCACCTAGTTTCCTAAAGAAACTCCGAACTTCATACGTAAACGTGAGTAGTACATTTTAATCGTACGTAAATAACCGCTGTCCTACACGCTCACTCATCGTAAGATATCCAGCAGATAAGATGCCTCCATATTTAGACTTGAACGTTTCCCGAAGGATTAAAGACCTTAATTAACTTTATTATCATCGTTATTCGCGCAGCCCCTGGCCAATGAATATACCACCTACTTACTTCCAATGAGTTTAAACACTCAGTAACCCCGCCAATTTTATTTCATTAAAATTCAGATCAATAATTAAAGAATAATTAGCCAATAGATCCACCAAAGTAGTTAATAACCTCGTGTAAATAATTAGTTAGATTAGTCCGATTTAAAACACACGCTTAATAGAAGTAAGACCGTAAAAGCTTTGCTTTTATTAAAAACCAAATCGTATTCTTGTTAAAATATAAATTCTATATTGAACAACGCGTAGCTCATCCCGTACCTAACAATCTTTAAACTACAACGTTTCCCAAAGGTTTAAATACCTTATTAACCTAATTAAGGTATTATCATTGCTGTCATTAAAGCCGCTCCAGGTCACTATTATCGCTATCAAAATTAGAAGCGAACCAAGAATGCATAAATGGCATCCACAAAATAGTCATATCTAATATCCAAGACTGTAATAACTCGAAAATTACCGTCATTTTGGTTTGAATACAATTTCTACTAATTACTAAAGGTAATTAGAATAAATCTTCAGGTACTATAATTAGGAACCGATTGTAAATAATTCATTAGAACACATAAATCCTGTACATATTTAGTTAGTCCGTTTAATTCCATTTAAATAGAACACTTTTCAATAAACTTTTATTTTATAAAGGCAAACTAAAATCGTATTATCCTTAACATATAAACCAGCCTCTTTAAAATATTGATTATTTTAGTAGGCCTTCGCAGGTATAAAGAGTAACCACCCTTGCTATCTTATCACCCAACACCTGCCCTACAGTTTAAATAACTGCATAAAAGTATTTCCTCCTGCCAGCAAAAAAGACAGGACAGGCTTCAGAATTTTTATTTATTTTTTTGATAACTTATTTTAACTAAGATTAAAATAGGACTTACGACTGGTCATTTAAATGTATAGCCGTCACTATTAACTATACCACGGTCTATAATTCACGGAGACAGGCGTCCACCCGAAGACGAGGCCACCAGGTTCCAGTCCTGCGGAGGGGTCAACATTTATTTTTGGATTTTCGAAATAACTTCTTAACTTAATTTATTTTTTATGTTTTAACGTTGTTAGTTTTAAGTGTATATATATTTAGCATGATAAAAAGAAAAGGCCTAATACATGTATATAACCCTTACAAGACTATGGTTCAGTGTGGAGACTACCATAGTACAGTGATTAACCCCTACATAAGAAAACGAACCACTTCCCTTCTTTCCGACGAACTTCTTTCTGAGCTAGTTCAGAGGAAAAGTAAAGTCAATTTCATTCCCGTAAGAGAAGTGGTTTACAATATTAAATTATAAAGTTTTTTTAATGAAACTTCAACACCTTGTATCTAAGTTATGGTACATTTTTCGAGGTATGTCTATTAAGAAAAGTCCCCTTATTTTGCCATTCTCTATCACCTCTTGAAATGAATGTATTAAAATTTGGACCACCCTGTATATAGAAGCTAAAAACTTTTTGACTCAAGACGTTCATTAGCTGTTACATTTGCTTAAATAGATTTTTGTTGTGAAAAAATTATTCGAGTTTTACACACAAATAAGGTGATTTAAACAAATTCTATTTGTTCCGAACCCGATCCAAAAAATTATTTTATCAAATAATACCAGTGAATGCTCTAAAAGGTCATTGATCGGCGCCAATGCCGTTATTCATTCTTACCGAATAGTTAGACTGGTGCATTTTAATTCAATTTTATGCCGAAATAAATTAAGATTCCGATAAACGACACCCCTAACATACCTCGGTATAGCAATAAAAAATAAACAACAATTTCCTACAATCCTTTTTGATATCTCACAGAATAAGGGCATTTTATCGAGAAAATTTCAATGATCGGTCATTTACCACTAATCGGTACGCCACTGGTAGAATCTGTCTAGTGCATATTTAGTTTTAAGTGATGCATCAACTTTTATCTGGAATAAAATTTTCTGAGAAATCTATATTAACAAAGTTCTGCTTATCGTTCAAACCCTTTGGCCCACACTGCATATTGAACACATTTTTAACGTCTTTTGTATTTGTATTTTTGTTTTACTCAAGTTACGCCACTGATTCATGACGCGCTCGTTCATTTACATGCAAGGGAAATATTTAAGTGTTTATTTTTCAAGTAAATTTAATTTACAAGATATTAAATAAATTTGAATATTGCATATTATGCCTACTTTCTCCCTTTAGGAGAGATTAAAGCTTTCAGTGATTACGTTTTTGTTGGTGAATTAAAAAGATAACTGCTTCATTTGAATTAAATACAAAATTAAGGGAGAAAAGTAAAATTGTGTCACGTACAATTCTAAATCATATTTACATACTAAATGAAAGCGATAAGGGTGCATAAAAAAATATTATTGATTTCTGTAAAAAAAAAATTATACCTTGTGGTCGTCAAAGCCAAAAGACGTGTTTTTAAGTGTGCTCCGACTTCTACCTTCGGTTAGTCAAACATGTGCGTGTAAAAAAATGGCAATTTCTAAACCAATCATTAGTGCATGATAAGGGTGAGTTTTTCGAACAGATTTATAACCAAGCGGTTGAATATTAATTAACGAATAATAACAAATTTAATTCAATAGAACTTAAACGTGTGAAATGACCTATACATACACAAATAAAAAGGTGCGAAACCAGGATTGTTGCATTTCTATGTAAATCCTGTGAAAGTACGCTTCAAACCCATGTCAGGTACGATTGTTAAAACTCAAAGAATCATAAGGTACACGTAAAGCACAAACATTTTTGTAATTACAGTAATTTCTAAATCAATAACTTCTAAATTTGAAGATTAATAATAAACAAATAATAATCGAACCAGTAGACTTAGTAACGTGTGAAATGGCTCATAGAAAAAAAAGCCGCGCAAATAGTATTTAGGATTACTATAGCATTGAAGTGCTACGAAAAAGTACGGTTCATTTTAACGATTGTGAAGACTCATATAATCGCAAAGTAAACTAAAAGCGCAAATACTCAACACGTAAACATTTTGCAATAAAAATTATAAATATAGAAAACTAATTAAATCACTTATTCTATCCTGCGGTAGCGCGGGGAAATATAAAGCAATTATAAATAGAGGTTTTTAGCAGTAGTACAAAAATTCAAGACATGCCAAATGTGATTAAAAAAATGCACAGCTTAAGATAAAAGTAAGCGGTCAGTTACTGCCTAATGTATATACCCATTTCTATAACAAAACACAAACATAATCGTTATCATAAGAATTCGTTTTATTAGCTTTAATGATAATAATAAATAACTATAGATCGAATTCGTAATCAAAATAAAAATTAATTAAATTAAATAAACAAATAACAATAAAATAACAAATAAATAATTCAGAATTCGAAAAACTAAATTCGAAATAATTATCATTTGGTCGCAAATAAATAACAGCAAGTCCAATAAGTAGCATGAGAATCAAGAATCCCGTAGGGAACAATCTAATTTAAATATGTGATTGAAAATTAATTAAGTCAAAACATTCATACAGTAAGTATACACTCTATATTATTTATATCTTTCTTGTCTCTGTCTCTATTTCTACATAGTACTTCCTTGCTTGTCCGGGCAGTAGGCAAATAACGGTTCGGCAGTAGGACGATACCGTTAGTAGCGAATGCTACACCGTCCAGGGCACGATTTGGATAGTAACCGGTCTGCCTGCTATGTAATTACTAAAACGAATACAAACATGTCACGTTGCTGACTGCAAGGAATGAATGGCGAGTGGGTACGTGGAATGTTAAAGGTATGCATGGTAAAGAATTTGAAATTGCGAATATAATGAATGAAAGGCAGCTTGATATTATGTGTGTATCGGAGAGAAAGCGCAAGGAAAGGATGCTGTGGAGATGGAGGATGGCAACCTAGCACTATGGTCAGGCGTTGAGACTGAATTGCATGGCGCTAAAGGAGTTGGAGTGATCGTGAGTGAAAGATCAAAATGATGTGTTACACAGTACGAATTGGTATCCCCCCAGGTAATGTGGGTTAGAATGAAAGTGGAATTAAAAACAAAATTCTCATTGTATGCTATGCGCCGGTGGATGGAGAAAGAGACCAAGAGTGTGAGAACTACTGGAATGATACAGAGAACGTGTTGAACGTATGTAAGCCAAACGAAAGCGTGGGTGTACATAGAGAACATACTGAACGCGTCCTAGGAAAGTTCAGAGACCAAAGGGTCAATGGAATGGTGAACATGTGTGTGGAGAGAAACCTGTTTGTATCTAATACGTGGTTTAAACATAAAAATGTGCATATGTATACATGGCAAAGAGGTGAATCTAAAAGTATAATGGACTTGATAGTGTATGACGAACTACTTCGAAAAGCTGGTGAGAGATACAAAAATAATGCGTGGATCAGAGTGTGGATCAGACCACTTTTTGTTTATATCGAGAATGTGTTTAGGGCAAAAGTGGGCCTGGAGTAGGAAAGAAAACGTAGTGCGAATATCCAGTAGTAGGCTAGATATACTGGTAGATAATGCTACAAGAATGAAATATACAGATGATATGAGTAAAGAGTTGAATGTGAATGAAACAAATAAAAAACAATAACGTTGAAAGTGTATAGATAAGATTGAAAGATTGTGTTGTCAATTGTGCTGTACAGATATGTGAAAGAGCGACTATAGAGTATAGGTAGACAGAAAAAATTTGCTTGCTGGAATGAATCGGTAAAAAATGCAGTATACCTACAATTTTTATATTTAATAATTTTGCAGTTAAAATAATTCTTTTTCTAGTTCTAGTTCAATTACTATTCTGTATGATATTAATTGTAGGATTATTACATCAGTGGCATAAGAAATACACATTTACAAGATTAAAACTATATATATATATATATATATATATATATATATATATATATATATATATAGAGAGAGAGAGAGAGAGAGAGAGATTGGAGAATGTATACATTGCGTTTTAATAAGTAAATTAGTAGACGAGTGAGAGAATATGGTTTTGATTTAACGAAACAGGCTTGGTGGAATTTTCACAAGTTTGTTTATTCATAAAAAGCAATGAGCTATACCAGGAGCATGTGAGGAAGGTCAGAACGATTGATATTTGTGAGTACAATTAGGTTCGTAGAATATATTTCAGTAAATTTACAGTTTATTCAAATTATGTAAGCAATTTAGAAACTTTACAGATATTAATCACATGAAGTAGGTTGATAATAATATGTAGAACATGTATAGATTTAGTTACAATGCAGGAAATATATAAACTTTAAGAAAGGGTTATGATACGAACACTGTATAGTTATAATTCACAGACAAAGTGTACAAAAAGTGCAGAAGTGATAGTGCGTTATAAACATTAAATAGAACATGAACAACATTTCTACAATGGGATATTTAACATAAAAATACATTTTGTGTACAAAATCTACATAAATGTGTTAAACAATATGGATTTCTGAATTGACAAAGTTTTAGACTACAGTGTGAAAGTAAACAGTATTGATGTTAAAGACAGTTATAAGAACATCATAAAATAACATTTTAAGTGATTTGGACGTTTTAAACGCAAGTTATGAGTAAAATTGTAATAAATTAGGTTAAGTATTAATTTTAAGAATTTTGCAAATTTATAGTTTTTGTAGGATAATTTAAGCTTAAAATAAATTATAAAAGCAATTAATAGAAGGTTTCCCTCGTTTTCATAAAGAAATTTACAATGTACAAGTTATATGAACATAAATTTAGAAAAATGGGGTTAACTACCTAAAATTCTAATATGAAAAAGGAATTTCTGTTAAAATTATGTTAAATGATTTGAAGTAAATGTATTCTGCTACAGTTTTTCATGTAGATTCCGAATATGTATTTAGTTTAGGTGTAAAATAGAGAATTTCTTAGATATAAGGTATCTTTTTATGCGGAATTTTGCCCTGATTCCAAATCTGTTTCCAAAAAGTAAATCCGACTTATTTTAAAAAAGTTATAGCATCATTTGTATTTTGGTTAAGTTAACAATTTTGTTTAGACCAATCAGATGCTTGGATCCTTTGTGTGTAATGTCCAGAAAAAGTTGAAAATTTGGTTTCTAAGAGAAATGTATAAAAGGAATTGCTCCTGATTTCTCGCTCTCTTGCTTTTGAAATTTTTTTTACTAACTAGTCAAAGTGTTAATAGTGTTGGTGTTAACATGTAAGTTACAAGTTACGTTTATATTATCGGTTTTCAAACGCGAGCAACATAGAGTCGAGACCTCAGAAACAGTTGTTTTAACCTATAACTAAATTTAAAAGTTAGGTTACTGATAAAATTGTCGATTGTAATAAAATTGTGTCGATTTGTATTCGTGTTCAAATATCGGTTGATATGTTTTTTTTCCTGTTAATAAAATTATTCAGTTATTTGGATTTGATGTTTATTTATTTGAAAGCGACGCAGTGTTAAATAAACTAAATACCATAACGGGATCTAAAATACAAGTGGAATTAATACAAATTTATATGAAAATAAAATATAAATTTAAATTCCAAAATTTTTGTAAACATTTAAACCAACATCTAAATATACGATTTAAAATAAAGTGCATAATTGAAAATATATGAGCAACATTACGTTACATCACATTTACCACGAAGAAAAGTCCTTCACCAACAAATTGAATTTGGATGAAGTATGGAAATTTACGCAGCACCATTGTGAACAGCAAAGCAGTATCATCGGCTACACATGGGAAGAAATCTACGTACGATATTCTAATATGGAACCAGCCAAATGAAAACATCTTTGGGAAAATGCAGTAACACATGTGAGTGAAATTTTATTATCATAACCCATTTATTGCATTGATTATTCGTTTGATTTCCTGTATTTATGTTTTTATTGATTATATGTAAATATTTGTGCGACAACATGGTATAAATATCTGTAAGGTAAATGAACCGTGGTTATTATCAACATTATCATTTTATTTTTGAACAAAACGTAATTGAACTCACATAGTTTAGATCGTTTATTGACATTTTTGACAGGCTTCATTTTAATTAATTCAGTTAGGACGCTACGCTTGCGTTATTATGCAGGTTCAACTAAGGTCTGTTTCATATACCAACCAATTATTATAATTTACAATTTATTTGACAAAGAACATTTCTATGTTAGAAATAAAATTTTCCATGATTTCACATTTACATTTTAACGCTATTATAATAATTTCAAAGATTAAATTATTTTTCTTTTATTTGCCAACAATAAGCGATAAAGCTATTGAACTCTATCCCTAATATGAGATTAAGAGCTAGTACGGTGCACATATAATTATTTTTTTTAAGTATTTATTACAATTACAATTAAAACATATTCCCAATTTAAATAATAAATAAATAAAGCATATAATTTATATAATTTTAATTATAGCTATTTCAATATATATATATATATATATATATATATATATATATATATATACACAGGGTTATTACAGATGATGTTCCCGATTTCAATTATAAATATTACTGGATTAATCTGTTTTAAGACCATTTCACTTGGTAACACTGGAAAGGAAAACTCATAAAGTTTCGTTTACATTGGTTTAGGTACGTATAGTCAATTGTTGTCAATTGTGTAATGACTGAGTTTGAATACAGGAATGCATTTTTTGTGTTGGATTACCGCATCAATAAATCAGTTATTAGTGTGCAACGACACTTTAGAACCAAATTTAATGAAGATACCCCTAGCAATCACTATTCGAAAGTGGTAGAGCAGGTAAGGTAAAGTTTTACGCGTAGTCGACAGAAATCTACTGTTAAATGGAGCAGAGAGCATGGTATACCACAGAAAACAGTGTAAATATCAAGCCTTACAAAATTCAGCTTGTTCAAGCATTTAAAACCAAACAACAAAAGTTCTAAGAATTTCATTTCGTGAGAACACGCAGGCCTTGGAAAATGGAAACTTTGTAAAATGGTTAGTCTTTAGTGGTGAAGCCACATTCCACTTGTGTGGTAAAGTGAACAGACATAATGTCAGAATATGGGGCTCGGAGAACCCACACACCTACATCGAGCACATGCGCGATTCTTTGAAAGTTAATGTGTTTTGTGCTATCACGTACAACAAAGTGTACGGGCCTTTTTTCTTTGTTGGACAAACAATAAATGGAATAATTTTCTTGTACATGATGACGGAATGGCTTCTACCGCAATTAGAACAAGAATACCCAAATTTCATTCTGCAATTAGACGGCGCACATCCACATTACTACTTCGATGTTAAGTCTG
This sequence comes from Vesta saturnalis, assembly GCA_036346205.1. Taxonomy (NCBI): domain Eukaryota; kingdom Metazoa; phylum Arthropoda; class Insecta; order Coleoptera; family Lampyridae; genus Vesta; species Vesta saturnalis. Next base: position 6,375,674 of record JARFJB010000001.1, read on the forward strand.
AACTTCGAAATCGGTGGCCTGACAGATGGATCGGTCGTGCTGGTCCAAATGATGGTCCACTCTTGAACTGGCCTCCAAAATCTCTGGACATCACCCTCTGTGATTTGCTCTTATGGGGATACATCAAAGATAAAGTGTATACATCACCGTTACCAGAAAGCATACCTGAGACAACGGATTACCAGAGTTAACGAAACAATCGACCAAGACGCTCTTAACAAAGTATGGCAAGAGTTTGAATACAGCCTTGACATCTGTTGTATCATAAGGGGTTCCCATATCGAACATTTTTTAATTCTTGACACCTGGGATGAAACTTTTTGAGTTTTTCTTGAAATGTAAAAATTTTATTTTTTTATATGATAAATAAAACCAGATTTATGTACACTTGAAATCATGAACATCAATTGCAATAACCCTGTATACATACATATATATATATATATATATATATATATATATATATATATATATATATACTACACATGGGAAGAAATCTACGTACGATATTCTAGCATGGAACCAGCCAAATGAAAATATCTTTGGGAAAATGCAGTAACACATGTGAGTGAAATTTTATTATCATAACCCATTTATTGCATTGATTATTCGTTTGATTTCCTGTATTTATGTTTTTATTGATTATATGTGTAAATGTTTGTGCGACAAGATGGTATAAATATCTGTAAGGTAAATGAACCGTGGTTATTATCAACATTATCATTTTATTTTTGAACAAAACGTAATTGAACTCATATATTTTAGATCGTTTATTGTCATTTTTGACAGGCTTCATTTTAATTAATTCAGTTAGGACGCTACGCATGCGTTATTATGCAGGTTCAACTAAGGTCTGTTTCATATACCAACCAATTATTATAATTTACAATTTATTTGACAAAGAACATTTCTATGTTAGAATTAAAATTTTCCATGATTTCACATTTACATTTTAACGCTATTATAATAATTTCAAACATTAAATTATTTTTATTTTATTTGCCAACAATAAGCGATAAAGCTATTGAACCCTATCCCCAATATGAGATTAAGAGCTAGTACGGTGCACATATAATTATTTTTTTAAGTATTTATTACAATTACAATTAAAACATATTCCCAATTTAAACAATTTAAATAATAAATAAATAAAGCATATAATTTATATATATATAATTTTAATTATAGCTATTTAATTTATATATATATATATATATATATATATATATATATATATATATATATATATATATACACACATACATACAGGTGTGCCAAAATTAATTCCTCGGCCGCCGGGGTTATACTATATGGCCAAAAATAACTCAAAAATCACATGTCAAAATTTCGAAAAGTTTCTCCTTATTTTGGCCACATTGAAAATTGCAATCATGTTTTCCAATACCCAAGTAAAAATAGTTGATTAATTTAAAGTTAAACCAAGTGATATGTACACATAATAAAATTAAAATACTTAAATTTACAAAGGCAAATGTTCGAAATCGGCGAAGAAAATTGTTTTCAACTCGACCTATTGTTTCGTTTGAAATTTCATTATTCATTATTGCAAGATCCTGGTACTTACAGATGGATCTTCTTCAATGTCGTGGAGTAATTGCTCTTCCTGTTAGCTGTCTAGGATGACCAGCAATAATAATGTTAAGAGCCAAACATCCAGTTTCAAGTACACGAACTTCAACAGCACTGACTGTTTCATGATCAGGGTGTCGCCTAGTACGAAACCGTTGGCGGTACAGACGCTCTGCGGCATGAGAATCATTATTACAAACTCCAAGTAGTTTAATCATATCTACATATTCTTTATTA